>JAGDQP010000127.1:183077-211157 GCA_022664845.1 Lepisma saccharinum
TTCATGAAAGTCATGAAAAAATCATGGATGTGAGTGATTGGTCATGATAAAGCCATGAATGTGGGTGATTAGTCATGCAAGTCATAAAAAGGTTATGAATGTAAGTGATCGGTGATGCTAGACATGAAAAAGCCATGAATGTGGGTGATCGGTTATGAAAAAGTCTTGAATGTGAGTCATTAGTGATACAAGTCATGAATGTGAGTGGTTGGTGATGCAAGTCAGGAAACCTTACTCCAGGCTATCATTTTTTCAAACAACACAGTATTAATGTGGGAATTTCCTGCAATTTTACTTCCCTTCTCATATTCCCAACAATGTTATCGAAATATCGCAAATTTGCATATTCCTAAAGTGTTTTATAGGTCGTAACTGCAGGACATTGTTCAACTTAAGTACTTATTCCTTTGTGTTCTGTATTTTTATCGTATATATAAATATGCATCATGTAAGTTTATTGAAGTCATGAATTTCATTAAGAGGATCATGATAAAGTCATGAATTTTGCTTCTGTAAATTCGGTGTATGCACTAATTTATATTTTTGTTACGTGAGGACAACACAACACACGTTTAAACAAAATACGATCCGGTTTGTCTAATTCCGAAGGTTGCTATTGCTTGCAGCTTGCTATTGCTTACCACCTTGCATCGCAATAGAATGTAGTAACATTTTTCTTCTTATTTAGTCTTCTACATTACGGAGCATGCATAATTTGCATTTTTTGAAAATAATAATAGAGACAGGATGACATTTTATTTGTAAAATATGCTTTAAATTATCTTGACCTGTTTGAAGTTTGAATAGGATGACAAGTGGCGTTCCCAAGCATTCAGGTACTAAAGATTTATTGTCCATACAATTCTTCCTCTTTTTCTTCCTACTGCTAGCGTATATTGTCCTGCTCGCAGCTTTGTATTCTTAGATTTCCAGTATTTGTGCTTCTGAAAAATTAAAAGTCGTTTATTTTATTTACCCTTATTGTTAATAAAGTAGTGGCAATATGTTTACAAAATATAAACTGGTTTATGAATTTGATGCTCATCATAACATTTGTCAAAATAATTCCATCGTCTACACTTTAACTAAATTTGTAGAAGCTGAATTATATCAGCAGCATGTTTTGTATCAGTGATGAAGCGCTGTACTCGAAGTATCTCTCGCACATTTCGAATCTGCACACTTCTGAGGAGGTCGTTGATTCTGATGAACAAGTTGCAAGGACTGATATGCGGTAAATATGGAGGATTTCCCCAATACTTATAATATTTAATTCTTGTTAGTGCAGCCGACCGGGTAGCCGTGCTGTCTAAGCCTTTAGGCCAAAGACTCGAAGGTCCCGGGTTCGAGTCCCTGCAGGGGCATGGATGTCTTTTAACTAGATCGTGACGGGCCGAAGTCAACAGTTACTAGACTGGCCCATATACAATAAAGTTTATCAAAGATTTTCTTGTTAGTGCAACATGTCGAAAACTTCTTCCTTTGAGCGAAAACGTACTAGAGGATAGTTATTATTCAGCGGCTCTCGCTAAATACGTTATGCATCTCACAAAAATCCCGTACGGCAGAGCACTACAGTCAAAGGCTTTCCGACGATTATGATAAGTTAGGCCTACTTGTAGTTGTACCACATACATCTGGATCTCTTGATCCAAGTTCTTTGTTATAATTCACATAAACATACTTTCGGAGCTTTTCTGCACAAATTCCAGCTCATAACCTCTCTTGTGCTTATGCACGGTGAATTCAATTAGCTCTTTATATGTGAACAGTATGGTATAAAAAGAGAGGTTCCTTGTTATATTAGGAACTATTATTTTATTTACAATTTATGGAAAGATTGAACGTAATTGCGATGAAATACAGACTGATGATTACTTTTCGAAACTTGCCCCACTTGGCACGAACTTGAAAATTCCATCTCGGTAAAAATTTTACTGGCCATGATCAAAAAATAATTCTTGGACGGCGTTCTGTACTAATGAATCATCTACTAATTATCTTCCTCTAGGAAAGTACTTCAGTGATTATCTCTTGTGTCATTTCAGATCGTTGGAACTGAGTCTGTTGTTCAGTCGTTCCTGTGTTGACGGCATTTGTTGCAGTGGTTGTTCTGTCCTCACGAAGTTCATCACTAGCATTGTTTTTTGTTTTTTTTTCACCAGAGAATTATATGCGCCATTCTTTCACGTATTGCTCACTTAGTTGCTCCTTCAGTATAAATATCTCTTAGCTGCCATAACGAATTTACTCGCGAGACCATGTTTCACATTGTGTGGCCATCAGACTACGCTGTAGACATCAATCGGTCACATTATGAACTTTCATCTTGATTGTCAGAGTTCGGTGAGTCATAAGAATTGCCTACAACGTAGGGCGAATATATTTTCCCTGCCATAATAAATTATTACACAGGGGTGTTTACTTCTTGATCAACTCTTTTAGTTAACTCCCTGTCAGTGACTCATCATGGTCTTGCCACTACTTTATGAACAACCCCGGTATTTTTCGCTAATATTTAGATTTGACTCCTGCTAAATGACGTAAAAATATACAAATAAATCTTCCTTGTGTATTGCAGGTAGCGGTGGTCTTCATCCAGATTTCCTTCCGTTGGACGACTCTTCCTTTCTCGAGCCGTTTGGCTTACAAGGGAAGTTCCAGGACCCCAATGACCCGAATTCGTCAGAGCATGGGTTCAAGTGCCCGGAATGTGGGAAGAGTTTCAGTCACCGGGGATCTCTTATTCAACATCGTGTTGTTCATAAATTTAAAATGCAGTGCCCTCTTTGTGTAACGCCTGCCATGTTCTCTCGCAAGTTTACTCTTATTCGACATCTACAGAATGTGCACCAGAAGGGCACACTAGAAGCGCAGAAAGAATGGCTGCAAAAGGTTGCCACAGAGTAAGTGATTATGTATTGTATATCCGTCTGGCGTCTCGTAACCAACAGGTGAAGTGCTAATAAAACAATCATATGCAAACATGTAAACACACTAAAGGTTAATTCACACCTATAGGTCTGTGTACAAACCGTGTTGTTTTGCCTGCATTATCTTAGCACTCTGTCCAATTTAAAATGTATTTGAAAGCTCTTTTTAATTCACACATGTAGGACCGTGCTCCCTTTTGAGTCGTTTTGAAAGGGATTTCCCAGGGTAGCGGTCCGACACATACGTAGCATGCGTGAACGTAGTAGGTTATATGTCTGAGCGCCTTGAGCGAACGAATTTCTCCGAAGTTGAACACATAATATAATCGTGCCGAATCACTAACAGGAAGCAGAAATTAATAATAATTCTCTGGTAAAAAGAATCTTAGTTCAAGAATAAAATAAAGCATTCGTAATCTTAACCGTATAGCGGAGGTATATTAACAAATTATTTTATGTCATTTTTAAGTCAAGAAAAACTATATGGAATTCGCCTTTGTGAGGACAAAGAATTTTAATTTTGTTTAAGGTCTTTAGGCAACTTTGGCTCAGGCCGTATGGATGATGATGGAAAAATTGGTGGAACGAAGGAAGTGGGAGGAAACGGGAGAAGCCCGAGAAACTCACGCACACGGTGTTTGCCCACCACAAACCCCACATGGCATGAGCTGGGATCGAACCAAAGACCCCAAGCATCAGAGGTGAGCGCTCTACCACTGAGCCACCGCGGCAAGTGAGGTCAGAGAGTTACCTTTCGCAAAGATCAGTATGATCACTGCACAGTCCTACATGTGTGAACAACAACACAACCCGATAGAAGTACAGTATGTGCGCAGTCGTGCACAGTCCTATGTGTGTGAATCTTCAGTTAATCCTTGGCTTTTAACCATTATCCTGCTTGTTTAGGCTAACCTGCATTACCCATCAAAACACTTTTCTGTGTTACTTGATGATGAATATTTTACAGTATTAAAGCAAGGGTAAAGGTGCCTGACGTGAATGGGGGGATGTGGAGGTAGTGACTTGCGGCACGATGTGATGTGGGATGGTCAGTCCCACGCTCGACCGCATTTATCTTCCAAGGTGTCGAGAAGTACCAAAAACACATTGGTACTCCATTTCAGATAAGGCTGAGTGCACCGCAGAGCACCAGGCATAAAAGCACTAAAAAATTCTCCAGGGTCCTGGCCGGGATTTGAACCCGGGCCGCCCGATTACGTAGTCAGACGCGCTACGGCAACTTCTAAAATAATTTTGTGTTTGGACCGTTCGGAGTTTCGTTGTCTTGGGTTGATGATATTTATAGCATGATTTCTTAAATTAAGAATTTAATTTAGTGAATACGTAAGAAAATAAAAAGTGATGTAGTGCTTCACCAATTGCATTTGAAGAACTACTACATATAGGTCTTGCCTTTCCAAGAATTCTTCGTTTAAAAAAAAAATACATTTTTTATACTAGAAATCGTATTTTTTTTTTTTTTTTTTTTTCTGTATCATCATTTTGTGTTCTTTCTGCATCACATCGATCCACAAAAGTTTGTACAAATAATTACGTTTATCTGTCAGTGAACTTTGTGAAGATGTAAGTGAAGTCAAGTATCGAGAAGCATTAATTACTGCCTGTATTTATTTTTTTGAAAGCATGCAAAGAGTGAGAAAGTGCTCATGTGAGCATGTAAGGTTCAAAATGAAAACTGTGTTCCTTAGTCTATAGCTTGACGAACAGATGGAAGGTGGAGGACTACTAGTTTTCCTAAAAAAAACTACTAAAAAATGTAGTAATGTACTACATTGAATTCCTAGAGAAAAGAAACGACCGAGACGACGTCCAAATGCAAGATGGGCAGATGAAATCAAGCGTTTTTTCAGGAGCTACATGGATGAGGATAGCAGCAGACCGAGATATGTGGAAAGAAAAGGGAGAGGCCTCCATCCAACAGTCGATAGAAAACGGCTGAATATGATGGTGATGATATATAGATAGATGTACAAACCAGCATAAAAAATGAGTTTGTGTGTCAAAGATTAGGTGCTATTGGCCAGTGGTTGAAGAGAAATTGGCGGGAAAATTTTAAATTGCGTTGTTTGTGGTAGGCCACTTATGAATATCTGGCGCTAGTGTGCACTCAATGCCGCGCACTACGGTGGCAGGCAGTCAAATGACACTGACTGATAGCTATACTCATGGCCACCAAAGGCCCCACACTGGTACAAATGTAGAATTGGGTAGAATGGCACACGAATACTGTGTGTAAAGTTATTCAGGTGGCATGTAGTCTGAAAGAGTCTTGTCAATTTTAATCATGTATTGGTGTCGCCATCTGGATGGATATAGGTATAGTGATGTTCGGATGTCAGTGCGCGGCATTGAGTGTAAACTAGCGCCAGATATTCATAACTGGCCTACCAGAAGCAGTGCTATTCACAACTTTTCCAGCCAATTTCTCTTCAACCAATGGCCAATGGCGGCTAATCTTTTATACACAAATTCAGTTTTATATGCTGATTGTAAATATAAATCTTCTAGATCTGAGTGTCCACTTGAAATAATGTTACTTGTAAGTTATATATTTGAGCGTGTATGAACTAAGTTATATAGGTCTATTTAAGACTAAGTTAGAACGAGCGTAAATTAATAGCATGCAATTCCGTACATCTTTATTGAAAATCATAAGATAAACGCAAGTATGTACTCATATAATTGTTAATGTGTGATAATTATTTAAAGTGATTCTACATGAATTTAACTGGATTTGTTTCATTTCATTTTTCAGAGAGCCTTCAGGATTCTGAGTTATACCAAATGATGGAAGTTAATTTTCAATCAGCGCTGTCTGCTTCTAGACCGGTTGATACATCATCAGACAGGCCAGTTTTGTACCAGTGTTTAGAGTGTGGGAAGACTTTTAATCATCGGTTATCGCTTTCGCATCACAAGGTTTCTCATAAGATAAATTTAAAATGTCAGGTATGCAACAATGTATATTCTCGCAAGTATAGTCTCGTTAGACATTTAAAAAGTGTGCACAACCAAGATATCACAAGCGATAAACTTAATACTTTTCTGCAAGCCAGTATGTGAATGCAAGCGATCGACTCAGTCAAGATTCACAATATAATCCGGACAACTTCTGACAAACTCATCAATTGTTGCAATAAAAATTGTAAAAGAAAATGCAAAAAGGATTGAAAACTAACTGTGTATATCACTTACTGTAACTGTAATGAGAACATTTATGATAGTTCTGTATTAGATACTTGCAATTCAAATTATTTGGTTGTGTAAGAGACTTGCCCTTATTAAGATTGTATGTAAATTTAAATGTTGTATAGTTCTTCTTGGGTAATTATTTACAAGTATGTGCAAACAATAGGTTATTTAATTACACATTTGCTAAGATGATGATTAGTAATAGCAAAAAGTATTGCTTGACGCTTTCTTTAAAAGTGACCTTATTTACAGAGTAAAAGAATAATTTGAAATTACGAAACTGTAAGATTGATGATCACTTAATTTTTCGCTAACCGAACGACCATGGCTCAATGATACAGCATTGGCTTAGCATTTGGGAGGTTGTGGGTTTAATCTCAGTGGCCAACCATCCTGACTGAGGTTTTTCCAGTGTTTTTCCCCAGTCACTTCAGGCAAATGCCGGGATGTTACCTTCAACTTAGGCCCTGGCCGACACCTTCCTATATGCTTTCCTCTCCATCCCAGCCTGAGCCTTAGATGCCTAAAGGCCATAAATAAAAATTCAATTCAATTCACTTAATCCCCCCCCCCCCATTAGTTTTTCTGCGTAACTTAATATTTTCTAATTCCAAAGTAAAATGTCTGGTTAGACGTGTTGGTTGTTTTACATTTTTTGTGTCACTAAAATATTTAGCGTGTAATTTCTTAAAGTTATCCATATTATCACGCAACGTAAATTCCTATACCTCATTACAGATTTTCGGTATAAAATTGTCTGAAAGTTTGATATTAAAATAGTCATGTTTTCAAAATTGAAAATTAAACTTGTGTTCGATTTAACAATTTAGGAATAGTTTTTTTTTTCAGTGACTTAAAAAAAAGTCCAAATGGGACCATAAAACTTATACAAGTACCGAGTTAATATTAGTACATGTCTCAGTTATCCACCCGAAATACTCTTTAATCAAAACATTTGAGAAACCCTTATTTTCATATTACATTTCTGCTTCAAGTTATTTCCTGAGGCGCAAATTCAGCGCAATTTTGACTGCCCGCAACGGATTTCGGGTTATGATTGTTGAAATCTCCTGTATTTGCACCTAGCCTAAGGGTATTCGAAGTTCTCTGAACATTTTGGGTGAAGGGTGTAGATTTATGAGGTTCCACACTTCATTACGGCAGATAGCGATAGGTTAGGTTGGCATGTATTACAACTATGGCCATCATTAGCGTTCTGCTGAAAACTGCACGATCTTCAACGCACTTACTGCTTTTTTTTTCTTCATATTAGTAAAATATTGGACAAGTGACAAGCAACATTGAAATTTTTGAAAGCGGCCCCAATAATACTGATGAATGTCTTTCAAGTGACCTAACCCAGAATTTGAATACCTTAGTTGTAGATTAGAAATTAGAAAGCCTGGTGTATCACTTCCGCCATTACAGACATTCAAATTTCTCAGCTAAAATCAACAGTTTCAGAATCTCAGGAGGTTCATTTGATACACAGTCAAAAGTATTGTCGAGGGCCATTATCAAAATGTTATTATTGATTTTTATTGTAGTAGTATTTTTTTTTAAATGTAAAAAAAGACTTAGGATGTAGGTACTCTATGTTTTAAATGTGTTCTGTATTATGTTTAAATGTACTGTTCGCATTAGTTAATGTTCTTCTATTCTGTAACGTATTTTTAAACTTATGTTTTTTTTTATTATTATTAAAGTGTATACGAAAAAAGCCAAACATTTTCTATTACCTATGTTTAGTGTCAATAGTGTTCTTTTGTTGTTATTTGTGATATATGTTTGTTTCGTGATTCGACTAACTTAAGAATCCAAAGATTAAATTAATACATTGAAAGAATTTGCAAGGAGCATAGTACAGGGTGGGTCGAGGCCCACATAAAATTAACCCGACATGGTAATACCGGATTTCGGGCGAAATGGTAGTAAGTACTAAATAGTAAGAAAATGTGAACACTGGCTTACCTGCATGTTAACAGGCCCTCGTTAACGTCAAGACACTTCTGCACACGTCGCAGCATATTGGCAGAAACCGCCTGTAGCTATTGACGGGTGATGTTCCAGATAGTGTTGGTAATGTTTTGCTGCAGTTCAGCTAGGGTATGTAGGTTTAAGTGTCCCCAGAAATAAATATCATAGAAGGATAAATCCAAGGAACGGGGGGGGGGGGGGGGGCACACAACCCCTTGCTTACTGTGTGCTCTTCCGTAAACATTTCATGTGCCAACGCCACAGATTCGTTCGAAGTGTGACTCCATCGTGTTGGAAGTAAGAGTATAGTCTTTCGTGGGGTGTAATTTCGTCGTAAAACTGTTGGAAGAAGCCACGATAAACTGCACTAATCACTGTTGATTCCAAGAATATTGGACCCACTACACGTGCCCCTGAAACTGCGTACCAAACACAATTTTTTTGGTCATGGAGGGGATACTCACCAGACCAGTACTTCATGTTCTGCTACGTGAGTAACCCGATAAATGGAACCGTGCTTCGTCGGACATGAAGTACAGCAGAGGATCCAAACGTCCGTCCGCAATCATTGTCAGTAACCAATTACAGCACGCAACTTGTTTACCTGTGTCTGGCTCCTTCAGTTCCTGGACACATGTTACGCGGTATGGTTTCAGTTTCAAAGATTTCAGCACACGCTGACACGTTGTTCGTTTCACACCGACCTGCTGGGATAGTTTCCGGGTAGACTTTGTCAGGCTTCTTGTTGTCCTCTACTGAATATCACGGACGACCTGCGGTATTCGGACAACATTCGCCTACTTACATTCGCGACTGACACGGTTTGACGTCCTTTTTCACCAGTTTCTGAACACTGCGTTTCGTAGGTGCTTTTGATGCTGGATATCTGGCAGTGAAGGTCTCTTGTGTGCTCTTAATTGACCCCATCCGCACATATTCTTTCACTATCAGAATTCGCTGCTGCATGGAAAACACCATCTTCTCAACGCGACTT
The DNA here is from genome assembly GCA_022664845.1 of Lepisma saccharinum. Taxonomy (NCBI): domain Eukaryota; kingdom Metazoa; phylum Arthropoda; class Insecta; order Zygentoma; family Lepismatidae; genus Lepisma; species Lepisma saccharinum. Next base: position 192,195 of record JAGDQP010000127.1, read on the forward strand.
CTTTCATAGAACTGCCAAGCAGAGATTTCCAGCTAAACAATTGCACATCGGCGGCACCCACACCAGTGTTAGCTCTTCTTGTCTTTACGTTTTACGCTCGAACACTGCTGTGTTGTACTATAACATTGAAATAATAATAATACGCTATTACCACACCGGGCTACTTTTATGTGGGTCAACCTGTATATCTAAACCTAACAATACTTTCTTTTAGCACTGAGAGGAAAATACAAATAAAGTTATTTTTCTTAAAACTTCATTTGTTGAAACACCAAGATTTAAGTTCAAAAACGCGTTCCTCAGACATTCGTAAGATTGTGAAATCACAAGTAATCTGGGTTCTCAAAGTTCCATAGGAGTTTTTCGAACATTCCTATCACTCAGCTTCATCAAAGGGTGGAAGAAATGAAGACACTGCGTTGGCTGGAGCTTGAAGCTTGATGGTATCATATTCACAAGATAAGTTCTATAATGTATAGGAGTATTAATTCTATGTCTCATTTTCTTTAATGAATAGGAGCAAAGATGGTATATTATTAATTGGTTTATAAGAAAAAGAACACAAATTTTAAGTTGAAACGAGTTACCTATTAGGACATAGTTAAGTAATATATATATATCTATTGTAATTTTTTGAATATGTGGCTGCACTAACTCAATTCACATTTGTGACTATAACTTTTTAGCCCTTTACAAAACTCAAGATAGTGTCATGTAAATTTACGTTGATCATAATTGAAGACTCTTGAGGGAAACAATTTTAGAGTTGCGATGCTACCAACAGTCACGAAGGCTTCTACCGAAAATGATCGTGTATCAGGTATATTTGTAAACGCTTATATGAGTACTTAAAATGGTAGGAGTACGTCTCGTGAGCATCTATATTTTGTTGTTCCACTTATGTTGTTGTGTATATTTTAGATTTCATAGTCAGAAAGCATTGCTCATGGAAAAAAGAACAAATGTGTGCTTAAGCGTTAACTTTTTATATTCTACTGTGGTATTTACTTTCCAGTTCATGGTTTGACGTTTGTATGAGATAGGAATTGTGCAAGATTGAATCTCAGTGTAGTCTACAACTAACAGAGGCATTTCTTTAAAAAAAATCTGCTCAGGAAAATACATTGTTAGATTCAAGTTAAAGAAAAAAAATCTAACGAAAGTAGATTCTAGGTCACTTGTATTCGCATGTTTGTGATTTTTCTTTTCTTAACACTCAATAAGTATGTAAACACGATGATTTTTTCTGTAATGTGTCTTATAATGTTTTATTGTGTACTTTATCAAACTCAAAATAATATTCTTCTTCTGAAAAGACAAGTTTTGGATTAAAATGTATAATTATTTGTTCTTATGTGTATGATCTGAAATCTACAAAATGGAAATAAACACACATTTTACGAATTATAATTTATTTCAGTTTAGTATTTAACCTCGTATACGAGACACACACACACACACACACACCTATATATATATATATATATATATATATATATATATATAATAAATCACAGCCATATTCAATCCACTAGTGGATGAGACCTCTCCCCGAAGGGAGGAGTTGGTCTACTGCTCCTACGCTGACCAGACAGGTTGGGAGAGGAGAGCCGAAGCTCTCACTGTGATCGCCACTGTATTTTATTCACAGTAGCTCCCCAATTGTCCTCACAATGCTGGGTCAACACCGAAATTTTTGAGCCCCCACCGGGAATCGAACCCGGGACCGCTCGCATTGAAGTCGAGCGCGCTACCGACTAGGCTACGCAGGAGCTCATATATATATATATATTAAATAGGGGCCGTTTTGAAATAAAACGAAAACATGTAAAGGAAGCACTTTAGTTACCTATCTGCCTGTTCTTATGTACATTCAGCTACTTCTCAACATTGTTCCTATAGTTGTTGAGACACTTGTTGTAGCGATAGATAAGCTTTTGTAAACCCTCCTCAAAAAATCCGCCGGCAGGTAGACAGCTAATCCGTCACGCTCTATTTGGCTTCAACGATGCTGTTAAATCCCTCCCCAGCAAGGAAAATCTTCAAGTGGACCAATAGGTGAAACAAATCGGACATCGTTGACGCTATCAAACGACGGTTACCTCATATCGCGTTCTTCACATCATGAACCAATGCGTCCGTTACGATTGAGGGGCGTCCTGATCGTGTTTTGTCATGAATGTTCGTGCGACCGGCCTTAAACCGACGTATACACTTACACATGACATTCTCACCATACACCTCACGTAACTGGCGATAAATGTCTACCACTTTCACATGTTTCGTGATGAAAAACTTGATCACGGATAGTATCTCTCATAGGGCGGGATTTTCAATCACCTGGAGCACTTCCACTGTCCATCAGAACAACACCAAGCGTTTCACAACGTGCAAATTGCGTCAGTTTTCGTGCAAGGCATGTCGGTAACTAACGCACAGTGCAAGATACCAAGCACGCAGTGTTTCCAACACGGCCCTTATTTTATAAATAAGCCTCGTATAATTCATACTTTGCCAACACTGTATTCTGTGCTTCACATATAACGCTTCTCATCACTAGCAGATATAAAATATCTAATAAATCGACGAACAGTGGTGGAAAAGAGCTGTTTTTGTGTAAAAGCCTCCAAATTGTTGAAATTGCTTATATTTCATGTGAAATCCTATGTTTTTTTAACTGCTGAATTCAATCAAACGATTATTAATTCGAAACCATTAAGCATTTTTGAATTTTTTATATTTTCCACGAAGTTTGAGTGATATTGCATGGTTTACTAATAAAAATCTAATTGTTTTATGTATCGTTTACAACCGCTTAAATACCATAACCAGTGGAAGTTTAATCATTTTTTCTTATTATTATAAAAATGGATAGGTAAGGAATAGGAAATTATTTTGGTAGAAAATAATATTCAAAGAAATCTTTTAAATTTGAAAACAAAACAAAATTTATTTTAAAAAAAGAAATTTATTTAGTAGGTTACGTGTGTAAATAATGTAGTAACCGCACTAATATTAGACATACTATAATCTAATTATATAAGTTGGTTGCTCATAGGAATTCCTTGTAAGCGTTATTAAAATTTTAAAAAAAAAATGTAGAAACAAAGTAAATCAGATCTCAAATGCCAACTAATAGGCCTGCCAACATTTTTGTCCATAATTTAATTCATGCTGACGTATTAATTATCGAATGGATTATGCCATATTGAAAGATGAAATTACTATTTTGCAGGATCAATAATTTAAGTCAATGTAAAATTTTATTTCTTTATTTTACGCATGATTTTGTATGGAGATTCGAGCCCGACCTTTATAGCTGAAATATAACTTTTGCTTTCATTGCAAACAATTTCAGGTAGTTGGTACTAAGGGAATAAAATTTCTTCACATTAAGTGAATTCGAAGCCCTGGATGCCTTCTTTATCGTCATTTTTACAGGCGTCATTTTCACTGGATGACTCGTAGAATAGTAGACATTTGACATTAAAACAAACACAACGCTCAATGTTGAATTTCATATGACGCTTTAACTCAAGCTCTGTCTGAGATAATAGTGAAGTGGGTACTTCTTACTGTGTTGAATGTCCGGTTGCCAAACTGAAATAAGTTGAAATGTCCGGTTTTTGGTAAATTTGGATTTGGCAACCCTACGAAGTGAGAAAAAGAGCAATGGAAGAGTTTGAATGCATGTTTTGTATTTACGGACCATGTCTGATAGAGGCAGGGACTTATTTAGGTATGAGTCCAGGGGGTTCCGACCCCCTCCCCAGGAATCCTGAACCAACTTCTGGATACGTGCCTGGACAGAAGTTGTTGTTCCTTGAAATCTTCTGAAGTGAACCCTGAACATATACGGCCGAATCCGGCGATGAAACTCGCAGATTACTTGCTCCAATTTGTATACTTTTAGACAAACATTCGTCAAGTAACGCTCTATAAAGCTTTTGTGTATTGCTTCTAAGAAAATTTAAAAACTGCAGTTTTTCCACTATTTATTCAATAATGACTCCGCAAAGGAAATGAAAAATACCCGCACAAAATAATCTGCCTTTGAAAACCTACATATATACACTAGAGTTCCAGAGTTTTATTACTATTACTTCAAAAAGTTTGACATAAAATTAAGGAAAAATAAGGTAAATTTATGATAAGAAGAAAGGAATTTACTTACAGCTCATTTGTTCCGTATTAGAGCACACACATATACAAATATACACAGGTGGCTACTAAATTTCTAGCCCACTATAGGCTCATAATCATATATAGAGGGGAAAACGACGTATACGTGTAGAATAAACACAAGATTGAAGAGACCGTGGCGACACGCAGCGGACGACGCATCAAGCTTGGAGAACAATTGACTGCTCTATAGAGAGTAGATTTCTGGAACTTGAAACAATTGACAACTGTACAGTGTGTGAGTTTGGGATGGAATCGTTGAAATGAATGGGTTAAAGATGCAGAGCAAACGGGAGATTTAGAATTATTGAAAGTTAAAAAGTCATGTTTTATTTTCGCGCCCAAACCATGAATAAAGGCACCCTCCCACAGACGGCGTGTTGAAGTGATGGTTGTAGGGGGCAAAACGTGTATTATGGTAACCAGGGAAGATAGATCAAAATTGATGTTGTGGGACTCGGTGTGTAAGGAGACTGGGTCAAAATTCTATGCTGTTAACAAGGTCTCTATTCGCCCTTAGTATTAGTAAATGAAAAAAAAACCAACAACAATCGTAGGGCACTAATCTCTAGGTATTTGAGTTTGAAAAACCGCGCTTGTAAACTTGGGTTGATGACTTTAATTTTGGAGGTTTTCCTCACACTTTCCACCATTGTTCGACGTAATGCATAGGGATGTGAGTCGGGAAAGTAAAGAAAAAAAGGCAATTTTCTCACTTCAAATTTTCTCACCCAAAAACTCGTTATTTATCGTAATCTACAATATTATACTGCTAATTAAACTTGTATGCACTCGAAATGTTACATCAGGGAAAAACAACACTTTACTCATTACATTGTTGAAATTCAATGTTGCACTGGCTTTTCCCGTTACAAAAATTGCTATTTTATAACTGAAATGTTCATTTTTGACAGGATCAGGGGTTAAATTGAGTTCAGTTTGCAAGTATAGTATCGAAGAGCTTCCTAAACTAAAATGCGCTTACCGGCATGCAGAAGTAATGGCGGACAATCCACCAATGGTTTTTAAGCGGTTTGAAATAAAATAAATTACAGATTTCTAAACATTCTCTATTATATAAATATTTTTTCTTTTACATTCAAAACAACTCGAATACCACCAAAATGGAAACATCCATAACCAACGCTGTAATTGAAACGTTGAGAGACGTAGTAGTCCGTGCTGAAAGGATTTAACTATCAAACGCAAATCTGGAGTAATCTTTGTCGTTTACTCTTTTACAAATATAAATTTTGGAAGTATATATAAAGTACATATGGGAGAAGGCCGGGTAGGCAATATAATAGGTGAAATTTAAATAGAAAGGAAAGGAATTGTACTTACGTAATATCTTGACGAAGATCACGTGCACAGTTACAAACATAACACCTATAAAGTCACTTAAAATTTTCGGCTTCTGCCGTCTTCATTTGTAGACAAGAAAGAAGTTCACTGGACACACGTGCACAATATGAAGAGAGAGAGAAAAACAAAATGGCGAACGTCCACATCAAAACCAATATATGACGTTCTGCGCATACACAAGTACTGATGGGAAACGGGTTTTGGAAATGGTGTTTTGAGTTGAAAATTGAGCTGGGTACAAGCACTGAAAGTGGAATTCACTGACTTTATAGTGGCTTAAAGCGACTTTATAGTTTTGTACGTGATCAGTACAAGATACTACATCAGTACATTTCCTTTACTTTCTATTTAAATTGCACCTATTATATATATTAGTGATACTTTTGATACATCGACAATACCGATACTTGCAAAGTATCGGTATCGGTCGATACCTCAACTAATGGAGTCGATACTTCGATATTTCTTTAGACTAATATCTTTCTCTGGAAAAAAATTCTATGGTAGAACATTACGTCTATAACTTACATCTTGAAATCTTGAGATTGAATTTTATTTATGGCCTGTAGGCATCTATGACTCAAGACAAAGTTAAATTATAGGAAAGCAATACACTTACATTTTAATTTTAAATAATGTATGTATTATTTCATACATTGAAAGACATTTTGAAAAAAAAAAAAATGAAATATAAAGTTTCGAATGTTAGAAATTAATATCGAGAAATTCTGGTAATGCCCCATCTCTTATTTGTTGTGATATAAAGTTTGATTAATGTAGAAGAAGAAATTCATAGCGATTTAAGAAATATTGAGTACTGAATGAAAGCATTCATACACACACACAAAAAAGAATCGAGACAGAAAAGTGTCCGATTTCAACTCCTCACCCTATCCTATATTTGTTTTTATTTTTCACACTCACTTTGCGTTATACTGAAGATAAGAAAATAAGTGGGCTAAGCAAAATCTAAGGAACTCAAAGGGGAGTGACGCGTCACTTAAGACAGATCCCTCTGGAAATGAAGCCTCCAGCCTCTCACTCCTAATTCCGATCTCCGCCCTCTGGTCGCAATACCTTGTTAAGTCCTATTCAACGTGGCGGAAGGTAGGGTATGAAACCCATACGGGAACACACGCGACGAATGGAGACGGGATCTGGTCCTCCTAGACGGGGTTGAGCGTTAGGGTAACAACCTGGCCCCGGAAAAACTCCCCTTGTTCAGACACCGAACAACGAGCCTCAGATAGGGAACGGTAAACGGAAACAGACGAAGCAACGTATAAGGGCCAACGATCTCAAAATGGGGACATGGAATATACAATGCTACAGGCCGCAAAACTATCAGATATAGCAGAAGAATTCAAAAAATACGATCTAAAGGTATTGGCATTACAGGAAATAAGATTGCCAGGTAGCGGTAGAATAAACAAAAAAGACTTTTCATTGCTATATAGCGGTACAGAAGTAGTAGGACAAAAAGGAACAGGATTCATCATCAGCAAGGGTACGAGGAAGTCACTAATGGAATTCGTATCGTTCAATGACACATTGTCCAAAATCAGACTTAGAGGAAAATTGCAAAATATCACTGTCATATCTGCATATGCGCCAACAGAGGACGCCGAGGAAAAAAAGAAAAGAGTTTCATGATGCACTAGACTCCTTATACTCAGAAATCAAAAGACATGACATGATCATAATCTTAGGCGACTTCAACGCTAAAATCTGAACAAAAGAAGAAACTAAAAGAATAGGATGTGAACACTCACTCCATAGTACCGCGAGTGATCTTGGATGGAAACTATTACAGTTCTGCTCTCAAAATAAACTGAAGATAAAAAGTACCTACTTCCCACGAAAGAATATACACAAAGGAACATGGAAATCTCCCTCAGGAAATACAATCAACCAAATCGACCATGCAGTAGTGGACACTCATTATGCATAATAAACGTCAAAACGTGCAGGGGAACAAACTGCGACAGCGACCACTATCTGGTGCAAGTGACAATTAGCCAACGATTATCAGGGGTATTCCATAAACAAACACAACGAAAAGTCAGATGGGCAGTAGAAAAAATCGAGATAGAAGAAAAAGAAAAACGCTTTGGAGAATCAAATACACAATAAACTATTACAAGAAGACGATATCGACAGCATAGAGCAGAAATGGAATATCATAAAGAAGCACCTTAACCAAGCAGCCGAAACCGTTTTAGGAAAACAAGAACCGCACGACGGAAAGGGATGGTTTGACGATGAATGCAAGGCAGCCTTACAGAAGAAAAACGAGATAAGGCCAAAAATACTGGAAAGAGAAGCCAGAGGAAATGGTGAGGCGTACAAAGAAGCAAGGAAAGAATCCACAAAACTTAGTAGAAGAAAAAAGAAGCAATGGATGCAAGAGAAAAGTAGAAACATTGGAAAAGAACAAACAGAACGAAACACTAGGCAAATATACAAAGCGTTAAAAGAAATTGGGAGCGGTATACTCCAAGAATACAATCGTGTAAATACAACCCAGAAAAACTAATATAAGATTTAAGTAAATGCTTAGAAAGATGGGCAGAATACTTCCAGGAATTATATGAGCAAAGCACAACGGCAGATAACTAGCACAGCACAGAGCAGGTTCTGTCACCAGCAACCAACTCCTACACATGAAGAGTTAAAAAATGCCATTCTCAAACTAAAGAACAACAAGGCACCTGGAATGGACATGATACCAGCAGAAATATTTAAGAAAGGGGGTGAAACACTACGGCAAAAACTACTTGAACTTATACACAATATCTGGGAACGAGAACAAATACCAACCAGCTGGAAACACGGACTCATAATTCTAATAAACAAAAAGGGTGACAGGACAGATTGCAACAACTATAGAGGCATTACACAACTCGACCTCGGCTACAAAATATTCTTCTTATACACCCGAGCCTCCAAAATACTAGAAGAAACAATAGGAGAATATCATTGTGGATTCTGCCCCAATAGATCGATCACGTATTCACAATAACGACAACAATGGAGAAATTATACCAATATGACACGTGTTATTTATAGATTTTCAGAAGGAATTTGACAACTTGTTAAACAGAGACTCGATACCTGGAATACTAAAGGGCCTGAAAAACTCATCGAATTAATCCAAATCACAATGGATGATACCACAGCTGAAGTGCTAGTACAAGGAGGGAAGTCCAGCAATTAAAATTGGGGTTGGGGTTAGACAAGGAGACTCTCTGTCGACCTTACTTTTCAACCCAGTACTGAACGATGTAATCGGTTCAATGCAAAAGAGGAGATGTATATTCACAAAAACAACGCAAATGTTGGCATTTGGAGATGACGTGGCAATCTTGTCAAGGACTACACCAGATTTAGAGGAAACCTTCATGCAGTTAGAACACAACTGCAATACCGTTGGTCTACATATGAACGAGAAGACAAAATACATGAGAATATCGAAATCCGTAGCTAGGCGAGTGCTACAAGCACTGACTATCAACCAACATCATTTTGAAGGAGTAACTAGGTTCAACTACCTTGGAGCAGCCATAGAAAACAACCAGGAAAAAGGGGAAGCAATAAGCCATAGAATACAGAGTGGCAATAGGCGATATTATGAATACCTGAATCTCTTTAAATCTAAACTATTGACCCGAGGAACAAAAATGAAAACGTACAAGACGCTTATACGACCCATAGTAATGTACAGCGCTGAAACATGGGGATTAACAAGCAAGGAACAGAACAAGCTTTTGTGCTTTGAAAGGAAAATACTCAGAAAAATTTTCGGACCCAAGAAACCAGACGACGGCTCTTAGAGATATCGGTACAATGAAGAACTTGAGCAGCTCATAAGACACGAAAACATAGCGAGGTTCATCAAAGCAGAGCGGATACGTAGGGCGGGACATGTAATACGCATGACAGACAACATCCACATATCGTCATAAAATAAGATGATGCACAATTTGTACTATCGGTCAAATTTGTGTGAATAAAAGAGGGGAAAGAACGGACCTATGGCGGATACAACGCTGATTTTATGAGAAACTACAAAACAAGCGCTAGCCCATCCTTTAAAAACGCTATATAATAATACTTGTTTTCCTAAAATTTTCGGTGTGTGTCAGTGGCAGAGAGAGAGAGAGAGAGAGCAATTTGCCTGGGTGTTTATACCACAATCCACATAAGAGAAGCAGTCAGAAGTGACAGAAAAAGCGAGACAAAAGTCGACTTGATTCCGACGGAGGGGGAATGCTCGTGTTTCTTAAAAAAAAACAAAAAAAAAAACACCCAGTCATTGAAAAGTATTTTTAAATGTTATTGTTGGTTTTCTTTTTTTAAGGTAACTAAAACAGTTTTTGACGTTCCATTAATTATACGCTCACAGAGAGGAAACGAAATGACGCACGTGCCTGCCAAGCGATCGAGAGTTCGTCTGACCATCAACCTTCAGTAATACAGCCACGGTGCTAACACACAGCAGTCATAGCTCGTCCAGTGTAAGAGAAATGGAGTTATCGAAGCAGCTTGTGAGCATGTGTTTGCTGTATCACTTTAAAGTGGGCCGCTCAGCTGCCGCATCAAGTTGTCGCATATGCCAGGCATTTGGTGAGAATGCAGTTAACGAACGCAGGCATTGGTTCCAGAAATTCCGTTCGATAGATGTGAGCCTTGCTGATGAACCTCACAGTGGGTGACCACATGTGTTGGATGACGAGGCCTTGAAAGCAGCCATCGAGGAGGACAGTGGTCTAACGTGTGATGAACTTGCAGAAAGGCTGCATGTTTCCGCTGAAACAGTCAGATTGCATCTGCATGGGATATGGAATCATACAGGTTACGGAAGTGGGTACCCTATACATAGTCCATAGTCAGCAGCCAACAAGGAACAACGAGTGAGCCTGTTTATCCTTGCTCACTCGGCACCTGAACACACCCATATTTGATCGCTTGCTCACTGGTGACGAAAAGTGGGTCCTCTATGACACTCCCAAGCGTACCAGACATTGGTTGTCGCCACGTGACCCTGTTCCTCACACCTCAAGACCACCTCTGCACCCACGAAAGGTTATGTTCTCTGTATGGTGGACCTCTACTCACAGCAGTTGCAAAGGGTGCACCGTTCATTGCGACAGAAGGAGCCGGCATTGGTGAATCGCAGGGGTGTGCTGTTCCTCAACGAAAATGCCAAGCCACATGGGGCAAAGAGGACCCGGGAGACCCTTCAACAACTTGGCTGGGAGACATTGTGCCATGCACCATATTCACCGTACCTTGCGCCAACAGATTACCACCTGTTTCATTCCCTCGATAACCACCTCCGTGGGAGATCCTTCGCCAATGAGGGTGACCTGCGGAACGCACTCACGGACTTCTTTGCTTCGAAAACCACCGACTTTATCACCAGGATATTGTGCAACTGCAGGAACGTTGGCAAAAGGTGTTGGATGCTGAAGGAGCTTACTTCGAAACCTAAAGGTACGTACCGTCCACTGTATTGCTCTTTGTTTATCACTGATCTCGAACGGCAAAAACTTTTCTGGTTACCTTGTAGTTTGATATACCTTATTAAGTGAAAGAAGTATTAGTTTTAACAGTTTTAAATTTTAAAAAGACGACCTCCACTCTTCTGTAAAACAAAGTTGTAAAAAATTGCATAGAGTAGAACTCGGTGATAGGGAGTTGAAAAATTGTGTCGTTATAACCGAATGTCATTGTTACCAAAGTGTGTGCAGTTATAAGGAATATGTTAATACTACAGAATACCTGACGCTATAGGCAAGGTATCCTTTTAACCGATGTCACTATAACTGAGGTACAGTGTGTTTAAAATCAAATTATACAGAGTTAATGTAAGTATTTAAGATAGAAGAAGACAATACAGTAGAAGTTTTATATCCTTGGGATAGTCGTAGCATATTCCTAGAATGTATCTGTGCTGTGTGGGGTGGAACAATGCTAGAGAAAGTAGCAAGAACGGAAGGGCAAAAAATAAATTCCAGTATATATATATGTGTGTATAATTCACAGTCATATCCAGTCCACTACTTGATGAGGTCTCTCCTGAGGGGACAGTTGGTCTACTGCTCCCACGCTGACCAGACGGGTTGGGAGAGGACAGCCGAAGCTCTCAACTGTGATCACTACTGTATGTTATTCACATCAGCTCTCCAATTGCATCACGATGCTGGTGTGGGTACCGTTCCAGACCCTCACGCCTTAGAAAAATTTCCTTGGCAGAGCCGGTAATCGAACCCGGAACCTCGCGATCAGCAGTCAGATAGGGAAAATGGTATAAAAAAAGGATACTTATATTGTAGAACACTAAGACAGGCTTCACAAACACAATAAAAAAGCGACAACGTTTCGCAAAAGCTTTTTCACATGGTAGGAGAGAAAGTGGACAGAGCGGACTGGTACGAGACTAGTGCTAAGGAGCAGATATATCACTACACAAAGGAAAGTCAGAAGGGCAATTTAAGGTAAATTTACAACAAAAAGGAAGGAATTTACTTACAGCTTATTAATTTTGTTCCATATGAGAAAACAAACAGGCACAGTAATTAACAGGCCTTCTTCGATATTTCGGGTTTTAAAAGTCCTTAGTCTTGACGGGAGAAAAAATGACGCACACGTGGAGATTGAATAAAAACTAAGACGATATTGGCACCACGTAACTGATGACGCTTCAAGCTTGAACAACAATTGACTGCTGTATAGCATGTAGATTTCAGGAGAATTGACAACTGTATTGCGTGTAAGTTCGGGAGGGGGATCGTGAAAGAGAATCTGTTGAAAACGCAGAACAAACGGGAAGATTAGAGTTATTGAAGGTTAAGGCCAGGTTTCATTTTCGCGCTCAAACCATGAATCAAGGCCTCCTTCCACAGACTGCTTGTTGAGGTGCTGGTCGTAGGGGTTAATGTGTGAATTATGTCAACAAGGAAAGATAGATCAAAACTAGTGCTGTGTGACTGGGTGTGTAAAGAGACTCGGGCATCAGATTTGTTGGTAGTGCAAAAGTGACGATGGTTGTTAATACGAATATTTAGAGCACCACCATTTCCCCCACGTAAAAGGCATCACAGAATTTGCAGGTTAGGATGTATATTACGTTAGATGTGCGGCATGCACCCTTAGGATTTAGGGGGCCGCTAGAAGTATTGATAGTAACTGTGGTTGAAGTTATGGAAATGGAGCGGGCCCAACATCTGGGTCTCTTGCATGTATGAGCGCCGGTTTAGGGTGGTGGCAAGGAAGGATTCGTACGGACCAAGCTGTTCCTTAGATTAGGGGATTGCTGAAAAACTAATCTAGGTTTAATGCGAAATACTGATCTTGTGTCTGGGTCAGATTGGAGAATGTGGAAATGAGAGTATAGGACTTGTTTGATGTTGGTTAGTTTAGGATGAAACTGGGTGATTAGAGACTGTGGGTTGGGATTGGTGTTGGAGGTTTGACTGGATTGAATTTGTGAGGATGTACGGCTAATCTGTTTGGTTACAAGGTTAGATGGGTAGCCTCGGTTGACTAGAGCTGCCTGGAGCCCTTGGTTGCAAGTTTCAGTAGCATAAGTGGTGAAATTTTTCAGGCGTTGTCCTCTGAGGGAAGGGAAATAGGAATCGCTTTCTTGGTGTGGTAAGGATGGGAACTTGAATAATGTAGATACTACATGTGGTTGGTAGCGTTTATGTGAACGAAAGTAGTGAGGGTTTTGTTTTCATACGAGATATCCACGTCAAGGAATGTGACTCTTTTGTTAGAAATAACCAAGTGAACTGGACAACACGGAATTGGTTCAGCTGTTCTAGGAATGTGTTGAGACTGGTTTCACCATGAGCCCATAACATCAGGACTTCGTCCAAGAAACGAATCCAAAGTAGTGGGGTCAAAGGTTGGGCTTGCAGGAAATCGTGTTCGAGCTTACCCATAAACAGATTAGCATAAGAAGGTGCCATTCTCGTATCCATGGCTGTGCCTCAGATCTGAAGGTAGTGTTTGTCGTCAAAGGTGAAGTTGTTACATGTGAAAACTACGTTGGCCAAGTTAAGAAGGAAAGCGGTGGTTGGGATATGAGGGTTGGGTTTCTGGTTAAGAAAGAATTCCAAAGCTACTAAGCCATGGCATGAGGAATATTGGTATTCAAGGAAGAAACATCTATAGTACAAAGCAATATGTCAGAAGGGAGAGCAGTTAATTTACGGATGATTTCTAAGAAGTGATACGTGTCGCGTATGTAGGCAGGCAGCGCTTAAACATGTGGTTGATGGAAGGGGTCAACAAGAACAGAAATGCATTCAGTAAGAGAATTATATCTGGTTACAATAGGTCTACTTGGGTTACTTGGTTTGTCGATCTTCGGTAATAGGTAAAAGGTCGCGGTACGTGGACTGTCCAGGGTTAGGTACTTTATGGACATTTCAAATATGTCATCACGAGGAAAATTAACGGTAATGAAATAAGAAATACAGACTGTTCCGTTCAAATAAAACCTACCAACCATATCCAGTATTTACATTACTCAAGCTCCCATCCTTACCACACCAAGAAAGCGTTCCTTTCTCCCTTTGCCCTCAGAGGACAACGCCTGAATTCCACCACCTCTGCGACTGAAACGTATAACCGACGCCTCCAGGAGGCTCTGGTCAACCGAGGCTACCCATCTAACCTTGTAACCAAACAGATTAGCCGTGCATCCTCACACATTTATCGCTCTCAAACCTTCAATATCAATCCCAACCTACCGGCTCTAGTCACCCAATTTCATGATAAACTAACCAAGATCAAACAAATCCTACACTCTCACTTCCACATTCTCCGATCCGACCCAGACACAAGATCAGTATTTCTCATTAAACCTAGACTAGTTTTTCAGCATTCCCTTAATCTTAGAAACCTCTTCGTCCCGTACGAATCCTTCCTCGCCATCACTCAAACCGGCGTCCATGTCTGCAAAAGACCCAGATGTAGGATCTGTTCCGTTTTCATAACTTCTTCCACAGTCCCTATCAATACTGCTAGCTGCGGGTACACCCTAAATCCCAAGGGTACATGCCACATTACTAACGTAATATACATCCTAACCAGCAAATTCTGTGATGCCTTTTATGTGTGAGAAACAGGTGGGTCTCTCAGCATTCGTGTTAATAACCATCAGCACTATTAACCTTTGCACTATCAACAAACCTGATGCTCCAGGCTACTTACATACCCAGTCACACAACGCCAATTTTGATTATTCATGACTTGAGCACAAAAATGAAACCTAGCCTTAACCTTCAATAACTCTAAGGGCCATATTTATGAATAACCCCCAAGAGTGGGTGGCACCCAGGGGCATTGAAATTATATACTCCTAGGAGCCACCCACCTCTTGGGAGTGATTCATAAATATGGCCCTAAACCTCCTGTTTGCTTTGCATTTTCAACACTTTTCCTTCCACGATCCCCTCCCGAACTTACACGCAATATAATTGTTCTAATGTTCGAAATGTTATGACGAGATGTAAATTTCGTGACACTTTATTACATACAACATAATTCGTGGAAAATGAAAGTGGTTTGAAAGTTTTTAAGAGTTCCTGGTGAAAAGCTCAAAATTTCGTAGGTCGAAGCATTATGCTTAGTGTCCAAATTAAAATAATTCAGTTCTAAGAGTGTAGTGAAAGTTAACATGCACTAGATGGAAGTTGCCACTATGTTCGAGGAAAAGGAATTCGTAACACAATATCGTGATTTAGTAGCATAGATGGCAGTTCAACTCGTCGAATGTTGGTAAGTATTACACTGTGAATATATCGAATGTTTCAATGGCCTTTGGTAATGTTCATAGAATTTTAAATTTCAAAACGTAAATCAGTGTAATATCCGTTTGCAAAATGTCGAAAATTTTCAAATACATTTTTCCAACACAATTTACCTCAATAATAGTTACTTTAATCACCGTAAAAACACATAAGGAACACTTGAAGAACAATTGCCGAAATGGCAAGTTGAAAGGGAAATTAATTTTGAACACTTGTTGTACGCTTTCGAGAATCGTAGTTGAAACATTTGGGATCACTTCGGAATTACAGGGAGATGCTCAGTTTGAGTTATGTCGCTCGAAGTGGGTGGGAGAGTGTTGATTGATTTCGAAAATTGTCTTAAAGGTGGGATGTTCGAGAATCTCGATGTTCTACATTGAATCTGTTGATTAAAGGTAAAAAGTTTTTGACTGTAAGTCAAAAGTTGATCGGAGATCAAAAAGTTTGTTCTTGATGAGTGTCGAATCAAAAGGTTCTTGGTGAGTGTCGAATTTTTCAAATAAACTTTTGGCGAAAGTTGCCAATTTTGAAGATCGTTGTGAACGTCGCAAGTATTTGTGATTGTTGGGGTAATTTATCAAATGGAAGAGTCTTTAATTGCCATATGAACGACATTCTCCAGTTATGCAAAGGAACCTGGAACACATGGGAAACATGTGTAATTCATTTCGCGAGAGGTGTTGGCTGACGTTCAACGAAGATAAACTCAATGCAGTTAATTTGGATCTAATGGATGAACTCTTGATAGTTCATTTGGAGCGTTTTCTCGCTGGTGATGAACCTTGGAACTGGGAAAGGTAGCGTATCTCGAGACACAATTGAACATAAAGCCTACAAACATGAACATTCAATTACAGCTAAGGACAAAATATTTTATTTGGTGTAACACAACTGCATATTAATTATGTACCTTGGGACACGTGTTGTGTTTTGTGTTCTGGATATACATTAATGAACCGCTTACTGCAGAAAACGACAAGTCCAACATTTACCCATTTCCTTGTTTTGACGATTACGGTTTTGCGTGGGTCAATAGATCATTTATCTCAAAAATGAAACTTGTCCGCACGATAGCATATGCTTCGCAATGCCATCAGTTTTCCGTTTACTGCAGATAGGAAATTACGAGCGATGATTCTTATGATAAACATGGTCCTCAACACCTAGGAAAAGGCTTTCACTATTTTAAAATATCGTGAGATAACATTTTCAGCTAAAACTCCGCATACTATTAAGTGACACATGAATATTTCTGGCTTGACGATGGACACTTTTAGGCTGACAAACTATGTAGAACCTTTGAAACTTGCTTGAAAGAAAACCTACGCATCTGTACTGCCTACAGACAATAAAAAAAATGGATAACATCAAAAAAACTTTAGTCTACATCCCTCAGGATAAGATATAGTTTCGGAATTCAATCACATCATGGCTTATAACAAAGGCATTTCGCGTTGAAGACAAAGGTAACTGAGTAATTAAACATTGCAAAATGTCAAATATTTTTCAGAAATGATTAACAAATAATATTTATTACAATAAAATAAGTTTATAAGTTAAATTACCGTATGTAACTTTTTAAATAATTTAACCACAAAGTTCGTTTGAAAACCCAATTTACTGCAGAGAGGAAACATGTCCAAAACAAAAAAAAAAAAAAAAGACTCCCTTTCCTCTTATGTCATAAAGAAATTTTAAATGTCCATACTAAGCAAGTATAGAAAAGAAAAGAAAAATACGTGTAAGAAAGAAAATTGCATAAAATTGGTTTTATGCATTTTTTGTCTCCTGTAAAATTAGGAAATGTGGACATGCATCCTTTCTGCAGTAAGCGGTTAAAATGCATGTTGCGTTTTGTACTAATGGATAGTTACATTGTCTTGGGGTTTTGTACCATTGGATGGTTAAATAATTATTTTGGTCTTTGGACTATTGGATAGATAAAATAAATATGTGTTGCGTTTTGTATTACTGGATATACACCATAAATGTCTTCGGACTCTTGGTAACTGTATTTTGTATATCATTAATATTCAGTTCTGTTCCACCAAGTAAAATAATTTGTTCTCAGTTCTCGTTGCATGTTCATGTATTTGGTTTCATGTTCCATGTGTCCCGAGGTACATCACCAGTATATACCTTGGGACATTTTACAGTGTCTTAGAAAATAGATTAGCATAGTAGTAACTTAAAAAAATAATACTTTTTAATAAATGGCCCAAAGACCAGCACTCAGCAAATTATAAGCTGACCACATTACTTAGCAGCTCCTAAACAAGTCTTGAAATTCAGGTATATGGCAACGTTGCAACAGCCTGAGTGGCAACTTGCATGGCAACTCCTCGAGTTTTAAAACTTACCACGGGAGTCGCTGATTTCACACAAGCTCCTAACACCACGTAGCGACAAATGCGTGAAACTACTCCCAAATTGAACCGTTGCGCAGCATGCCATATTTGGGGCAAAAAGCTTAAAGGTAGTGGTTATTAGCATGGAAGTTTATTGAAAATTTTCGTTAATGAAGAAATGAACATTGATAAAATAAAAATGAACGATGGAGATGTATTTTCATTGTTAAGATCTAGGCCAGATTGAAACAATAACACAATATATTTGAAATCCAGGTCTAAATATAGACATTTGATTGTCAATAATATAATTCAGCCTGTCAGTCACAAGTTACTACAGAACCTTTCTTACGTAAAGTTCAACAGAATTGAACTTTCTTTGGCCTTTATACATCTCAGGCTCAGGCCGAGAAAGGATGGGGAAGAAAATGTTGGAAGTTCGTTGTCCAGGCTGGATGCGAAATCGATAATGGTGGGGCAAGCTTATAAACACATACACACACACGCATATATATATATACAGAGATAGAGATAAACCGAGCCACCGTAGCTTAGTGGTAGAGCGTTGGCGTAGCATTTGGGAGGCCGTTGGTTCAATCCCAGCGGCCGACCATCCTGACAGGTTTTTCTAGGATTTTTAATGTCACACCAGGCAAATGCCGGGATGGTACCTTCAGTTTAGGCCCTGTCCGACACATTCCCGCATTTCCCCTCCCCTATCCCGGCCTGAACCTTAGATGCCTAAAAGTCATAAATAATACTCAAAGAGAGAGGGAGAGATGAAAAAATAAGATGTTAAAAATATAAAATGTACCACCGTGTAGAGAACTCAAATTAAGAAGAATGTTCTTTTCAAGAAATTTCGAAAGCAGATACTGCAATTGTTTCAGAGTTAGAGGCGTGCAAAGGGAGCACAGAATCGTCACAAATGACATCTCCAAAAATGCAAATCCTGTGGGTTTAGCAAATCACAATCGAACTTGTAGCCAATACAACTAATTATTTTCAGGTACTTTCTGGCACTTGCCTGAAGTGACAAATTAAAAACTCGGGAAAACCTCAGTTACGATAGGCGACCGCTGGGATTGTTTCCAGGACCTTTCTTTTCCTTAGCCAACTCTCTACCAACTGAGCTACGGTAATTGGCTATAGTCATATATCTTTTTAATTAAATGAATTCTGTGGCACCGTGCACTGAACCCTGATCCTGAATTTTTTATCTTTTTTAAAATATATATATATAT
>JAGDQP010000128.1:4618-39137 GCA_022664845.1 Lepisma saccharinum
ATATGATTCCTATCTTTCCGCTATCATAAAAGGTCTCGCATATCTCCACTATTTTTCAATGTAACAGTTACTATTACATTTCTTACGGGGAACACATAGGCTTATAGTAGTGTAAATCATCTCATAGAATTGTCCTAATGCTTCATTTACGTCATTGAAATGGGAAAGTTGGTTCTAGTTTAGTCTCGACAATTCAATATACATTTGTTCGAAATTAGATAATATAAAATGAATTTTATGGGCGGTAACAGCACTATGGCTTACGCCCATCCCGGTTCGAAATTAGCCTTCCTAAAATTAAACTCAGTAATGTTGCTCTCTAGTTTCTGCTTTTTTTTCTGATTGATTATGTGAAAAGGAACAAGGTAATACCGGATGGTGTTTATCTCCAGGATCAAAGGGGTGTTCTTCTCTAGCTAGAGTGACGTCAATAATGTTTGTTATTACTAGATCTAATGTGCCACCATTGACATTACGGGTATTATTAAATGACTCTAAATTGAATAATGACATGAATTTATACAAATTACAACACTTCTTTGTTGCGTGTAAAAGGTCAAAATTGGAATGAGTTATTTGAAGTATGTTAAAATCCCCAAGACAGAGTATAGTGCTTCCTACTGGACAATTACTCTCAATAAATTAAAAAAATAATAATAATTTATACACTGTTTCACTCGAGTCTGGTGGAATGTATACAGCACAAACATATGATAATATCTTTATAGTAAGCTTAGTTATAATGAACTCAAAATAGCTATCGATAGAGTTTACATAATACATGTTATGTTTTTGTAGACACCCCAACATGATCCCCCACCCACCTATCGCCTGCCCAAGCAATTCGAAGTTCCTATCCTGACGGAACACCTTATATCTCATGTCAAAGAATTCTGAGTCAAATTGATCATCAGATAACCAACTTTCAGTTATTATTATCATATCATAACTATTGGATAAAACACTAGTGTAGAAATCATTGGCCTTGGTACGCATTCCACCAAAATTTTACATATAGATTTTTTTTTACTTCTATACCGCTAGAACACTTTACAATATAGCAAGCCGCATTCGGGGATCCATGTTTACTATTTGTAGACTATCCGCATTCATGTAGACTATCCGAGACTCTTGTAATAGTACCATCCACTCCAGGCTTCCGAGTATTCCTTTGTGCGATGGTATCTTTTAAAGGCTTTCCTTCTGGGCTTCTCCATGGCTTAAACTCCTTGATTCTCCTTCGGCTATTCACGGTAAGCATATTCACATCGTCATTCAGCCCCATAGTCTTTATACCGTCCACACGGTATATTAAACCTTGAAGAGGATATAGGCTGTACGAGTGGAGTGAGAAACGATAAGAAGATCAGAATGAGTGTTTCAACGGTTGTTCCGATACGAGTTTTGCATCCTTGCGAGATCGCATCCACAGTGCATGAGGGCAATGCACTGTTTTCTTCCACGATTTGCATGAAGATCAGGAAATATTATATTCTGGTGACGATGTAAATAGAGTACATATATTTTATGTCTTTATTTTCTTGTGCGTAGTTCGAATTTGGTGGAGTATTGTGAATAAAGTGAGTTAAAATAAGACTGATGTGAACGATTAGCCTGTCAATACCGAGCTTATGATGATAAATGTTGGATATCAATGATAAATACTCAGCGTTCGGAGCCACGTTCGGGCGCCATATGTAACAGTGCTGTGAAACTCACATTCTTAGTGCTTATATGTGTGTTTGTGCCAACTAGCAGTATAGTGACTGTGGAGGAGTTGAGGTGACGCACATGTTTGTAACTTTCTGAAATTTAATTTAGTACTTGTACAATCTTTTACAATAAAACTTTTTATATTATTTAACGATAAACATGAATCTATATGCATTGGCATAATATTACTTTACACTAATATCTAGTTTCTTAATTACTTAATATTGAAACTCAACAGTCATTGTAATATATGTAATGCAATATAATGACCCGACGAGACCTGTAACCCACCGTCAGATCAGAAGATCGATCCGAATAGTGGTTGTATGTTTTTTTTTTTTCAGAGAGTGAAGCAAACAATTGATTTAACCACGTGATTTTTGTTCAAAAATAATTTCCTTTCAGCAAGAGGGACTCAGCAAGTGACCGCTCCTCTCGTCAGGAGTGGAACTTGGAAAGTAAAATATTTCTCCGTTGGGCATACCGATCTTACCTTCCCTAGTTAGTGGAAGCCCACTGCAAACGAGCATCTCTCTCACCGAGGTTTGGAATTTGCAATGCAGTGTTACTACATCCTTTCCAACCTGTGGGCCGCGGGCGACCGTTTTTCTTTGTAGGAACGGAACCAGTAGCTCCTATATCAGTCTTAAACCAGTGGGAGGACCGCGTTGTTGAGCGACCGTTTCTCAATGATAGGGACGGAATTCACTTCGTGTCGATTGCCTCACACATCCTTGAGGGATATCATCTTTTGGTGGCTGTTTCTCGAGCTTGGACGCTTCGTCGCCGAGGCTAACACCGCAAAGGCTCCAAAGGCTATAAGATTATGATACTCAGTGTTGCCATAATGATCGGTAATACTCTACATAAATAAGCTTCTGTTCAGCCATTTTGACGGCTGTTGAATTCTTTTTATGCTGAAAAACCTTTAGAATATGCATGGGTTCTTCATCTTTAGACACTTGTCAGTATTATGGCTTCCGTAATTTTTAAAATGGATAAATTGAAAAATGGAACTCGAAAACGAAAGCACGAGGTGGGAGCGTGACAGGCTTCTTACAGGCACTGTAAAATTTGTGAAAATGTCACCTCCATGGTACATATATCATACAGGCATAAGCATTTTGACATTTAGCAGCAGCCTCTATTGTGTGACATGTCATAGGTGTTATGATCGTCGTACCCCCTAGGCCTGTTCTTACCACTGTTATTGCGACTTCTGATATAAATAAATGGAAAAACTCCTACTTTATAGTCAAAGTATTGATTACGCATTACACTACGGTAGAGGGTGCCACTGCCGCTAAAACATTACTTTCCCAACCAAACACTTGTTGTCCCATTCAGTGTGGGTAAGGTTTCTCTGCTGCAACATAGAATTTCCCTGTTTCTTCTGTCAATGGATTCGACAGAACATGTCCTGAAATCTTGCTCGACGTATGGGAATTGTTGGAGGCAACATTGACACCCAGAAATGGAAGTATTTCTTTTCATTTGTGTCGATCAATGCTGATTTTACGGAATGTCGTCGTGCTTCATTTTCGTATATTCGACGATGTACCTTTGATTTTCTATACCCAGCGCGAAAGCCAGAGATCAAATATTTTATTTTCTTCGTCTACGAGGTGGAACTGTCTGCAGTCTCTCCTGGTCTATAGCTGTTTTCTTCCAACTTTCCCTTTCATTTTAATGAAAGCATCTATAGGCCTAACAATGGCTCCATTCATTAAGAAGTTATCATCTCTTTTCCATGCTACCAATAGATCTTTTTCTAATATCAAATTTCACAACAATGTTCTTAGTCACACCTTTTGGCAAGACACCATTATTCGACGTAAGCAACAGATGCCAAAAACGAAATCGAAATTCAAAATGCAAAAGACATAATTATCGCTTACACGAAGCAGGTGCTCATAAATGTTCCGCCCACTATCTTCTTCAATATTCTTCACTCATCGCCCCACAGTGGAGCACTCATCACAATAACCACTCACTAATATACAGAGGTCATGAGTCTGATTCTACATTTCGCGAGTCGTCAAACAGACATTGCACATGCCGGCGGCACTTTCCGAACGCCACACACAGACCCCCTTCGCATGGCACTGTTCATGTTACTCAGTTCCATGGACACGTCATATGTTCCGAGACAGTCTCCCATCAATGCTGTCTACACACCTGGTTCTCACCTTTTGCTGTCTAAACTCGCATACTGGTTGAATAAATGCGACTGTTATATTAACTGTAACAAATTAAAATTTGTATTAAAATGCCAAGATGTGTTTTTAGACGTAAAAAAATATTTTCTGTTACATCTACCTACATGTTACATTCTTTTAGTTTGCATGACTTGAAGCAGTAAGTAAAGAGTAAATTATTTAACATTGCATACATTAGCATTTTTAGATAGTTTAAACTACCTAGGTATATATAGGTAATCCATTCATTGTAAAGAAATGAATGTAGGCGTCAGTTTTTTTAAGTTGATAATCTTTGAATAACATCTATTTAAATAACGTTTTGCGTCACGTCTTGTACAGAACGATTACGGTTATGATTATATGGAAGTACGATTACTGTTTAATATTAAATTATTATCTGTGTTTCTTGTAATCAAACAACAATTACAATTAATAATATAAAGTTGATTTATCAATCTTAATAAATTTATCATCATCATTATTATTTACATGTAATGTTTCCACCAACGTGTAAAATGTCATCCTTGTGTCACCTCTGTGGTAGTGATAACAATTTAAAAGTTAAATACATTCTGAAAATATGCTGCTCTTTGATCCAGATAATACTTTTATGTGCTCATAATAGTACTAACTAACTAACTAACTCTATGGCTTATGGAACTCGCAAGTTCATCGTCACAGTAACAAACGTTCGCCATTGGATTCTATCCTGGGCAGTATCAAGCCAGTTTTCATCACGAACACCTACTTCTCGAAGATCTCTTCTAATATTGTCCTCCCAACGACGTCTCGGTCTTCCCAATGGCCTCAAAAAAATCCACAGTGACCCATATATATTGTAGAGCAGATTCGAGTACAGCAGCATCCCGGGTAATGTAACATGAAGTTTGGTAAACATATCTTAAAGTCAGAGCTCAAACCAATCACATATTAGCGTGAATAGACCAACGGATATTTTATTAATTTCTTACTACGGACCACCAGAGAAAAAATTATGCAGATTTGAAGAGAAAGAAGAATAAGAAGAATGGTCAAGACAATGTTACGTGTGTTTCCCCCAAAAGTTGCAATTCCACGAGAAAGTACGAAGATATCTTCACATCACCTTGAATCAAAATTTACAAAATAACGTTGAGGAAATTTACATAAATTTCAGCAAAATAATGATCCGTGAAAACTAATCCTATTTCTATAGCACACGAGAAAATTTCCAGTAACCAGGAACTTTTAGGCTTACAAATTCAATGTGTTATTCTAAAAAACACATTCTTTTAAGACAATATTCCTAGATTTGTTTCCAATTTTCAGACAAGCAGCTGCAATAGCTCATATTTCACTTAGTAAGAGTTTCCAAAAACACGTGAGTTTGTCTGAGTCAGCATGACAAGGTGAACGTAGGACAATACCCAGAAGAACGCAACGGTGCAGAGCAACATCTCGAAACCGGATTTTCCAAATTTTAAAAAGTAAGAATTGAAAGCAGTCTCGATGAGTTGAGTTGAGAACATCAGTTCGAGGAGTAAAGCGGTCGAGTCGAGGCGACTAGAAGACCGTCGCAGTGCTGACCACCCACAAACAGTTCGGAAGTTTCGCGACTAGTCGTGGCTCTTGCTTCTTGATTTTAATCAGTACCAGAGAATTGAAGTTTAACGGTGTAGATCACCCCCGCCATCATGGTACCTTTCCATTGATTTACATGGGAATCGTTTTACTCGTTCTGATGTCTCTCAGAAGTAGAATATTCAAGTTCCGCTTTCACGAAATTTGCCTTGGTGGTTATTTAGACTCTTGTAGAGTTTTGGTTTGTGAAATTTCTTCAAATATATGAGTATAATGTCTTATTAATAGTTGACCGTATAAATCACAATATATCAACGGGAAATTACACTGTTCGTGTGTAAAATATTGCATTTCTATAAAACAGCATGAATCAAAGAAAACATGACGAAACACTAGGCGAAAACAGAAGTTAAAAGTTACGCTCCTGAAAGACATAACGTAAGACTAGTAAAACAATTTCCATGTGAATCAATGGAAAGGTCATAACAAGATGGCGGGGTTGATCTACACTATTAAGCTATCGGTAGTGTTCCTCAGTCGCAACAAAGACAGTTAAAGTTTGCGTCAGTTAAGAACATTAAAGTGTCGATGTTAGCCTCCGTAGAACGACAATAACATCGTAAGTAAGCGACCTATCGGGATACGATCCCACGTGAAATAGCTGACCAGCCATTCGTCAGCCCGAGACTATACCGGACGGATAAGGTTTGAACCCTGGACAGACGTGTAGTCATAGTCACATATAGGAGTCCCGATCCCACTTAGGACACGAATGACAGTACCTTCGTGCACTCTGCAGTGACATCGAACCAAGAAGTCCTCCAGTGAAACCGACTTACCAGCGTAGCACCTTCAGCAGGAAACAGTGATTCAGCCAGTACCCTCAACGTATGACCCCGAACATTGAACTCTTGGACTCCAATGGACAGCAGTGTATTAAAAGGTATGTGTTGGTTTTCTTATGTAATCAAGTGAGCTTAGGCTCTGGTAACTCAAATTTGCACTCACTCGGTATCGATTTTAAGTTTGTTTTCCAAAACACAGAACTGTACGTATTAAGAGGATTTATTTACTTGTTCCCTGTGTTATAAATAGAATGGTTACCCTCTCGCAGCAGAAAACATATTCGTAGAAATCGTTCATGATTCAGCGAGTATTCCAACGCTCCAGGAGTTGGACAGCGTCAGCGAGTATTCCAAAGCTCCAGGAGTTGGACAACGTCAGCGAGTATTCCAAAGCTCCAGGATTTGGACAGTGTCGGCGAGTATTCCAAAGCTCCAGGATTTGGACAGTGTCGGCGAGTATTAAAAAGCTCCAGGATTTGGACAGCGTCAGCGAGTAGCGGGCAACTAAGCAAGTGTACAAGAAATATTCATTTCGTGTTTAAATCTGAACTGACAAATTAATACCCTTTACCTCATATGCAAAAACCTATAAAATCGTCAATATACACTGTTAGCCTAAAATAAATAGACAGTTCAAATGCTTTATAAACTGAAAATTGTTTGTTACTTCAGAAAGCATTTAGTACGGTTTCATAGAGCAAATTTTCCGAGTTTACAACCTCCAATTTTCGTTTGTTTTCGTGACGTCAGCAGCACGTAAGTGTCCTTGATGAAAGTCGAACAGTATGGCCGCTAGTCAGGTAGAGATTTAATAACTGTCGTGTTACATAGAACACTTGTAACCTAGTCGTGTAAACTTCAGGGCGCACTCTTCAAACCACGTACATATTTCAGCCATGCTATTAAAACTCTTCTTTCTATAAAACTTTGAAAGTGTTATTTTTTTAGACTAATCCTATATATATATAATTAATAATTCACAGCCATATTCAATCCACTACTGGGTGAGACCTCTCCCGGAGAGAGGAGTTGGTCTACTGTTCCTACGTTGACCAGACGTAATATACAGTATATTACTGCAATAAAAAATTTGTTCACCAGTTAAAGAGAAGGTGTTCATCAAAGTAGAAGTTATAATTCACACTAAGAAGCAACCAGAAGAAATGCGGATCATCTACAATGAATGCCTCCTGTGCATCATCTCCGTTTGGTAGTTTGTAGGACATCCGAGGATGGAGGCCACGCTATCGAAGTCAGCATGAAGGCCATCGGTTTTATTCCCTCTTACCAAAAAACCGTACGAAATCTACACCCTGGTATAATTAAACCTAAATAATATCGTTGTGGCAACCACATATACTTTTATACGGGTACTTCACTACGTTTATCCAACCACTAAGGTGTAGTCTGTACAATCTACTTGAAGTGAAAATCCAGGAAAAACAAACAGCAACAACATACTATGAGTTAGCTTTATTAACACTAAAATACACATACAAAAGTACAGGTAATCATGCATTTTCCCCTTCTGCTTTTACATAAGCATTGCCATCGATTTCAGTACAAGTTACAAACGAGAATTGGAAAGCTTATAAGGTTAATCCTTTCTTTCATTTTTTTTTAAAACAAAAAAAAAAAACTCTCACATTTGACATTATTAACTACTTTAAAAAATTTTAGTGTTTCAAAATGTTGTGTGTATTTGATTGTACAACATCTGAGGAGCAAGACCTGTTTTTCCTTTATGAATGATACACGTAGCATGTAGTTCTGCATGTCTCACAAAAGAAGACCACTAAACCTAACATTAATATTATCTTTTCTTACAAACTATTTGACAGTGTTAACACTGCTTCCTGTTAGTAGAGTTATATGACTAAGTAAACTGTTCATTCCTTGTTCAAAGATATTTTTAATATAAATTTTTTTTTGTTTTATAGAAAAGGTTTTGCCCCTCAAATTCTTAATATCACAGTTGAAATGGAGTTAAAATTTACTTATTTCTGGGGAAGAGGACATACCCAGACAACACAGATCGATATCAAATGTATCTCGATAGATCAGATCGGATCCTTCTGTATTAGATGTGCAAATCTGACAGAATTGTAGAGAGACATGTAAAGTCAGTCTATTAACAGCATTTGTTTTGATTTCTTTTTATTCTTTCCAACAAATCGCTCTAGGTTACGACCATTATCACAGTTGTTAATTTTCATGGATGGAAATTCAAAATCATATTTTAAAAACTTTTCATATAACTACACAATGGGTTTCAATGCGAAAAAAAAAATATTTAAAATGTCTATCCAGTATAGTTGGTATTGTATCGATAAATACTTTGACGTCTACACTCTTCCCTCATTTTATGAATATAAGTATCTTCTTGGCTAATGCATATACATGTTTATACCAGTATATTTCAGACCGAAATCCATAGTTAACCAAAAATGTTTGATAAGTTTCCGACCTATATTCCAGTACTATGTATTTATTACATGATTGCAGACAAGATAACGTTAGCGACAATAATTCTTTGCTCAATTTTGAAATGTCCCCGACACAGTATTTGAGTGAACTATACGTTACTTCAATTATATGTTCACAGTTTAGTATTGTATTTGAAGGAGTTTGCAAATCTTAATCATCTTTATGTTATATATAATTTGAGAATATCTTAGTAACACTACAGTATTCAGAAATTCTAAACATTAATTCTAGAGTTTTTCTACGAAATTAGCCCTTGCACATGCGTTCTATACCTTCAAGTAAAATATTTAATAATAATAATAATTGGAACACTATCCCAACTGGAATAATGAAGGTGAAGAATTATGGATATTATTATGATTGAGAAGTTATATTTTAAAAACAATTCTTATAGAGAATGTTGCAATTATTTCTTACTAGAATATGTTGCGAACCCAGAGCTTGACGTCACATATATATAGGTTTAATACTGTGTTATCTGGGTATAATAAAAATGGCATTTTTCTTTCACAATCTTTGCAAAAGATTGATTTGCAGATTGGCAGAAAAATCACTTGAAATTAAAAAAAAAAGTTGACAAAGACTAGAAATATTGACATTCACTAGAAGTGCACTTACTGTGTTGAAAAGAGTGCTTACTTTGAGCCCTTTTTTTTAAATTTTAAATTCCCTTGTAAATATCTGCCCACTGCTGCTCTATATTAATCTATCTTCTAGAATAATAAATAAGGTAATGAATGTCAGAAATATATTTATGATGAAGGCAATGATCACTATGTTTTTCTTTCTTTATTTCTGAATTATTCAACAAGATTCCTTTTCCCCATTATTTTTACATGTAGATTTCGTTACTTTTTTTTTTTAATAAGTAAATTACTTGGCTTAAAAATTGAAGTTTGTTTCTTTTTTCTTTTTTTTTTTTACATAAGCTCTACTAATGCTGCCATTATGGGGTTATGCAAATATAAATGGCACTGAAGGAAATATGACAATGTTTTTTATCTGATGGTGTGAGATGATTAATAATGAAATCTACAAGAAATAATAAAAAAAGAATCACTTACTTCGCGCAAGAAACATTAAAATGCCACAATCATTCATTTAAAAATTAATACACAAACACACACACACATACATATATAAATTTATACATATGTAGATGCATACACTTTCACACTTACGCACAAAATCCTCAATCTCATCACACGGTCATGTCACTGTTTCAGAGTTAGTGTTTCGGAAATATTACTAATAATTACTGAAGTTTTGGAGTTGCGATTTGACAGATACATTAATAAATGAAATCGCTTACTGAATTCTTCAGATTATTTCGTGCAATTTTCACTATTTAAGAATCAAACAATGTCTGATAATACATCTGACTGAAAACTTAATACATAGATTCGAAGATTAAATCAATCGAGTCAAAGAAAACAAATATTCTTATTATATATAAGGATACTTTTACAATTTAAGATCTCAAAAGTTAGTTAGAAGTTACACGATTCGGTTTGACAACTGATATCAAATATTTGTAGGCACGACTTCGAATTCAAAGTACCAATGTAAAGAGGTAAGATCACAAATTGTATACAATTTTTAGTAAACTTTATGACACAACAATACGTCGCCATTCAATGGCGAACTTGTTGTGCAATGATAATGAATGAAAACTGCTTGAAATTATTGACAATATTGCAAGAACATTGAAACAATTGTTGACCACGAAAACTTCTGTATCATATAGTACAACAACTGTACGTACTGGGGAGAAATGAAATAAGTCTTTTTTCATTTCTGGCAAAAACAGAGACAGTATAACAGTTTTTACACGTACTAAACAATTTGCACACACTATCATTAGCGCACTCCCGATTAGTTTTTCAACAACAGACAATAGCAAAGTGTGCCGAACTATACACAATGTGCAACAATTAACTTTCATTTTCGATTTTATGCTGCTTTTTTTCCAGGACGTAATACTATAAAATCTGACATGTAATGGACACAATACTATTTCCAATATATACAAACAGAAGCTGAGAACATGACCAAATGTTAATGCGAATTTTAATATCGCTCGTCCAAATGTAAATGTACTTCCCTCTATCCCTTTAAACCCTCCATAGTACGATCTCTAAAATGATATTTTTTTCATCCTCAGGAGTTTAAAAAAATGGATAGTAACGCGTAAATACTATCCAACGATAATTCTGAAAAACGAAAATAATCAAATTATTGAAGCATAAATAAGAAATGACTGTATAGTAAAAAAAAAAGGCACAAATCAACGGAAGGATAGTCCAGATGCATACACATGGATCTCAAATTCAAGGAAAAGTTAATAGGATATATTTAGTGTCTACTGTTTTGATTATTATATTTTTTTTATTGCAAGATATTTGGTATAAGACTATCAAAATATCGTAGAAATCAAACACCAATTCTGTGTACACCGCATGCTAATAGCTTGAATATAGAAAGCATACCCGGTTACATTACTAAAGCATTCGTCACAATATTAAACTCGGTTTTATTCAGGTGATAGAAAGTAAAAACTTGTACCACACTTCAGATCCCCAATCTTCCACTGATGACATGGAAGCCGATATGGTAGTTTTAGTACATCTGTGACTTATCTGATGAAGTGGATCGAATGAAATAATATAAATGCTTCAGCAACATGTCCAAGTAGGATTCCTATATATTTTAATATTAAAATTTAAAGGAGTTACTAGCTAGTTAATGATTTATTATGAAAAGGAGATATGTAAGTAGTGTACATACTATGAAAAAAGATTTCTGGCATATGAAGAAATAAGAGGGAGACTATTAGTGAAAGACTTCACGACAAAATAGAAAGAAGGAGGCTCAAATGATACGAACAAGTTAAAAGGGTGAAAGAAGAGAGGCTACCAAGATCAGAGAGAGGATGGAAAAAGATCCAGAAGAAGACAGAGATGAGTGGGTGACGGAAAGGGCCTTACGGAACAACGGACTCAACACCCAGTTAGAAACGTTTAGGATGATTATGATCTATACCAACATTGTTTGTACATTTGTAGCAATTTCTTCTAAAACCCCAAGCATCAGAGAAGTCGGAAACATTTTGGAGGAACAATAGTCGTATAGAAGCAAATTTAAAATGATCATATTTCTCTCTCTATTTTTCTTTACGCACAGCAATCTATTCAAAGACATAATAATAATAATAATAAATCCCAATAAACAAAACCGTATCTAAAAGAAAATAAGATTTAGAAAATGAGATTCACGCAGAGAATATGAAAAAAAGGTAAAAATTTGAAAATCACAGGTAACAAATTTTACATTATTTAAGTGAAAAGTCATAGATCTCATTAAAAACTCAATAACGAATAAATAATAATAAAAAAAAATATTAAGTGAAAAATTAATTTGCTTCCACCGAGTTTCTTTTTTAATTTCACATATCAATACAAATCAGATCACGTTAGTGAATATTAATTATACAAACCAATTACTCACTCGCTAGACAGCCTAGAAACGGTATTAATTGCATACTTATTTTCTTACTGACACTATCAATACAGAATATGAGATTAGATATATAAAAATTACATAGCATTGGTATATTTACAAGGAAATTAAAAGTAGCAGTACATAATGAACATCTACCTGCGTGTACAAAAAAAAAAGACAATTATATATATATGTATATTTTCAACTGAATCGCAAGTAGAAATGGTTGATTATTTTTTAGATGTCCCACATTTAATTACTAAATAATTATATATGTTTCAGTATTGTTCCCAGTTATTATAGTTAGCTATTAATTCAGAAAATGGAAATTACTTTTTTTTTTCGTTGTTTTAAACATGTAATTATTCAAGCATTAACATGGCACATGTAATATGAACTTGGATGCTTTAGAAACATATGTATCGTGAAAAGAGTGTAGCCTGAAGCAAATTCCAATTTACGTAAAAATTTAACTATATTTGAGAGACGAATTAAAACGATGGTTGACCTTGCTAAATAACTGAAACGCACAATTGTAATATATAAACTACAATTAACAGCGCTTTTTTAAAATTATAATTGGTACACCTTAGTAATTGTTTTGGTCAGCGGAAACTGACTACATAAAATTCGCGGCGACGAATCAGTATTTCAGTAGAATGCCTGAAAAATTAACCTTGAAAATAAATTTAACTTTTAGTAATTCTTTTTTAAGGCAGTGAAATTTTACACATCCCAAACACAATGATTTTTTAAAAAGTATACTCGAAATTTTTGTTTTATTAAGGAAAGTGAAAGACGAAAATAATAATTCCTTTCTCATAGAACCGTAAATCACGAAATTTATGAACAATGAGTGTGAAATATTGAGCGCCACAAGCACTGAATGGAATGTCAAATACGGCGTAACATCACGCCGAAATGAGCGACTACTTGAAACGTCTTTTGGACCAGTGATCAAACCCACTAAACCAAAAAAACTTACTTTTGTCACTTAAAAAAAAAAAAACTTAGATAATTTCATATAAAATAGATTAAGGGTCAAAATATCTGTTTTTGTTTTTATTTATCAACATTAATTATTATTATCAATTAATAAGCGATATTAAAACCGAACTTGAATGATTTGTTGTTGGTCGGTTTAGAAGAGTCAACGGCTAATGAAAGGTTATTCCGGGTCCAATTCTTGCTATTTCCTAACTAACGACAAAGAACTTAATTATTGAAGTTATACACTAATTCTAAAATTTGTTCTGCGAGGAGCCCTCCTTTTATTAAAAATAAATTCGACTAGAAATCATTCAATACAAGTAACGGAAATACAATCTTTCCTCGACAGAAACAAATTCTGCATGTAATAGCTCATATTCAGTCATTCTTTTAACAAAAGCAAATAACTTACTAAAATAAAATATTGTTATTTGATTTGAAGTTTTCTTTAGTAGGTGTTTTAACTGAAGTTTCCTTTGTCACAGTGTATACAGCTACGAAAGAAAGAAACAAAGCAACACTCATATGATTCAATAAAGGATCACACGCTGAAATTTAGACGTTTAAAAAATGCAGCTAATTTCAAAGCGTGGAGCTGGCAATTGACGGGTCATTTTTAGCTGGCATCAGCTAAAAATGAATTAGCTGTCCGAGTAGAAAGATTAAAAGCTTTGGTAGTCAAGTGTAATAGTGTCAACAGGCACAGTTTAAATGACTAAGTAATGATATTTCTGTCAGAAGTTGCAAGTTTCATTAGTGATATAGTCGTATATTAATAATGGTGTCAAACAGAAAGTTGCAAATACCGGTGGTCATGTGTTGACATTGCCATCAGAGTAACGGTTAAAATTCCAGGGGGACAGCACTATTCGGATGAAGGCTGAAAGTGGAAATGTGTTGGTACTGCTGTCCGTGTAAAGGTACTGCTTCGATGAACAAATATTAATTGGTTCACCCTGTAGCATACATGGTAAAGTGTCAATACTGCTACCAACAGTACAGAGTAGACGTTCCAGTGGTCAAATGTCAATAACACAAACAGAGTGAAAGTTTTAAGTCGCTAAATGTACTTGAATTTAAGGCATCGTAAAAAATAGAACACTGGTGTGATATGCATTAGGTCCAATGGAGGAGGAAACAAGATTATCGTAAGCTACTGTCCCTTGTTACTTTCTTTTTTACTTACTTGAAAGTTGCAACCAATTGAAAACACTCGATTTTTGTCCTCGTTATGAATAATTTAATTGTACGCCCACATACAAGTGTTGCTTCTATTCTTTTCTTGTAAGAACCGCTATACTTTTTGTAATGGTAAACGTAAAACCACCCAATCACCAACATAGTTATTATATTCCGATTTTTTGAAAGTTAATTTCTCGAACGAGATTTTCCACCATTTTTTCCATCTTCTCTGTTAACACACGGTCAAGGTATCGATGCAAAAGAGAACTACATTAATGTACTGGCTTCATCTTCCCTTATTTTTTGGAAAATAAAGTTTGTACATATTACTGACTATCTATCAAATGTTTGCAGTCTTTTTGCAAATCGTGTGTCATGGCATTACTAGAAAGTAAACAATATTTATATAAAAGTAATGACTAGATTTAGGTGACTTGGAAATGTACAAGGAAAATTACAATCTATTGCCCTTTTCCTGTTTTGTAAAAGACATGTTCTCTGTCAACATTACTGTCTTATTAGCTAAATATGTATATTTCCACGTGTTTTTTTAAAAAAAAGGTCACGTTTTTGACAAGGTCAACGTTGCAACACGATTCCTGTATTTTTATCAAGCTAAACTGATACATATATATATAGATTCAACAATAGCACGCATTCATATGTGCAAAAACATACATACACACTGCACAAGAAAATAATAAAGAGGCCTCATCAACACTACAAATGAAGAGATCAAATGTTGGTCAGTATTTTTTTTAATAATGTAATGTGTATATCCTTATGACATGAGCAATGTGATATGCAATGGCTTTTCATTAATGAAGGATGGATTTTTATATATTATTATTTTTTTTAAAATCATTTTATCCGTAAGCAGCAACAGGCGAAGACAAATATTGACATCAGAAGGTATCAATAGCACTACGTATACATATTTATATATAAAAATTCCTAATCGCAATTTCTCTACAACATATGATATAATAGCCTTAACATTTGTCTAAGGTACTTATAATGTAAAAAGACCATGAACCTACTAGCTGATAAAAGCAGAGCTGAACAGTATTCAATTGATAGATTTTTTTCTTACATTTGTCTATTCTTATCGGGAAAAAACAGTCTTAAGAAATACTTGTTTTATGCACATGAAAATCATCACGTACTGGAATTAAGAAGATGAAGTTTCATATTTTACAATGTAAATTTATCAAATGTTTGCCTGGATAGTTAACATTTATAGCCAAAAGTTTCTTTTGTTGTATTTAAACAATGAGCTGAAAAGTTTCTTTTATCTACTTTTTTTTCTTCTGTTTTGAAACACAATATATACTTATTTCCTCCACCCCGTTCAAATTTCGTTGAATACACACACAATAAACAGTACGAAGTCTTAACAACATTACAATATACTTTTTATTTTATTTTTTTTGAAATGGACTTTTCTAAACATGATCTTTGAAGTTGACTCATTAAGATTTTTCTTTACCTTTCTTTAATTTGTAAATCCTCTGCAGTTTCCTTCGTAATTTCGTACAATCTACTGGCCAAACGACTTTGGTGATTACTCCCTACGATCATGGCGACTCAATACCAGGGAACCTGGTAATGCAATCATCGGTACACACATACAGTACCATATTCCTTACCTTGGGGACATTTCAATCATTCTGTAGTTGTAAAATTGTTAATGTTGACCGCTGAACCCACTGACCTTTGCCCACTTAACTTGATTTGAACCTTAATACAAGTTTCTTTATGCCATAGAACAATAATTTTGTATCATTTTAGTGTAAAACTTCCCAACAGTTATTTGAATATTTTTCTTTTCTTGTTTATATTGACGCACAATGAACCAACCTGGACAGTGATAGATAGTTTGCTTAAAATAGCTGATATACTTTCAATAAGTAGTAAAATTATAAGAAACTAATGAAGGAAAGAAGTCTGGGGGGAAAAAAGGAAAGGAGAAACAAAAGACGATAGTTCAAGTTTCCAAAAATAATAATAAAGAATCATGAAGAAAGGAAGAAATCTAACGAATTATTTTATTAGAAACGAACATGGGGACGGTACTATGTTAGAAACAAGATATTAGCTAGCAACTTGCCTCGTAAACAGAAACCCCTTACTTAAAAAATAGGTTACTATTCAATATCCTTACGACGGATAAGTACAGTTTATTTCCATAAACAATGTACATTACAAGAAGCTTTATGCAAGTTATTCGTTCTTCTATTTCGAAAATCGAGGATTATTGTGAACTACCGCAAACAGGAAACAATACTCCTTGTATGAACCAATGTTTCGGTGAGAAGGGAAAAGTTTCAATCTGATCTGAAATTGGTGAATATCATCGGCAAAAAAAGTCTTGGACTATAATCATCGACGAAGAGTTTTAGACCAAAAATATCGATGAAATCTTTCACTATTTCAGAGTGCATGTATTATGAATTAATACACCTGAAAAGAATTTTGGAGATTAGGATTTTATTTAGAATAAAAAGTTATTTCACTTAGATTAAAAGCTCCATAAATGAAACTAAAATTTTGGACGTAGTAGCGTGTACACTAGTAGTAACGAAAAGCAGTACAATATAGATTTTCAAGTACGTTTCATTTAAATGAAAGAAACTACAGTGGATTTACTTCAAAATGCATTCAATGTACATGACTTTCAATTTTATCCTGTAAAGAAACAGTCCAATCGATTAAACCCACGATGACGCGCTTTTGAATCCTATCTTTTTCTGTTTTAAATTTTTTTCTATTTTTTGTTGAAAATTAGGTCATTTTTACGAACATAAACATTTATTGACAATAAACATGAAACATGTTTCCACTATGTATACAGTCCATTTTATATACCAGAACATACAAACAACATACGGTTACCCTTCTTCTGCCTCACGTATAAACCTGCAGCAAGATGACTGTGCCAAATACAGCACAGAGCATAATGCTAAGGATGGGTACAATGAGCCTAAAGGTGAACGGCGGGTGGAGCTCTGGACAATGTCATACCGTGCTGAAGAGCGGCTTCTCAGTGTTTCTTCGGGATTTTCCGGAAAAGCAGAGGCACCCGGAATTGTTTCTACTTCTCTTTAACGACTTCAAAGGCTTCTCTTCCTTCTGTCGTTCCAGGAAACACTTCTGGTAATAATCGTAATCCTTCAGATACCTACAATCAAGGAAACAAACACTGTATTAAGGACCTTGCTAGGAAACTGTTCCTGGTAACAATCGTAATCCTTCACATATCTACAACCGAACAAAGAAACCAATATTTACGAACAATTTGTACGACTAAAAGAAACAACACAGTGTATTGCATTGCACTACATTACACAACACTTTCTCATTACATTATTGCTAAGTTAATTTTGGCCTGACAAATTTTAAAATTCGTATACAAAAGCGAGAACGCACTTAACCTAACAAAGAATATTTCAAAGATGTGAGCTTGAATTTCTTCTTTTAAGCATAAACTAAATCCCAATAAAATTATTTAAATTAACATTGGTCGAAATACCTTACGCATTCGGACACTGAACGGCAGTATCTCACTGATCATAAGTTTAGCATTCAAATGACATGGTAACGACCTGACTTGAGTCTAACGTGTCTATTTGTAATATGTCGATGCTCAAAGTGCTGTAACTTGATGTGATTACAGCAGAATAGACCACTCTCTCATCTCGGGCGTACTTTCATAACAGGATCGTTCCATGACAAATCAAATTTTAGAAAAGAATTGTTCTATCACCATGTTAGGAAAAGGTTGTTCGTACATGGATTCCTACATGTCTGAGGATATCAGAACCACTTTTGGAAAAAGCGTTCTGTGCTTAGTTCTCCAGAGGCGGCCATATTTCTAACATGGTGGTTGGAGTTTTTTTTCCTCGCGTAGCTATTTACGGAAATCTTAATATCTAAAAAAAAACTAGAAGCGGTGGGCCGCTACATTAAAAACCATTGTTTAGCTCCTGAACTGAACGTTGAAGATTTGTAAGTATCTTTTCTGAAAATGAATTTCATCATTCTAAAAATTAGGTTGAAACAAAAAAAATGGATTTTGGAACTAAAATTGTTTTGCAAAGGAGCTGAATTTAAGGCTGCAAGTTTTGTAATATTTAAAGCTACCAACAGGGTGTATGCGTGCAAAAAATCATGGTGTTAAATCATACGCTCATTTTGTGCAACGGGGCTTCAAACGTGGTCGTTCGCCGAAAAATGCCGAATTTCGGGCTAATCTCGAATGGATCCTTATGAGAAAAATCTCACATTTACGAACTGTAATAGAACATTCTGCTTGATATTACGTTCGAATGATTGATTGATTAGATATTAACTCCTTTCACATAGCCCTTACGGGTGGAAACATATTGCAAAAATGCACTAAAAATATACTACTGGAATAACTAGAAACCAAATGCGAATCTCCAAGTTGCCAGCCGAGTATTCTACCGACTGAGCTATGACTACCACAATCAACCTCTGTGCATATGGAATATTCCTCGCGCCTCGGCTGAACCAGCTAATGTTTGTTGGTGACGTATCTTAAAGCACCCCGCTACCTAAGGAGATTCTTACAATATGTATATATTGCAAATAGTGCAATATAAAAGAATTAGATGTTAATTACCTTTATGGTAACGTATTTTAAAAAATGCACAAGAAAATTCGTCAGTTAACATGGGCTCAGATTCATAGTGGTGTACGTCAGTCGTCGTGATTAAGACAAGGAATTTCTAAGTAACTATAACTTCTGAAAGATCCACGGTTTTGAACTAAATGACATACACAGTTCGTTTACTTCTTACTTTAACAAATTTAGGAAAAAATACCGAGATATTTGGGTTTGATCAAAGATTATTTTCTTCGTTTAGACAGACCATACTTACACCACTATGATTCTTAACCCTCCATATCTTTGTAGGTAGTCGTATCCCTTATCTTTCGACACCAACAGATATTAGTAGGTTCAACCAAGGTGAGACGAATACTCCATATACATAGTATTCGACATTCCCGGTTACTGCAATGGTCAATTTTGCTGTGCATT
The DNA here is from genome assembly GCA_022664845.1 of Lepisma saccharinum. NCBI lineage: Eukaryota > Metazoa > Arthropoda > Insecta > Zygentoma > Lepismatidae > Lepisma > Lepisma saccharinum. The sequence goes on from JAGDQP010000128.1 coordinate 24,163, forward strand.
TTATCGAAAAATATTGTTGTTTGAACAAATTTGTATCAAAAATATGTTCATGATCTCGTTGAAACCATCCTTTTTAGCCTTAACAGTCACTATGCTTTCAGTTGTGACAACAACTTCACTAATAATCTTCAAAATTTTGCAATACAGGGAATCAAAAAGCTACTGTGAGTGATGTAATTTGCATAAAAGTGATGTAAAATAATTCGTATAACCATGTATCTCTTTCGTCGTGTCAGGTTGGTTTGATGTGGTGTGTACCGGGCGTATTTCAGATCGCCGGTAGATGGCAACCACGTACAATGAATGGGCTATGCTCCAAACAAAGATATTATCAGTCAGAGTATAGAATGGCGATGAAGATGTTGCTATTTATTGCGCAGTTTATTTTCCAGGTGCACCATGTGTTTCTAGAGGGGAATATACATGAGATGTTTTAGCGACGATTCGAGGCACATCAAAATGCCCCACCGTAATGTTGTGCGGTCGTACTGGATAGAGAAATTTCGTATATCGAGGGCCACGTGTGACGCGCGAAGATCTAGTAAGCCGGCAGTAGTGGACGAGGAGAAACTATTGGATATCTCACACCGCATGTCCAGAAACATTCGAAGGTCACTTTGAAGATTGTCGGAAACTGGAGTAAGTACCGCACATACATATGTGATAACTGAACTGAATTTTAAGACCTTTACGCAACTTTGTCTCAGGCCGTATGGATGACGATGTGAGAATTAGTGGAATGAAGAAAGTGGGAGGAAACGGGAGAACCCCTAGAAAACCTACGCACACGGTGTTTGTCCACCACAAAGTCCACATGGCAGAAGCCGGGATCGAATTGAGGACATCACGCACCAAAGGTGAGTGCTCTACCATTGAGGTACTGCAGTTCACACGTATGTAAGAAGAAGCCGAAGCGTACGCCCGTGCAAAATTACAATCATACAAGGATTGAGACCTGATGACAATCATAGGCGACTGAGTATTGCAGGTTGTTTATTTACTTTATTGCATGATAAAGAAAGGCATAAACTATCAGGCATCTTCAGGACAGCAGAAATTAAACAAGAAGCCTCACTACGTAACAAACACACAAGCTTGCCTACAAAAGTAAAATCATTGCTGCTAAATCCCATACTTTATGATATTTCTGAGCATGAAAGAAATGGCTATTTCTATTTCTGATTATGAAAAATCGAATTTACGCTGATGGTGTTTTATATAGTACTACTCACGTGTATCAATGCACTATCACTATTGAATTGTAGTGTAATATACCCAATCTTTGTAACGCACCTTTTGGACATCTTGATAGTCATTGTATGCTGTATCCATATATGTGTTCCATACATTCTGAATTAGTGTTCTTACAATAATATAACTAAAGTAACGTGTGTGTTGTGTTTAGTGTTGCATATAATGTATTAAATGTTCCTATTATACTGTTAATCTGATGATGAATTCAATGTATTACTAAACTCGTTCTAGACGAAGTATTTTCACTCAACCTAATTACACCACTATTTATGTTTTGTAGCAGTAATATTGCCATTTTTTAAATTATTTTACATCTATTTTCTTCCTGCAAAATGTTACATATTCTAAGGTCAATGAGTATTATAATAAAAATAAATTTACCATACTGGAGGCCATCGATGCTCTGTGAGATATGCCTGGTTCTCTGGATGGAGACTTTTTAGAAGTTTTGGCGACATCTTACAGATTTTGTTATAATTAGTACAGAGGTGATTCATACACCAGTCTGCTAGCTGATCTGCATTATGCAACTGCAAAAGGGAAAAAAACCGTTAATAATTCATTTAACAAGGTTTATTCGAAAGAAGAAATATCATCGTTTAGAAATTAACCGTATCGCGTTCAACACTTTGATTTAGCAAAACGTTATGACTGATATCAATCTCTACTCTATTAGCGGTGGTGAGTCGATTTCAGGGGATACAGATATGATCCTAGGAGCAACATTCAAGTAGATTAATAACCAACTGTCGATGCTGAATATAGACATACCTTTGAAATATAACTAAACAAAGTCAGCTTCCGATTTAATCAGATTTCAACGGGAACAGAAATATAATTACATTAAGATAGACAGATGATGGCAGGTTATATCTAAAATATATAATTCTACAACAAGTTCTGAATAAATTAGATTTCAATACAAATAGGAAAATAAATCTACCAGTAACAACGCTGAAGTTACGCGGAAATTCTAGTTCTAAAGTAACACAGAAACGCTTAGTACAACTTTGGAAATTTACACGCAACGATTCAACACAAGAAGAAAATAATGAAATTCCTTATAGAAAACTTAAAGATACCCTTGGAGCAACTGCTTTTGTAGATTTGAAAGATTAACCAATTTCTCTTAAAACTATATCCCTTACTTTTCCTTTTTAAGTGGAAAGCAAAGTAAAAAGTTACCGGTATCTTATCAATAAAACACTTCACTACTCTTCTTCTCAATTTCTCAATTTTCTTTAGTTTTTCCCGCATATAAAGTCTATTCTTATTTCATCCAGTACGTAAGACCTCAGCAGAGAATTCCAGAGTTCAGGAAGAGACAGACCCTCATGTTACACCAAGATCTAAATAATGTTTTTAAATTCATTCACTTTCAATGATTATCCCGTCTGCGTTTTGATTTTAATTGGTGATGTTTCAAGGACGCTATTATCATCGTCTAAGCGCTGGTGACTAAAAGTGCGTGGTCCTCAGTGCATAGATCCTCTAACTATTAAAATGGGTTTTATCAAACTATTACACAATGCTTCCCACTTTATACAAAGTATCCCAAAGTAATGAACCCATTTTGATTGATTGAGTTGGGGAACTACTTATGTTACAATGAGGTTTCGGGTATTTAGATTTGGTTTCGAGGGCGTCAGAGGCCGGTCTGTCTGTCTGGATACATTCATATATCCATCCATCCATACATATACATATTTTAAATTTGGGAGGAGGGAGAATCCGGACCCTCCCTTTCGGTACGTTCCTGGCACCAATATAAAATGTATTTAAAATAAATTCTTTGAAGATTCATTTACAAAAATGGTGGGCATATGTTCACGCTGAACTTCTAGACATTCATGAATTTGAAACACTGCCACTCTGCACATCCTTATCAAATTTGTCTTCTGACAAACTAAGAATTTTACTTCGAATGTAGTCTTAATAGTTTTCTTATCCTGTTTGTTTTTGCACGGATTTTCATCCAGAAAAATATCACACTCTGTGAGAGCAAAACATCTCAGAGGCCAGGAAAAGTTCCAATCCCGTTAAACCAAATACTTTGAAAACATTTGTACAAGCAGTGATGACTGATGAGTATTGTCTGGCAGTGTGACTAGTTTCTGTATCTCGTTAGAACATTATGTTATCTTTCTGAGGAACAAAAATCATACTGCTAGACAGTCCTTGCCACTATTTCGGGAAACGTTTTCCCACTGTGTAACTTCTTGGAATGGGAATATTGCTTGGCCTTTTATATCTCCCGATATTACAGTTTCTAATGTTTACCTTCTGGCGTTTCTGAAGCAAAATGTCCGTAAGAACAAACCAAGGAAATGAAAGCTCTCAAGAACGAAATTCATAATGAAATTCACATTTTATCATAAGATACACTTGAGAAGGTCACGTAAAGTGTTGTGTTTCCAATCAGTGAATGTTCTGGCCAGTGTCTCACAATGAATCTCTAAAGAACAAGTTTCAAAGATACACTTTAGTTTTCACACTACTATAAATCAACACGCGTTCATACATTTGTGACAACCTGGATAAAATCAGACGCATTCTGCAACCATGTCCCATTTTAACCATCGTCTATTTATATAATCTAGACAATTTTCTGTAGACAAGTATGTACCATTCAGTCAACATCACTCAGATAATAACAAGTCAGCGTTGACTAGAAACGACCTTCAAAGGAAACAATGATAGCAAAAACGTGTACAAAATTGTAATGGTTCAATTTGCGTTTGATCGTTTGGCGTCGCACATTGAAACGTTACTAACTGAACCTTGTTTATTGACTTGGTTCCTCAAAGATCTATTTAGTCCTTCCATTTAGTCATTTATTAATGACTTCAAAAAAACTCTTCAGATTCATGCACGTATTTATTTGTTAGAACTCGTAATTTTACTTAGGATGAATTATATCTCAAACAACAACTATTCAGATTTCCTTTGAAAGTAATTTGTCTTTACATTACATCACATTACTTTCTTCTTAGTATTAATTATTATAAGAAATAACTATAAATAATTCATTTAAAATTTAATTAATTGATAAGATATATTTAATCATTTAAAAAGTAAATTTTAATAATTTAAATTAGCTTTCACCTTTTTTCTTGCTAAAAGTTCATTATTTATCCCTAAATTCCTTTTTCTTCATTTTTCTTATACTGTTTTTCAACAAAACAACCAGAGTTCTTTAGTTTTAAATAATGTTAATGTTGAAGTCAGCTAAAATAATTTTGTCCTAAGATATTGAATCAAATTATCACTTTGCTCATCATAAAGTACTTTGGCCTTCAAACACTGACTTAAGCACCATTCAAAACACATATAATTAATTTATATAAAACTGATGCCGTAGCAAACACGAAAAAAATGTTCACTCTTTTCAATCTTAAAAAATATACAAGAAAGTAACAGATAGCGACAGAGGACGACCTCCTTTTAAACCCAGAGAACAAACTGATATTACTCAAATCTGTGGCTCGGTATCGATGAACTTTAAAAAATACTCTATTCCCCAAGACAGTTGCTATTTTGTTCTCTCAATGATCACCTTGCATGGTTCCAGAAGTTTCAAGCAATCTTCCACAACGTCCCCATCAGTGTCAGAAATTCTCATCATTTCGTCCACAACTTTCCTCTCTACTAACTGGACAAGTCGTGGTAAGCACAGCCTATTGGCGAGCTCCACAAGGTCCAGGCAGCGAGACGGCGAAATATTAGGAACTTCATCCGTGTACAAGTAGTGAAGAAGTCTTCGAAATGTGTCTTCTTTCACTCCAGGAAAATGCACCTACAATAGAAATTCAAATTATCCAGTACATATCAATAAACAAAAGCATATGTTTGTTTAAAAACTGATTTATAAATAAGGAGTATATTATCTATAAGAAGCCCTTTAGCTCTGTTCAATGTTGCAATTCATATTCCCACAGTAAATATCTAACGCACTGCAGAGGAGGGGAGGAGGCAAACTGACAACGTTGCGCGAATACATATAATGAAAGGTAGTACACAGTTCATGATACACAGTGGATCGAAAGTCCTTATTCGTTTATTTGGTGAGTGGACTTGGGAAGCGCGTGTCAGTTGTTACGTTCCCTTCCCCCCCCCCCCCTCGTCAGTTGTGAGTGTAATGTCAAGGAGGATGCGTGTCTCAGTTCTGAGTTCGAGTGAGAAAATCATTTTTCATGTGTTGAGTAAAAAATAGATTTGTACAACTGATTCATTTTCCAGAGGAAATCGTCTCCAAAGTTACAATCTTACCAACCGGAGAGGTAGGTAAGAATTAGATGTGATATTTTGTAGGTCAATTCTGCTCGTTCTCTTGAAATATTTCTTTGTCGTGGAAGGTAGATTACGTCACCAGATATCACCAGGAAGTGTGTGTGTTAGTCGCCAAATGGCACATTGACCTTCGGCTTTGGTCGCCAAGAGTGAATGTTTAGTCGCCATTTTTCTTTACTAAGGCTGCGAGCAGAAAAAATCATTTATGTGTATGTTAATATATTTAATAATTGACTAGCACGTTTTACCCATTAATATTTATAAAAGAATGTCAGCTAATTAACACACACATCACATCAGCCCGCTCTCTTTAAATAAAAAATGGATATAAAAAAAACTTTTGATAGATCATGATGAGTATGATGGTATCAAACATTGATATATACGTCGGCAACATTTGTGATCATTTTCAATCCAGTATCAGTTGTAACGAAGTAACAGCGTTATCTAAATAAGTAACATGAATTAAGTTATATCCGTTGCTAAGAATACGTGTATTACGACAAAGACAAAGCCTTCAAATTCAAATGAGATTTAATGTGATCACAAATGTTGGTAGTTCTTCTACTTCTTTAGTGTTCAAACCACATTCGAAGTAATTTTTTAAAGTTTGGTCTTGTAATGCACGAGGGCTGATCAACAAAGACAGACTGATTTTTTTACACATGTGTTTATTACTCAAACTCTATGTTCACATGATCTTTTTCAAAGTACTCCCCTCCTGAGTGAATGCACTTTTTATAACGTTCCTGCCATTCCTGGAACACGTGATGCAGGCCATTTTTTGATATGTCCTTCAGAATCGCCTCACACTTCTTCACCACTGCTTCAGAGTTCTCAAAGTGAGTACCGCGGAGCTTTGCCTTCAGAGATGGAAACAGAAAAAAATAGCACGGAGCGAGATCGGGACTGTAAGGTGGATGTGGTACACAAGTGATGTTGAATCTAGCTAAATATTTCATGACTGGAAGTGCGATGTGAGGTCGTGCGTTGTCATGATGAAGTCTCCAACCATTTTGATGAAGTTCAGTTCGCTTCTTCACAATGTGCTTCCTCAGTGTGGCCAAAACGGAAGTGTAGTATGCCCCTGTAACAGTAGTGTGAGGGGGAACTACATGCTGGGAAATCATTCCTCTACAATCAAAAAACGTGATTACCATAACCTTTCCTGCAGATGGAACAACTTTCACCTTTTTTGGTGTGGGAGAACCTGGTGATTTCCACACTGTGCTGGCTTGCTTTCCCTCTGGATCGTAGTGATGTAACCAAGTTTCATCTCCAGTGATAATTGACTGAAGAAACTCATCTCCTCCCTCAGCAAAGGAACGCAGCATCTCACGGGAAATCTCAACTAGCACACAACAGTCGTGGTACCCAACGGGCACAAACACGGGACATATGGAGGTGATCGTGCACTATTGAAAAAACACTACAATATGAAATTCTCAACACTTCACTTAGTTTACGTAATGTTATCCTTCGATCCTCACGGACAATCACAGCAGCAGTATTGATGTTTGTTTCTGTCACAGCAGAGGCAGAAACACCAGGTCCACCTTGCTTAAAGCATGAAACTCGTCCTTCCTTGAATTCTTTGAACCACCGAAACACTGTTGCTCGAGGTAATGCACTTTCACCGTAAGCTTGCTTGAGCTTTTCGTATAATTCAGAAGCTGTATGGTTCAAGCAAAAACAAAACTTTATTGCTCCATGCTGTTCTTCTCGTGTAACCTCCATTGTATGCATATACACAGCACGTTGTGAGGCGAAATGGAAGCAGTGTCTAAAACACAGCGGATTACTCCCAACCTACCGATACGACAATGCTGCCACCTAGTGAGAGTATACATGAAACACAACTCTTTCAACTATCAAACGTGCCGGCATTCGGCAACAAAGGAAACTGCGGTACAACAATCAGTCTCAGTCTTTGTTGATCAACCCTCGTATATTGGTACATTAATATACCTCCAACACAAATTCATTGCACTTGCAGCACTGTAAATGCTTTACGGTTCGGATCAATCATCTTGATTCTTGACCATCAATAAGTCGTCAAGTGAAGTCACAAGCAAAATATTTCGAATGTCTCTCTCGAGCAGATTAGCGAGCCACGTTCACGCTTTGCAGAATGAGTATGACAGATAATATAAACCTTTCGCCTTTCAGTCCCTCTATTAAATACATATATCTTGAACAGTTAAGCAAAAATTTCAGTTTCAGAAGAGAAAGCTAGTCGCAAAATATGTCGACTGAATAAAAACGTTTCGTCGTCAACGTTGAATTTCTTGCGACGTCGACGTTCGTCTTGCGTCGTCAACGTTCGGAAAATTTCGAACACTGATAATAACCTAATATCTTGAGTAAAAGTGTATGTTAGTATTCGTTACACTAAATTTATCGCGCAATTGATCCACTGTTCACATACAGTACATAATCCACTGCGGACGACGGTGGTACACACTGGAGCAGTTTGCGCGCATTGGCGAAAATTACAATCGATTCAGTACAGCGCTATACATTAATAAGTAATTTACGAAAGAATTAGAGATATGTGCCTACATTACAGAATAAGGAGATTTTAGCATAACATCCACTAATCTGAAATATAGTGACAAGTTTAAAAATTGATCCACTGTTTAGTACCTTCCCTTATATGATTCGCTGTGAATGAAAACCCTTAATACTTGAAAACAGCTTGAAAGAAGTATTCACTTACAACGAACTACTCATATCGACACAAAGTGAAACACTACTGACCAACGAATAGTAAAAATATATTCCCATCCCCTCCTGACAATAGTGTGAGTTACGAGTATTTTTCATGAAACTAAAATGAAAAAAAAAAAAAATGTCGAAAGAGTAGCCGTGGTATGATGTACGGTTCTTTTCAATACTCATATTTCTGAATACTGTGGAAAAACGAAACACAATATTCCAATTTTGCAAGGGCAAGATAGTGGTGTATATATGAAATTGTATGTGAAGTGCAGTTGTGAGGGATTCGCGCCAACAAATATGTCTGCACATCCTATAAGCGTCGTATTTGCGGACAGTATCTAAGCCAAAACGAAATTCTTTAAAGCCTTTATTACTTGATATCAAATAGATACAGTAACTAATTAATATTTTGTCCATTTCTAAAATCGTCATATTGTCTCTCGTCTTTTCAATATTTTCAAAAATCGAAAAAAAAATGAAAGCGAACGTAGATAAAAGCTTTACGGTAACAAGTGGTCTTTTATAAAAAGAACAGTACGAAAATTCTTACATAAACCGGAGAGAAAAGCTGCACAGAAAAACAATGATATATAAATAGGAAGCGAGCTCAAAGCTTAATTATTCAGTGCATCGATAAGTTTCAAACATGTTTCACTTATCAGTAGTAACATTTTAAAATCCACAAAAATATACCGATCTTGCTGCAAAGCGTAATCACTTCCAGATATTTAAATGATAAATAAGTGTGCTACTTTTTCTATCTGCACATTCTTTTCACTCCATTTCATTGTTGCTGTTACATCTAATATGGGATGGTGGTGCGATTTTGAACCCAGTCGAATTTCCTAGTTACATATATACCGTTAAAATTATTTTATAACGACGGAGGTAAGTTGGAAGAACGACCCAAAGGGCCAAGTCTGTTCTTTGATGTATTGCATGAAGTTAGCGGTAGTTATTTTAAATTTACTGAAGATACAGATACTCTTAAATGGTACTAACAGGTTTTTTTGTGTTTGTTTGTTTGTTTTGTTTTAATGTAACCTAAGTTTAACTTAGAATATCTCGTGAATTTTCAAAGTAGCTAATGACGTTCCAGCGAATGTTGCAAAGAAATATTATGCATTAAACATAGGTTACAAAACCCAAAGGGTCTATTTATTTTAAGAGATCCTTAGGTCATTTTCAAGTCTGTTCTGTTCTCTTCTAAAATGTGTTCTAGAATTATTTACCTATGAGATGACAGCTGTATCCTCATTTCTTTCATTATTACATATATCTTCCTTTCATCATATTATTTGTTAAAATTTAACCCACTTACTTAAAACTCGTTTGTTTTTTGTTTTTTTTTGTAACGGATATCTCACTTCGATTGACAAATTTTCTGAGTATATTCTACAAAATATATTTTAAAAAATGACGTATTTGCTACAGTATTTTTTTTCTAAAAAAACTCCACACTAAAGATCCCCTTCCCCCAAGTAAAGCAGTGTGATTTATTTTTTAAACTACAAAATGTAAAGTATCAATGTTACTGTTAATTTTGTTACGAGAAATATATAAAAAATAAGACATTAAAATTTCGAACCTAGTAGAAATTTCAGTCTGTAAGTTACGCATTAGTAAACCTGAAAGATACAGGCTTCTAATTCGGAAGCTTTTTGGTTTGTGCTCAATGGCAGGGCATCCTAAAACAGGGTTTTCCAGGTCCTTTCCTGAATTTTACCAGGCTAACACCGAATGGAACCTTCAAAATAAGCCATGACCTAATTTCAACAGCCTATTCTCCCCTATTTTACCCCGTCCTAAACCGATGTTGACATACAATTCCGTTTAAAGAGAGAAATGATTTTTTTTTTTTCCTTTTTATTGAATTTGAACTTTTGGGCCATACTGGACTCTATAGGTTAAACCTGAATTAATTCTAACAGCGTTCTTCGACGGTCACAAAATTTGGAAATAAAGAAGGAATTGACCGACACTTGCATTCTGAGCACTGCCTTTGTATTTATCTGACAGACTTAAGAAAATCCATGTAAAAACCTGAACAAGAATGATCAGCACAAAGTTTTTTGCCTCTACACAAGCTCGGGCGGGTTTCATCTAAAGTCAATTTCATACGAAAGAAGAATTGAAGATAAATCTAATTTTTAATTATTTCTTCAGTCGAGAATGTTCAGCAGGTTTGTTGCTAAAAATTTACATACATTCTGTGCAATATCTAACCTTAATCATGAACTTTGAGAACCTATTGAAACACAAATAGACATACCACTTTGGCCGAACTTTCTCTAAAATCTCCTGAAAACATCGCTCTCATCATGTCACAGCGAGCCATTAGCATTGGTTTATGGGCTGCACTTGAACCATCTTCTAGCTGAAACACTATGTCCGTAAACAAACTCTGTTCAAGAACTACATCATTCAAACGTGTTCGCACAGCCTGCAAAAAAAGTTATTGAAATAGACTGAATTAGTCAATGATTTTAAGTTTTTTTTTTTTACCTTTTTTTTTCAACTGAATATGAATGACGACATAAAACAATAACAGTTCTAAATTAGTGTTTTACTGAAGTTACCGTAGATATACAGTTTTTTCAATAGGCGGAATGAACAAAACTTACGAAGTTAAACAAAGATCAACGATGGAAAGACGTAAGTGATATTTCATCTATCACTGTCTTCTTACTGTAAAGAATAAATCATAAAATATACAATATGAATATTTTTAATGCACAAATATTGTATTGAAGTTTTAAAATTTCCAGAATATGTGACGCAAAAATATATGTATAATAAGTCACAATAATTTAACTTCCTTATAACTGTAAAAATCATACAAATTATTACTAAAATAGCAGATTTTTTTGTTATAATCACATGGTTACAAACTTTCTCATGATAAATGTGCTAATTTCTCATCATAAATATGCACATATCTAACTGCATATAATATTCACTGTATATGGAAAAAATACGCAATAAGTAAATTTGGTATAAGCACATAATGCATGGTATCCACCAGTTTGACTATTTCAATTGTTGAAACTTCCGTAAACTATTTTTTTTACCTCATCTAATTAAATCCAACATCTGTTTTAAAGATGCAAAACAAAATACATATAGAACAATTATTGAAAAATACACAGAAAAGATCGGGACTCGAACCCAGATTTAGCAGCTGTCAGCCGGGTATTCTACCATTAGACTATCACAACCAACTCCTGTGGATACTGTAATGACTAAATTTTACTCGTTATTACCACTCTGGTATTTGTATATATAAAGGAACCTCTAAATAGAAATGTAAGAGAAATTATCACCGTTACCAACGCGCCCTAGTGGGTTTTTCTTGTACAAATTTGAAGAAGCCGGGAGCAGCGCCGACTTCTTTGTAATGAAGTTGGTAACGCATGGCCGAAGGTGTACTCTTGAGTGTGTGTCTGTTAAAATAGTATGGCTGATGGTGTTCGAAATAAGAGTGCTATATATCGCATGTCGGGGTGTGTCTTAATCATGAGTATTAGATCACATTGTCGAAAGTGTAAGAAATAATGCTTTACGCTCTGCAGAAACTGCGTTAATTTACGTAACAATCAGGAGTGGATTTCGGGCATGGCCCGGCCTGGCCGGACCAGGCTAAAAGTTTTCAGAGGCCTGGCCGGGCCAGGCTAAATCCCGCTGTAGTCTGTTAAACCCCAGTTTTGTTCTGTGGATAAACAAAAATACTTTATATAATCGGTCGAACTAAAATTTTAATAATGTATTATCTGAATGTTACACTAAGTTATTAATACGTAGGCTAGTCCCTGACAGTGCCAGAATTCTCACAAGCATTGTCATGTCCGCTAGCTTTGTGTTTGCTCAGGGTTTCTTGCAGATAAACCTCTCCGTAGAACAGTTGTACAGCTCCGAAGATACTTTTGAAGGCTCCAGGAAATTTGAAACCAGGGGCGGACTGGCCCGGCCGGAAACACCGAAATTCCCAGGTGCCCCCCTCACCCGCGCCGGTCCTTTTGTCTTGGAAGCGTAATGTTACCCAATAAAAAACACCACTTACTCCACTTTTGGTACTACTTGTGGTGTTAGGGTCTTGTCGTGAGTCTAAAATTAGCAATTTTCACACACAAGACTTATAGATGGAGGTAGTGCTAGTGTTGTAATCTAAGCAGGCCTACTGTGTCTGTAGGGCCCTTACAAATCGCTAGAAGGGGGCTGTAATGTTTAATGATAAATGCACAAGGCTTTAATACATTCATACTCTTTTAAGGCGCAATATTTACGTTATTAAAACTTTACTTTGAGACCTGGGTCCTGTTTCACGAACATACTTGCCAACTTTTCACTCTTTAGTTTGCATTTCCGGAAGACTGTCTCAAGAGCGCTTACCTTCCGCCACAAACCCTTGTTCTCATTCAGTCACTGTTCTATCATTTTGTGCAAGGAGTGTGAATATACTAGGCAATATTCAATTGTTAGTAAACTTTTGACTCCTAAAACTAGGCAACCAAACGACAGTACACACAAATATTGTGGTGGAAGGTTGGCGGTCTTGTGACAGTCCTCTAGAAATGGAAACCGAAGAGTGAAACATTGACAAGTACTTTCGTGAAACAGGCCCTTGATCAGTATCCTAAAGGCCTTTACAAGTTTTGGGAGGCCCACTACCATGAACGGTATTGAAGGCCCTTGAAAGGTGTATTTTGAACCCACGCTCCACAACACCCACTAGCACTAGAGCTTATTCGTTTCCCAGGTAGGGCCCTTTGTTTACCAGTCCGTTCCTGTTTCAAACTATGTTCCGTATGCTATTACGAGTGGTGTAACTAGAATTTTCGGCCCCTCTTGCAAGAAACCTTGTCCTATTATGATCTCCCACATGCAATTTAAGCCAGTGATTTATCCACACTCTTCTAAGGACACCCACAACACCCCCTGATGCATTATTGCAAACACCCCCTTTTGGGGGTGTAATATTTCAAATAGTGTTTTCATACTTGTTCTAAAAATGAATTCATTATACGAATGATCCATAACATTCCACTTATTTGTGCATGCTCAGTGAGTGACGATTCAAAATATGAAAATTTCACATTCATAATGAAATGGAAAGTTTATTATATTTTTCAGTTCAGTGCTTGGGAACGATGGTTAGAACCACACGTGCATTCAATCTCGCAGAAGCTGGAAGAAATTTTCACCCTGGACAAACAGCCAACATTTATAATCCCGTTACAAAAACAAAGAGGCCTCTGTAAAATGTCTTCACTTTCCCCACTTTTATTATCATAAACTCGCTGAAAGCAAATGACAATTCGGACTTCGGAGGTTCCTTCGACGTTCACTAACTTCTTTTGCCCTCTCTCGGCCTCTCCATTGAAGCGATTAATTTTGCAATACGTTGTCAATCGTCGCCCTTCAAATATATATATCTGAACCAGAAAAAAGAGAAGATGTGAGTGATAAGATCGTGAGAGAAAGAGGGAGATAACAGGACAAAATGCTGCCAGCACTGCCACAACTACGGTATACATAAAGAATTTTATGACCGCGTAAGGTTTGTGGTTGCAGAAGTTGAAGAGCCTTTCCTCAGTTTGGAAATAATGAATTGAAAGAAATGAAGTTGTATGTACAAACCAAGCTGAATTTTATCCCGAAAAACACAACCCAGTCGGTGTCATAATGCAGTGCTTCTCCCATTGCCAAAGGCAGTTTAGGGCAGGACGGATGAGTGTCAAATGGAAAAGAAGGCACATTTTTTCCCCTTCGTATTCCTTTCATATTCCACACCATTCAGAAGTTCATTCAAAACCATTTATTGGTCTTAAATATTTTTTCACAAGAAAAGCGTCAAGTACGTCGCTAAATACAAGACTAATAAACCCTCTTTTTGTTGCTCGTTTCCGACAACAATAGTGACCATTTTTTGCTGTCTCTATATCCTCGACACAGGCTGAACGGCGTCAGTATAGGGAATGTTGGACATAAAATTGACATAGTTTTTAACACAAGGAAGGAAGTAAATTGAAGTGTTTAACTTTTTTTTTTTATTATTTTGCACATTTCAAAGAGTTTCGTAAATTGGTAGCGCCCCGGATTTTCACTTTTGAAATATATTGAAGTATTTTAGGGTACCCGAAGCCTCAATTCTTCTGTTAGTGGTATTGGAAATATCAAGCTCGAGCTCATTTTCCCACGCTTTTGGAAGTCTATATCGTCGAAATAAAGCATTTATCATTTTTTTTTTAAATTTTCATGGCAGTAATCCCGTGAAATAGTTTTGTTTGTGTTATTTTGCAACACCCTGTATATATCGAAAGGTAAGTCGTAACTTGAAATTTTACACGAGAAGATGAAACAAAATGCTCCTGCACAAATTTATTTCCAGCAGAGTGGTCCTCGAAGTGATAATAAAAAAATATGGAACAATATGCAAGGGGAAAATCTTATCAGTTACAACTAAAAAGAAATCGCGTAAGTGTAAAAATACTTGTCTTACGAGAAATTTAGTTTGATAGAAAATCATTATAACCATGTTGGCATAATTTTGTAACTTCTTTCTGGATTTCGGTCACATCGCCTCTTCGGGTGAAGTGTGTTGCTCAGCGGAGTCCAAATTTAATCCATTGTTGAGTTTTTTTCTCAGCAGGAAATAATTGAACATCTAGTGTCTAGTCCATTGGCAGATATCAAAAACAAGACACGAAGAG
>JAGDQP010000128.1:39537-190754 GCA_022664845.1 Lepisma saccharinum
ATTATTATTATTATTATTATTATTATTATTATTATTATTCTGTAATGAATCGTTATACTGCCCCAAGAATGTACCCCTTCGGAGCAGTGGGCCAGGCCAAGAAATGAAACCGAAATCCACCCCTGGTAACAATGTAAATTAACGCATGCCCAGAGTGTGTGAGAATTTGCATTTTAATCCGTCAGGTGTTATATGGCCCCTTTTGTGTGGCTTATTTGGTTCGCTGGTTAATTCACTGGGCTTTTATGAAGAAACCATGATTATACATGGCAGAGAATTCAAGAAAATTGGTGAAAACGAAATTTCATTGAGTTTTGGTGCACGAAACCATGTGTTTCATCGTCCGTTATTGAACGACGCCATCTTGGGTAAGGTATGTTTTGGCAGCCTTAAGCTGAGTTTGATATATAATTGTTCCTTCAGAAACTCAGTTATTTTGTTGTTAACATTACAACAGTACAATGTTGTTCGATAGGTTGACTACCTCCAAAGGATCAAATTTGGCATGATTTATCAATTCATTAACAACGGCTATCTTGGGTAACATAACCCTAACAAAGGTCCCTATGATTGTTGCCAACATATTTAATTCATCCCGCCCAACGGGCGGGGAAATCAGTTATTATCAAAATATAAATGTTTCTATGTAAACATCTAATATTCTCACCTTTCTATATTGTTGTTTCAAATCCGTGTTCAGAAATTCTTCATGAGCTTGTATATTTGTGACAAACACAAACAGTTCTGGGAGATCAAGAAACTCCGCTGCTTGTCGAATTTCCTGTGGACAAGACACCATTAGTACTTTTATATTTAAATACACTCACACAAATTATATACATTACTTCCTAGAACTATTTAGAAAGAAAAAACAGAACGACATAATAATGTTCAAAAATAAAGAGTAACATCCTACGTATGTATTTTGCACTGCTGCTTCATCTATGTGAAAAAAAAACAAATTAAGAGAGACGTTTATACAAATAATAGATAAGTTATCGACATTGCAACAAAACATATTCTGTTTATTTCAATTTGTATATACATTATTCTCACCATTCCTCTTTTCCTGTGTGAACTACAAAAGCTCAGTATTTATTTGCTCAGTAAATCACAGAAACTAGTTGTAGTTTTACATAATTGCAATGGATGTTCAGTTCTGTTAGAAGTATGTTTGCATGAGGGCCACGAAAACTATGTATAGCAGGATAAGAACCTGTTAAAATAAGGGAACTAAAATCCTGTTAGCAAGATCATTATAGTAAGAACTAATAATTTGACACCATATAAAATATATTAGTCGAGAATCAAAACTGAAACCTGATCATCATACATTTCACTGATTTTATAGGAGAGGCGAAATGCTTTTTCAAACCGTACCTACAAGGTAAATCCAATCAAAATTTCAATACCTGGTAAATGTGGTTACTTATAAAGTCGCTTACATGTTTCACAACATGAGGACATGGCAGATACCGCGTCTAACTAATTTTCTATAGAATGTAGATGTTCAGTTTTGATACTGGACTTTTCACATATATGCAACATAATCTTTCTTTCGCCAGCAAAATAAACCAGTAACACATTTCCATCATAATTACGAAAGAAGAAAAGTTTCTGTCTCTATTTCTTTCTCGCTTGTCTCACATCGAAATTTACTTAAGAAACAAACAGAACGGAACCAAAACAATAAGGTAAAATGTATACCACGATAACACAACCATGAACTTCATAATTTAACTCACCACGACAATACTAAAAATTAGATGCTATCAAATGCCTTTGTGTAACTTAATGTGAACCAGCAGTTGATTATTATGAATTTAAAAAAGAGAGAAAAGCAAGAGATCAATCACAATTGCAGATCTTCCTATAAATTGTCTACTAACTTCGTCATTCAATGCTCATTTATGCCAAATTCATCTTCTGAACATTAAAATTACAAAAAGATAACGAAAGCCTCAACGCTATGATTAAAAGAAACACGCAAAACTTGAATTTGTCTTTAGTGAGCTGATAACGCAGCCTGCACTAGAACAGCCTGGCATATTTTATCCGCTAGTTAATATCTTTCTTCTTTCTGAATATTTTATAGACAGATTCAATATGAACTTGACAAATTAACTATACATTCCTATAGAGTAATTCATACTTACGTATCAGTAAGCCTCCAGAAATTTTGAGAAAAAGAAACACTAACATATCCAAACGTTTGCCCTATTCAATTCTAAGGACATCTTCAGGGATACGAAACACGTAAGAGGAAAACTAAGTAAGCGAAGAAAGAGAAAACCATATTCTCTTGTGCAAAGCTTTTCTTTCACTTCTGTCTTTTCCCGTTTATATGTTTAATACTCCTGAAGATGATTTTAGAATTAAATAGGATAGAAATTTGGATTTGTCAGTGTTCTTTTTCTTTTCCGATTCTGGAATTTGAATTTGAATTTATTTATGACCTTTAGGCATCTCAGGCTCAGGGCGGAATAGGATATGGGAGAGGATGTTGGATAGTCTGCCAAAACCTAGTTAGTAGATATCAGTACGGCATTTGTCTGGTATGACTGAGGGGGATCATTTCCAGGTCCTTCCGATTGCTAAGCCAATGCTCTAAAAACTGAGCTACGGCCGCTCGGTTTCAGGTTCTCAAGGCATATTGGACGTAAATATTAACAATTCTGTATTCCTCCTTGCGTAATACAGATGATATAAATTCTTACTTCACCGAGCACCCGTAGCTCAGTTGGTAAAGCGTTGGCTTCGCATTCGGAAGGCCCAGGGTTCGAACCCAGCAGCCGACCATCCTGACTGAGTTTTTTCTGCCAAACCAGGCTAATGCAGGAATTGTACCATCGAAATTGGGTCCTAGTCGACTTTCTTCCACATCTCCAATATGCGGTCTGAGCCATAGTTGACTAAAGGCCATAAATGAAATAAAATTTTCTAGTTCAATTCGAGGAAAATTAAGTTAAATAATATTAATAGGCTGTACAAGTATCTACTATATGGCTAATACGGGATGTACCTCACCCCAGGTGAAACAAACAGATTATCGCCATATTTGGTATACGTTTAGGAGTTTCCTTGCTGTGCCTATATTTGAGAATAAATAAATCAAGTGGACATAACTTAACCTTTGTGTCATACTACTACTGAAAATTGGAAAACGGTGGATTCATTGGCACCACGATTAGGCAGAACTGTTGGGAAACATCTAGTTTCTCCGATTGGCTCTCTTCTATATGATCAACAAAGTTTATGGACAATAACTACGTAGATCGTTAAAAATCATTGCAGGAATGGAAGTCCCGACCTTGGTAGCCGTGTGGGCAAGGCGCTGGACCATTCACGAGGTTGGGGCACGCATATTTATAGATTTTAAACTATACTACACTCATATCATCATGACGGGCCGAAGTCCATAGTCGCTAGAAGAGCTCATATAAAATAAAGTTAAAAGAAATGGAACTGAAATAGGGGTAAACACGAAGTTAATAAGCGGTCAGAATATGCTCCAGTGATAATACCAACTTTTGTGCTACTAAGGAACATATCTTAAGCAATATCCATTTGCATTTTAAAAAAATAAAAAAACTTTCAAATATTGGCATAGTAAGGGAACACTAAATGTGTATCAAATATAGCGATGATCTGTCTGTATCACCTGTTGTACATCTCTTGTAAATTCGACACAAATCTTGTGAGGGAAAGCTGCCCGGAGAACATTTCTAGTGGAAAATGAGACAGCAAATGTAGCAGCCAGGATTGCTGGAGTGAGCTTGGTTTGAATGTACACCACCTTCCTAATGCTCATTAGGTAAGATAAGAAATGAAAATTATATTTACGATGCTTGCGATATTATTGAATAAAAAACTGCATTTGGATAAACTATTAGCATGTATTGCCAGTCTAAAGAATTCGTATACTTTTAATCTACACCTACGCACTTTTCCACCCTTTTAGTTCTCTTATTTAGTATCACATTAACATTTTGAAGCTCCATCGTCTTAGACGTAACGAAGTGCAGATGCAGATTTCTACTACGAACTCTAATTGAAAAATATCTAACATAGTATTCTAGGACACAAAGAAGCACTCAATTTACACAAAATAATGTAAACAAGAGAAAATATACTAAACAATGGCCAACTTGGAACTATTATTACAGACGATGCATGACAATTTACGTCCACGGAGATGGCCATGCTAAATTCTAAGCCAAAATATACTTTTTTCCCAAAATTTTCCTTCAATGTGCATTTTTGTATAATAAAAGAAAAACTGACAAGATGGCAACATTGTAAAAGGCATAACGGCGAAATGTTTGCCAATTATGTGACTAGATGAGACTATAAAATATTTGCTTAAGAAGTTTCAGGCCTGCATTCAATATTTCAGAGGAGGCTTAAAAAAAAAACAAAAAAAAAAAAACAACGCATTTCTTATCACTTCAAGTTTTCTTTTTCAAGCAAAAATGCAAAGAACTGGAAAAGGATTCTGAGGGAATAAACATAGGTTAAAATTTGGTAGGTTAGTAGTCTCATCTACTCTCACGCAGCTTGAAAATTTACCTCGTTATAACATGGGTATTACATGTTTTACAGTATTGCCATCTTGCCAATATTTTCTCTTTTAGTACCAGAAAACTATAGATCCGAGGAAACTTTGCTAGGAGTACTTTCGTTCTTAAATATGCCAAGGGTTAACACGATAATATCAATTTTGCAAATAATGAAGATAATTGAAAGGAACACTATTAAAAATAATAAAAATTATAGTTACAATGTTTTACTTGATCTGATCAAACTTCATCAGTTGAGTTAAATGACAAGGGTAAATGTACATTAACACAATCATAGGTAGGGGTCACATAAAGGATGAAGAAAGCAAACTCTTGAACCTTCTTGTGACTCCTGCCTACGATAATTTATTTATTTACATTCGACTTTTAACTCACCTGATACAGCTGGATTAGATCAAGTGAGGTATTGTGATTACAGTCTATCAATGTGTCCAGGTAGAACTTATACATGATGTATCTTAACGTGTGGCACGAAGTTCGCTGACGAATTCCTGACACCAAAACAATGAAAAAAGTCCATATAAACATCGGTCCGATTTCGCTTCGTTTTCGAGATATGAGGTTTCCAATTTGGGTACCAAAATTGACATACAAAGGATATTTTCACCATAAATCAGAAACGATACATTAAAATAAAATTTAGTTTTCGGAAGGTGATTTTAACAATTCGATGGATAATACGAGTTATTTATTATCCATCGAAAATTATTATTTTATTATAATAAATTATTTTTATTATGATAAAAAAAATTATCACATTATATTGTCAGTATTGCCAAACTTGTATATCATTTATTATTTTCAAATGGCACTACGTCAGTTTATTGGATATATGGTATCCTCTAGTGATGGTAAACATAATATGTGAAGCACATAACGCAGTGTTGCAAACTGTTAGTATAATATGACAGTAAACATTGAAAATGGACATGTGGAATATTTTACTTCGTATATTGTGCAGTTTGCAACACTGCGTTCTATGCTTTACATATTATGTTTATCATCACTAGAGGATACCATATATCCAATAAACTGACGTAGAGTCATTTGAAAATAAATAAATGATATAGCAGGTTGGCAACACTGACAACACAATGGGATCGTTTTTAAACTCCTAATATCAATCGAATCGTTACAAATCAATCACCTTCCGAAAACTAAATTTTATTTTAATGTATCGTTTCTGATTTATGGCGAAATATCCTTTGTATTTACCATAGACAGGAGTCAATTTTGGGTCTTAATTTGGAAACATTGTATTTCGAAAACGAAGCGGAATCGGACCGATATTTATATGGACTTTTCCCCTTGTTTTGGTGCCAGGAATTCGTCAGTGAAGTTTGTCCTATATATTAGGATATATCCTGTATATTTGAAAAATCCAGATCGTAACACGTGGGGTTTACATTATGGGTATGGTGATCTCCGTTCGTATAAATTTTCATTCACCCTTTATACTGTGAACAATGTTTATACAGCTTTAATTCGTAGGTTCTTTCTTTCTTTTCATACCTTGTTCTCTTTGCGATTTCTAGTGTTAGAACTCCAATTAATATTACATCACCATTTCTTGAACTTCTTCTTCATTTTGAGAAATGTTCACATAAAATTAATTTAGAAAACTCTACTCTATTGTGTTCTAACTTACTAAGGCTTCTCTTGTTTACATTACTTGTTTCTACGAGCTAGTACATTTCAAATAATTGTGATTTCACAGTCATCTTTCTACCTTATTGAATCTGAAACGCAAACATCAACTTCTAAATCTAGTCACACCTCTAATCTAAATATTCTAATTCATCTTCTGCTTGTGATAAAGAAGCACACAAACTAATCTAGCTTCGAAAGAAAAGAAAAACTAGGAGTGTATGGTGTGTACGTAGAGTCATTTAATTTTTTTTTTTTTAGAAACAGACATTTACAAATGTAATGCAAAAACTTCATGACACTTTCAGCTTCAGTTACTATTACGTATTGTATTTAAATTAAGTAATCACGCATACATATAAAGGCTACGAAAAAAATGAAACGAAAGGTTTTATAAACGTATTAAAGCAAGTTTACTACCTTGTGTTGTTAGGATTTAAAATGGAGTTTTCAAACACATTTTAATGATCCTATTTAATATTACGAATACGTCTAGTTTCGTTTTAATTTCTGGGCTTTAACAGTATCTTAGGTGACCCGTATTTGTTTGAAAGTTACTTAGTATTGTCATATTATATTTTACATTTTTAAAACATGTAAGAGGACAAAAGAGGTGTTTTGGAGAATACAGTTCAAGCCAGGGATGCATTTTAGTTTGGCTTATCAGAATCAGCCAATTAAGTAAGGTAATTTAAACCAAGAATTGATACTAGTGAATCGAGTTTTAGACAAGTTCTACGAAGGCAAAATCACGTCCTATAATAGTGGCTAACAGAAGAGAATTTATTTCGCACATTACGACTCAAGCTAGAAATTTCAAAATTTTGAGAAAGGACACAATTTTGAGTTAATATATTTCTTATTAAAACGTGATTTTAAAATAGCCATTGAATAGCAAGAAAATGAATACTGAAATTCTAAATTTTTAATAATCTCAGTTACCATAATGAAGGGAAAGAAATCGAAGCTATTTTGTGGTATCTTTCAGCCTAAATCACACCACTACATTTTAACATTATATGCCACAGTTGATTTTTCCAACTTACATCACATCACAACTGAGCATACAGACTTAAATCTCTCACAAAGACTTTTCTAAAACACAAGTTAAGGATGCCTATGACGATTAAGTCTTTGAAGTATGAAGTTAGTTGAAACTTCAAATGACACCTGTTTTCATGAATCAGTTCCGGTTAATTACTAATGTTTAATTGATTCTTATTTCACTATTTATATATAGATGAAAATACATAAACTATTTTTTTTTCAGTCATAATCGGTACCGGTTCTAAATTATACGAATTTATGGTACTGATATATACAATTATCAGTGTACTATAAAACCTTCAACGGGTAATTATCCAGCCTACACAAAAATTAGCCCTAAATCTCAGTATATGCAGAGAAGCACTAAGAAAAAGAAAAGAAATCTGTTATTTAAATTGAGGAATCAGTTCTGAGTGACACGCAAGGAAAATTAAATGACTATACAAAATTGAACAGAAGGTTATGTTACGTTAGCAAAAAGATTAGAAGTAACGGAGTGTACAATCCAAGCCGTACACAACAAATTTGAGTACATACGGAAAAATAGACAGTAATCGAAGCTATTAAGAAATGGAGTCCTGGTTGCCGCATTTACACGATCAATGTACGTGAGTTAGCGAATTATTCACAACTCTAACACCAACCACCACCCAGGTTTAACTCTACACCTCCTCATGAAACGTGCTATTATGCAGTTGCATTCTCTAGTTCCTGTCTTCTACCCCCATTCTTGATTGAAAAGCCCTGGTTAGCTTACTGGACAAACAGACGGGCTGCAACTCTTCGTTTATCATCTAAACATACTGTAAATTTACTGTCTTTATGCAAAATATGAAACATCATTTCAAATAAGAGAGGCTAATGAAGCGTTCAAAGAAGAACGCTGCTACACCTGAGTTTTAAAAAAATGTATTTTTCCCATTGAACAAATGATTAAAATATTTCCTGTTTAGATTTACTTAGATTAACACTTTCCAAAAAAAAGTGTAAATACCTTTTCTTTTTACATTTGACACTGTCAACTTTGTTAATATTTTTTAATATATAGATGCAAGATGAAAAATCTGCATTAATACTGCCTAATGCCGTAAACTGAACGTATCATTACCATCTAAAATATCATTCCAATTCTAATGTTGCATAAATCTTAACACGTTTAGAAGGTCCATGGAAACTTTCGTAAACAGAGAACATGTCATATTTTAAACCGTAAGCCCAGGCACGTTCGGTCAATTCACATGGTGGTATTATACAAAAATGACAATCTCTGCGGCAAATTCAGGAGAATTATATTCAATTCGTGTATCTTAAAAAGGACTTTCATAGTTTACAGTAGAAGTGTCGGGATGGACGATGTATCTTCTCCCCCTTCTTATCGTTTTGCTAACGAACAAAAGTGTATACAAAACAAAAGAACATCTACGCACAACTGGGGGGTAGGAACTAAAGATAAGGATCTAAATACTTATTTCAGCCAACGAGGATAATTACCAGCAAAAGTCCAATGGGCACAGTCTGAAAGAAATACAAGACAAGGTCGGTACTGGGAAGTCTGCACATCTCGTGAAAGAGAGAAAGAAGCTACTGGGACACTGGGCGATAATTTTTAACTGAGCGTATTACAATTCTCTCTTTTAATGACTGAATATATTTTTTTAGGATTTCACATTTATAACACACACACACACACACTAGCATTAGAAATTAAACACAAATATGACCACAGACCAATATACAGTACACACAGTATGTGCTAGCTCTTGCAAAATCCATCGTTCTCGAAAGTAATATGTCTAAACAGGTATTACTATATTTCGATTTAACACAGTAATGCTATATTCTCGTAACAATGTATGTAACCAAATTTTGCAAATGTATTCAAAATACACACACACACACACACACACACAAAAAAAAAGGAAGTGTGTTGTAATGATGTAGAAAGAATAAAATACACAAGATAAAACACACTAAACATAACTTGATAGTTCCATAAACATTTTACGGCAAGATAACAAATTCTCTACTATCTAGGGGGAAGTTGTCTGTGTGATATCACACCTATACAAACTAGACCGGTACACACCATTTTCTTCTCTTCCACATTAATTAGACACATCTAGGCGGAGATCAGTTCCGGGTACTACAAACGCTAGAAGTTGTTTCTCAAAATGTTGTTATTAGTAAAACCCTAACATGTACTACAAGTTTCCCAAAAGGGTTGCTAGACGTCATTTCAGTTGAGTTAAAATAATAATTCTTATAACTTTTTTTTATCATCTAGTTAAACGGATAGGAGTGGGGGTGGGGGTTAAATGGCTTAACATTTCTTCACAAGCGTTAATTTTAAAGAGTAAAAAATATCTCAATAGTTACACTAAAAATAGAAGAAATAGTGGTTTGTGTTTAACTGACGTAAAAGCAATACATGGTTTGCTTCAAATCTAACAAATTTCCTTATAACTTGTGATCTATACAGCGGCTTGCGCTACAGACCATCTTTGTCATTATCTTTTACTGAGTATACGGAAGAAGATGACAGCTCATGGCCTTAATTTAAAGCACCATCCAGCATTCGCCTGGTGTGCTTGGGAGAAACTAGAGAAAACATCATTTAGAATGAAAACCGCAAGGCATCCCAGGCTGTCTGTAATCACTGAACAAACACTAGACGATTGGGACTAGATGCGTATGTCTGACTTACATCCGTCAGCACCAATAATCCATAATTTTGGTACCTTAACCTTTCTACATGATAACATTAAATAGACGAAGGATTGAGGTACAGGGTCCTTTTATCATCTCCTGGCCCCGACCCAAGACAGTTTTAATGCATTGTAGTGTAAGTTTTATATCTTTGCTTTTTCTCTAGGAAGCAATCTCGACTGGATCAATCGAAATATTATGCGGATTATTCTAGCAAAGTGTAACTACAATTACACCCACTACAGGAGCAGTGCTACGTTATATTCATATTAGTTTCTGTTTCGTTTTGTATCATCAATAGTTTCGCTGTTCTTTTTTATTTTGACCACGTAGTGAACTAAGTGAATTATGTTAAGTATAAATGGGTTATCAATTTTATTATGTACTGTTTAGCACTTTCCTTCATGCCTAGGTGCTGGGCATAATGTCATTGTCTATCCTAAGACGATAGCCCTATTTTGGTAGTAATCTGCCTGAGTCAACGTGATACAGTTGGTCGTTGGAATTCAGGCTAGGAGATCTCGTGCTCAAATTGCCTTCAAGACAGAAAAAAATTATCTGTTGTTAACAGCATTTAGGCTCATTCACGCACTAGAACTTTCCAAGCATATATTTTGATCAAGCAGCCTATATTTTGGAAACTTGGCACGTATTACATGGCAAGCTGTTATTCATTTCCCAAGTGGTAACACAGAACTTCCCTGCAAACTTACGGAAACTTTTACATTTAGGTGGAAAAATTAGGTACACACTTTCTCGTTTCTTGTCGCAGTTTATTTGGAAGTGTGATACAAACTTTCTTTGCTATCTGAGTTTACTGTGGAAGCGTGTGAAAAGAGAAAAGAAAAATCTGGTTGACACTGAAACAAAATGTCTTTTGATTCACTTTTCACTAATCCTATAAAAAATTGTCTTATGTTTTAATTAAAATTCATGGCACAATCTTCTTTACATTACACTGTGTTCTATTTCAGTTTTTTATTGAGTCACTAGAGAGACCTATCTGGTCAGAATGATTCCCTTTTCGATATTACGTGGTGATAGGCAGCGGAAAATAATTACACTAAAGTGTTTTATCAATTTTTGTGTTAAAAAATTGATCAGAACAACGATCTAGCAGCCCTAGTGGAATTACTGAACACACAGAAATATTGCTTTCACGAAAAAACAGTTCCATTACCAGAGCAAATCCTACATCTTCGTTTATCTTTGTACTTTTATTGCACTTGCCATATTGAACTTTAATAAAATGTAACTAGTTACTGGGCAAAACACGGACATGATATATATACAGTATGTGTAGAAGATGGTAAGAGATGAAAATCACAATACGAAGAACCATCAAGCTGAAAAACTACAGCAACGATGTGTAACTACACATTCACATTAGCGAAAATAACTTAAGATAAATTTCTTAACTGCTAACTTAAGAAAAAATGAAACAGATAAACTGGTACTATTTCTAAATAACGACATATTCTTACGCATGGAGAGCCAGTATAACAAATCAAACACCTAAATATCATGCCCTAGGGTTGATATTAAAGTATTATTTCTTCTCATAAGCAAGTAAAGAACTTAAATGAAACTCACCTTGTACTATAGCCCTCTTGAATGTTGAACTTAAAAAAAAAACGCGAAGCTTTTCGCTGCTAGACCTCGGAGCGTTTTCAAGTCTCGACAAAGGCTTGTTTTAAAATGAAATGTGCATATTAATAGCGTATTACGTGTTCTACGTTGTTACGAGGTACATGTTAATAATAGTAATTGTAAGCAAATAAATAGAATGTTTCCAACATTTCGAACTAAAACAAACCTTTGCCCATGCCTGAAAACGCTTTCAGGTCCAGCAGCGAAAAGCTTGGCGTTTTTCAAGTTCAACCTTCAAGAGAACTATAGTATATGGGGAGTTTTATTTGAATTATTGGCCCTCCGTCGGTAATAACAATAGGTTTATTTAGTAGAAAGTTGCAAACTAACAACTACATGGATGTATTGAATTTTTAAGCAAATATCACAAAAGAAGTTTTTTTTTAAAAAAAAAAGCCTATTGGTTGTAACTTCTAAAAAATATAGGAAAATATAATTGAAAATGAGAGAAAGCGTAATTGGTAACTGAAACCTTCCATATTTTCGAGAAAAATATACAAAAATATTATTTCATTTACTTTTTTTCTTGTGGGCAATCTTAGAAATATCAGTTTTATTCTCATGGAACAACTCGGACGTTTTTATAAATCTTATAAAACAACGCTGTATGAATGGACAATGCTTATGTAGTATCAATGTCTTCATTGCATTTTTGTGGAACATTCCATATGTTGTTGCTATTTTCAGGCATAAACTCGTGCTCTGGCTCAGGGGCCCAGGCCAACGAATATTAAAGAATTATGTATATAGAAAGTAAGTGTGAAAGAAGATGTATAAAAAAATAGTGAAAAAAGTGCGGTAAGAAGAAGAATGCAGCTGAAATTTCAACCGTTTATATGATAGCGAATTTTTATTGTCAACTATTTTACTGTTGCATATGAACAAAGGTGCATAGGTAAATACCAAGAAATTAGTACATTGAGAAACCCGACATTGATCAAATTGTAGTTGATCAACTGTAATGTATAACTTGTATATTTTAATGTGAACATCAATGTATGTAAATAAATATAAAAATAACCTAATAACTGTGTTATTTTTATATTAATAATAACCTGATCGATCAATATTTGTTTTAGATTTATGGAGTACTTAAGCTGATGCTATTTCTTTTTGGTCGTCGCATAAATATTTTGAGAGGTGTAAAACGGAATTTTCCTCCACGTTGGCGTTCCTTTTATGTCACGAATAGAACTTGAAAAATTAAATCCTGTAGAGAATATGCGGTATAACAATAAAAACTTATATTACAATGCATACGTACAACTGCCGCTTTTCTTTGTCTTACTACCTACGTATTACAGATCTGATATTTCCTACTGGTAAAATCGAAACCAAGTATCCACTAGGGTGACTAGACGATATACAAACATATAATGCACGTAAGGGAAATACAATTTTACAGATACTAATATAATACTGGTAGAAACAAGTAATTACAATTACCTGAAGTTCACAGAACCGACTGTTAATTTTTCCTGTGTATAGAAAATGTAGACACTGTTGCATGGCTTGTGGTGTGATTAACTTCGTGAGAGTAATAATGGTTTGGACAGAAGTAACCGGACGACCCCGATGATCCAAGCCTTCACACTGTGAAAATACAAAACAAAACAAAATAAGACCGACTGGATACCTACAAAGAACAGTTGCATAGTTAAACAAAATGTTTGACTGTAAATGACTATCCTAATCTCTCCCAATCTTTTTCACCTCCCATAAACTTAAATTTCCTATTCTACACCCTAAAGAAATCTTAGTAATATTTATAAAAAAATTCCATCAGGAAAATCCAGTAAGAAAACCATTTAAAAACTCGAAAAAGAAGCATCATATATACAAAATGTTGTTCCATAGAAATCAAAGCTGTAAAATGAATTTAAAAAGAGGTAGAAGAAGGTTCTCCTAAAATTGACTAATTCCGTTGAAAAATATATACAGATGAAACAATTTGAATCTACTTAGAATACAACCTAGAAAAAACAACATGTAAATACATATATTTGCTAGACCTGAAGGTTTCTAATGACTTTTTCGCATAAAGTCAACTGACAATGTCCTATATTGTGTATGAGAGGAAAAAATACCCCCCCCCCCCCAAAAAAAAAGTCAGCGTGAAAGAAGATCCGTGCGGAATTTACTTTCAATCCCTTTTTATACCATGAACCTTTTCATGAAAATCGAATGTCACATGACGTAGTTTGCGTACTTCTCTTAAATTAATTACTTGCACTAACGATCTAAAACTCGATCTCAAAGCTCATGAATCCGATATTCTTTACGAAATTGGTATAAAGGTTCCTGGGCAGAATGAACTGATAGTGGTTCACCATCGCCTTCCATTATGTTACTACTCCGTCGAGGTATTGTCGTTTAACCCACTCAAATATTTGTTTTTATATTAACTTATAAATTAACCCACAAACCCTTATATTACATTAATGCTTGTTCGTAAACTACTAAACGTGTTTCTAACAAATTTCTAAAGTAGTTTATCAGCACTCACCTGTTCAATTCTAATAGACTGGAATGCTGGATGATTTAGTTCCTTCGAGACACCTACTCGACTACCATCACTTGGTAAATTCTGACAACTAGACCGACGTTTGCTTTGGTCCCATCCCCTGAAAAAGAAGAAAATTAATTTAATTTACTAACAGACTTATTTTGTGCGCAGGGATACTAATTAATTTAAAAAAAAATACTTACTGTGATGTAGTACCCTGACGTTTTGTTTACACCTCGACCATATTTGTTTCTAGTTGCACAATCGACGTTTCACCAGAACGACTGCTGGCTTCCTCAAGATTATGACACAAAGAGAAAACAACGAGAAGTAAACAATAAATAAACAGAAAAGGTTAAAGAAGGAAGAAATTTGCAAAGCACCTAATTTTTTCGATTCTCCATATTGACTGTGACGTAACGGTACTGTCATAGATTTGAAAAGAAAAGTAGAGTGACTCGTTAGACGGTATGTAATAGTTGTGAAGTGAATCTATGTGTAATACTTGTAAAAGAAACAGATGATTATCAAATATTATTGGCATACGAAATTAGATATACAGTATGTTCAACATAACAGAAATTTACGTTACACAAAATGAACCAATGCATTCAAGAAATCAAAATCAAAAGTAAGTATAAAATACACTTATTTTCAAAACGTTACAGCTTGGAATTAGAACTGGCTGGATCATAATTCGGACAAATACTGTTGTAAGAGTGACGCTGAGTGAGAATAAAGGACAAATACTGATAGGCTGAGTCAGAGGAAAGTCATAACGCAGATAAAAGGGAAACTGAGATAAGGAACAGGAGAAAAGGTTAAAGACAGAAGAGATCCAGTAATATGGGATTTAGTGGAATAAGAAACAAATGCACCTATAGCCGGTGATCATTATTTAACTCAAAATAAATTACCACCCGTGCCTCTGTCGCACATAGTCAATAAGACGTGAACAACTGTTTTGTATTGCTATTATACTTGTTAAAGTAATATCTTCAAAAATATAATCTGCCAACTTACATTATTCAAACAAAAACATTTTAAATAGCAGTAGCAATTCAGAAGCAACGCAGAAAAATCAGTACTTTTGATTTTATTTTATTTTAAGTAAGAATATACCTCATCGTTAGGTCTAATGATAGGCGATGGTTTTGTGAATTATATTTTTTTTTATAAACAGAGCATTTACTCTGTTCATTATTCGAAAATAAACAAACTGTGGTGTAAGTGCAAATGACTTACAGGTTTTTCGCAGCCAAGTCTCAATTGTGCAACATAAACGAAAACATGCAGTGTTTTCTATAAATACTTTGGACTCGGCAAAGGAATGTCATGTGGCATGAGTGTGTTTGTTTTATTGAATTGTTGTTCTTTATTCATATAAATAAAAATTGTATATTTTATGTAGTTCTCGCATGAAGCAAGGAAAAGTAATTGTTCTCAAGTAAAGAATATTCATGTTTTGGTTTTAAAATTAAAGGGAACGTGAATTCAACCAGGTAAGATTAGACCGTCAATATGTTACTGGAGATTCATACGTATTCGTAATGAAATGTGAGATTGGAATGACAGACCTTCAAGAAAGTATCAAGTTTCACCGATACAGATGTCTCCAGATCTTTGGAATTACAAAGGTTAGTTGCATCAGCAGTTCATAGGTCAACAAGACTAAGCAAGGAATTAAAGGGCACATTACGCCCACTCACATCTGATTGATCTAAAATAGTGGTTCCTCTCTTCCCATTGGCTTTACGTAAACACTTGTGATTGGCTACGGACTTTTCGCCATAAGTAACATTGCAATGAGATTTAGTATATACTATTAACACAAGACTCCTCGAAATGTGATTTGGTCCAGCTCCCGAATTGTAAACATCCTTTTACTACGAGTATCGAAGTTATCAAACTCAGCTCTGCAACTAGTCACTCTACCAGCCGAGAGACTGAAGACACTGGAACAGCAGTTATCATCCATTACTTAGAAGTTACTTAGAAGACTACCAAATTCTTCATCATCTTCCTTCAATCTGTCATCTGTCATTTCAACAGTATTGGTACACGTTAGTTTAATTCCGTTTCCCTATTACTAAATGACTATTAATTAAATTATAAAGTTCTTGTTGTGACATTTCCAATAATTAATCAGTTAGTACTTGCTTCACATGTGAAAAAGTAAATATGTTCTATTCTTTTATAAATGCTCATACACAGTCGACATAAAGTGTTTCATTTAACATCAAGTATATCTCCTTCTAAGTAGCAATCACTAGACGAAGGCCGCCAGTGTACCTTAAACAAAGCCCTTAGCGAATGAATCTAAGTTCTTGCTACGCCCATAGAAAATCTGTGTTTATTATTATGTTACTACTACGTATCTTCTAAATTGGGTGCTGTTTGAAGTGTAGAATGTGCTAATTCTCCGGGTCCTTACAAACCCGCTGCTACAGCATCCAGTTTAGATGTCATGGTGGAGGCTTAACCCGACTCTAAACAAAAGCTCGGTGCTTCTAAGAAGCCGCTTCTACGTAAGAAGTCATTTCGCGCAGTAGTTTTCAAGAAAATTGTAAATAAATTTCAACATTTAGTTTTCAAACGTTTAGGCAAAATAAAATTAGGTTGTAGTTTTAAAATTTAGTATGGGTGCATCTATGTCATGTTTTCGAGAAATGCCCGATACAAACTCGTATTGTCAGTCACCTTGCCAAAATTCCGCTCATCAGCCACTTTTACAGCCGCATAATTGTACGTAACAACAAATTATTCCTAGACCAACAGACAGCAAATAAAATTAACGACCGTCTGTTTGCAATACGCTTGGGTGTTGAACACATAAAATTCTTGTCAAGACAACAAATTAGGAAGAACCAAAATTATGAATTTCGGTCTGCGCCAAAAATATTTTCGGGAGCGTTCTAGATCAATTGTCGAAACACGAACAACAACCTTCCCGAAACAGAAAGATCGAGCACAAGGCCAGACATCAATTGTTCAAAACAGGCAGGAACCGCGTGCCGGCAAACGAAATTTTCGGGTTAGTATTGTTAGCCCGATCCCGACTAAAATGAAGTACAGAATAAAAAGTCCGTAGCCAATCACAAGTGTTTACGTAAAGCCAATGGGAAGAAAGGAACCACTATTTTAGATCAATCAGATGCGAGTGGGCGTAATGTGCCCTTTGATTCCTTGCTTAGTCTTGTTGACCTATGAACTGCTGATGCAACTAACCTTTGTAATTCCAAAGATCTGGAGACATCTATATCGGTGAAACTTGATACTTACTTTCTTGAAGGTCTGTCATTCCAGTCTCACATTTCATTACGAATACGTATGAATCTCCAGTTACATTTTGACTGTCTAGTCTTGCCTGGTTGAATTCACGTTCCCTTTAATTTTAAAACCAAAACATGAATATTCTTTGCTTGAGAATAATTGCTTTTCCTTGCTTCATGCGAGAACTACATCAAATATACATTTTTTATTTATACAGTGGAACCTCGATATATCGAATTCCTTGACAAATCGAAGTTCTTCCATTCTCCTTGAACCTGCTATCATTCCTATGTGTATTTTTACCTCTATATATCGAAGGAATGGTCAGGAAGACCTCGATATTTCAAATTTTCATACTTGCTTGGCTTGGCACCGCACCTCTATATATGAAATTTTGTTTGGAAAACCTCTATATATCGAAGTTCTTTTTATAAAATCTATAATACTGTACTGTATTTAGACGTAATTCAGTTCGTTCTTTGAAGACAATCGTTCATGTTGCAATCTGTAACCTCCACCATTGTTTACAGTTGTTATCGCATACATATTTCTTTGTATATGTTCAGAGATTGTTTTTCTTAAAGGCACGGGTAAAATTTTATGTAAACGATAGTAAATTTCCCCACACTCAATGACAAACGGGAGGAATTTTTGCAATTCTACTGGCACACTGCATCAAGACCTCAGCCTGGATTCGATTCTAGGCTATATTCTTTCTGCACTTCACAGGTCAACGGTCTGCATCACAAATGCGACTAAAGTACGGGAAACAGTCATAAAAATCTGCAGCAAGGGCAGTAAAAATATTTAATATTGTTCTCGAACATCAAATTGATACACGTATTAGCTTCGCATTAGTAGAGTGTCAACTCAAGTGTTCATTTTAGTTGAATAAACGAATTTTAGATGATTATATAAACAAACGAACTACTACCAGCATAATAATATGGCTTCCAAAATGTATTCACCTGGGGGGTTTGTAATTATCAGCATGTATAAGACATTCTGTATCGTCATTAAAATCTCCTGTAGCAGATTCTCCAAAAGTACTGCTAACCTGAAAGTACAAAGAACTGGGTAATTTATTTTTTTCAACAAATGATTCATCCGCTATCAACTCAAAGAAGAAATTTTATGGGAAAGATGTTCACTTTAGTTAAACTAAAACTCTTCACTCATACTTCTAATCAGTAATTTATCAACACTTCATCAACAATCCCTAACCTCACTTTACTAAATATTTTCACGCCGAGAGACGACAATAGCAGTATGTGCAATTCAACGTTAATGTATTTAAAAAAAATTAAGTCTTACATAACCCAATTCGAAATTCTTGGATAAACCACTGTTAATATTTTTATTTTAATACGCACAACATTAATTAAAGCTACTGATAGAGCTACTTTTAATAATCATTTCCTTGAAACTAAAAATTAATTGTAACCAGCATGGAACACACATTCTTAAAAACGTTTAAAATTAATGTAACATTAGATATTCCTAACTCGAACTGTTCAAACCTAGACATCCCGAAACATAGCACAATACAACAATTGAATTCTACCTTAAAATATAAATACAGAGCTTCATTTCTTGCTCGACTATTAGTATGACATGGAAACAGTACGGTCATAATTAATTTATATTCAGTAACAGTTCACGTTGAAAGCCTCAAGTTTCGATATTTTTGGTGTATTTAGTTTTCGAAAGAGATACATAATTCAACCTTTTCATAGTTTTCAAGGAAAGGGGCAAAGCTACAATGAATTCCAGTTTTAGAATAACCGATTTAAAGAATTGCGGCGTGGCATACACACTGCATCTACAACATTTTAGGATTTAATTAATATAAAAAAAAATCTCAAGAATTTAACTTCATAATTCTTCCACAGCGTTCAACAAGCTTCGCTGTGTAAGTTGTGAGGCACTGCGTACACTCAAAGGATATATTTCAATGTTTAGTTTTCACGATCATGAAATTGCTTCACATCAACTGCTTCTCTAATTGCTCCAAAAAATGTTTCACTATGCACATATATGCATCATTCCCTCAGAGAAATGCTACTGTAATTTGCCATACTATGATCTGTACATGCACTGTTTTCAAATTCCGTAAAGATAAATTAATTAATTATAAAAAACGTGAAAATCTTTAAAACAATTACAGCATTTCTAAATTTCCTAATTGCTGTTTATATAGTTTAAAACATCAAATCGCATATTTGGTATTTTTTACTAAAGACTTTTTACACCTTTCAATATTGTATGAACACCTCTCTAGTGTTTTAATATTGAACACAATAATTGCCTATTCATCACCATTAATAGGTTACCTTGTAAAAAGGAGGGAGTATATTATTCAAACAACGTAGTTCAAAATTGTGTAAAGAGAAAACGAGCATACCATACTGGATTCGCTAGAGCTCCGAGCGCCTAATTCACTGCTCAGATCCATCATCAGAAGCCTATGTAACTCTGGTGATGCAGCGGCCAGCATAAACCTATGTGCTGAGAATCCTATGCTTCCTGCCAGAAATATTACATCTGTGTGCGCCTGTTGAACAAATAAACTATGCATGTTTTCTTCATATGTACTGGCACTTACATAAATTTCCATCGGAGGTGGCTTTGGAGGGCAAAAGGGTGCCTGAAATGAAAGTTTAGCATTAAACACACATATATAATACATAACCGTTACAATTTGAGACACGGTATGTAAAATGGGATATATCGCTAGCAGAAGCTGGGCTTTACTTGTTCTATTCATAGTTTTATATTATGCTGTTTATGTTAGGTGATTATATGTAAACATATTTGCACATAAAATACTATGATTGACAACTAAAAACACACATTATTATATTCAATTACCCTTCGTTAAATTTGCCTGAAGATGGTACCAGATAGTTACAGAAAAGCTTCGCATTTGACTAGATGAGTAAGATATTTACGAGGGCAGATATTTAGGTAAGTTTACATTTGAAGTAAACTTAGTTTGTAGTGACAGAGAAAAACTTAGTAATTAACTTTGCCGTCATATTTGTTAACAATTCAAGACCACTATCTAACAACAACACATAACCAGGTTTGCCTGGGCTTCGTTTCATGTTTAATTCTCTCTTAGTCCAACCTTCAGTAGACTTCTCATTTACTGTAAACGTGGTAAACTTTATTTTGTATGGGCCACGCTAGTAACTGTTGACTTCGGCCCGTCACGTTCGAGTTAAAGGATACCCATGCCCCTGCCGGGACTCGAACCCGGGACCTTCGAGTCGTTGGCCTAACGCCTTAGACCGCACGGCTACCCGGTCGGCATAAACTTTTAGTGTGTAAAGAGCTGCATCGTGGAGACGCTTGTAATATACTGACTTAGTAAGAAAATGAGACTCAGGTACACCTCTAGATATACAATATCAACCTCAAAGCTTTTCAAAAATGAAATACCTGTTTCACGACATATTAGTTGATTACATATTAATGACCAATACGCGATTAAGGGTTCTATAGCAGCTGCCATCTCGCCAAGTTCCTTTCACTGATTTACACGAGAATTGTTTCTCATTTTGTCTCTCTCAGAAGTAGAATTTCTAAACTGCTGTTTGCATGTACTTTTTCTTGCTGGTTACTTTAAGTTTTGCAAATATTAGTTTCTTGGAAGATATGAACATACTGTATAATTAATAGTTAACTATATAAAGCACAATATGTTTTAGTATTGGCAATAAACGGCATAGCATTCTGGGTTTCGTTAACCAGTCTTATAAATGATTTAAAGTCTAAAAGAAAGTAATTACCAAGAAGCCCAATAGACACAGTTGCTAAAGTTAGTTCTTCACATTAAAATTAATCACTCCCTGGTTTAAGTGATAAATTGATCATGTAGTCAGGAATCGACAGAAATTAAATGTTATTCCGCATAATACTGAAGTGTTCGTGATATCCACAGCATACATGAGAATAATGTTGAATAATATACTCTCAACCAATATAAGAGAATCAAACTCAATTTGACACTGATTCAGTCCGGAATATACTGTAGAAACAACATTTTTTACTTAGTACACGAATATCTTCAGGTTGATTTTTAAAGCTCAAAAATGACTTAAAACAGTACGTAATTTATACCGCATTATCAAAAGGCTGTATTCCATAAGTGATTTTCAGAATTAAGCATTTTATCGCTTCTCCTCATATTGCCTATTACGCTTTATATGGTTTATACAGTACTTGTGTATTTAGTCTATTTACATTACATTTTCATTCATATTGTACCTTTCCAACACAATATATCTTCATTGTATTGCAGTCTATAGTTTGTGACTATTGTACTACATGCATAATTTGTACGATCAAATGAATAATAAAAAAAAAATCGAATCTAAACCTATGTCCATGAAAAAATATACTGTTTGTGTACAAAATAATACATTTTTATAAAACAAAACGGGTCGAAATAAAGATGAAGAACTAGGCGAAACCAGAAGTTATCAAATCTACTTCTGAGAGACTTAGGACCAGTTAAACAATTCCCATATAATTCATAAGTAGGAACAAACGAAGATGGCGAGGTAATCTACACCAATATGGCGAGTATAATATAATTTTGTCCAACTTAAAAAAATTCTTTGCATGAAAACAATGTGCGTGACATACCACATATTAGTAGAGAGATATCTTGGTATGGTGTTAATAAACTAGAGCACGATCAAAAGCCCTTAGTTGTCGAACAATGCGATATTATAAGATTATGCTCAAAGGAAACGTATGAGACACAAGCAGAAGTACATGTTTAAAGAATTTTGGGTGCTTTCTGCATTTAAATTCTAGGTAAAAGGCTGAGCTCATCTATCTTTAAACAAAAAAAAAAAAAAAAAAAGTGCGGGAGGTACCGGAATAAGGTACACCATATTTATAGAAGCAAAACGCAAAGTGTAAAACACTGAGAATAAATGGATGGTCTCATGCAAAAACAGGCTGTCTATTAAAATAATTTTAAGAAAGTTGGTAATTGTGTTAACATTACACTACTTTTCTGTGTATGTAAATATATAAGGAACATGGGCGTCGGGAAAGTGGGGTACTGTCATTATCCCTCTGTAAATTTATCACAATTTGTGACAGTGATACACACATATTATGTTCCCTTAATATTGTTCTCAGTTGGAAAAAATCCTGACAACAACCTTGTTACTGAATACATGAAATGCAATTGAAAAAAAAAGCATACCTGAAGTAAAGGTCTTTGGACTTTTTTCAAATTTGTCATCCAGAACCTCTGTTGCCTGCGTGCCATAAGAGCTGCTCTAATGGCATTCTCAAAAACCTCGTTCACACCATAATACGTTAGAACACTTGTTTCGTAATAGTAGACGCCGATCTCCTTCGCAACAGCACGTGCTTGGTCTGGCATCACCAAATCACACTTCCGTGTTGGTCTGAAAAACGAAATATCACAACTATCATCAGTATTATGCATTCTGCAAAATTTAAAGTTTCTTTATTTCCTAAAATTACCTCTCTTGTGTAACCATTCAGAAAGTCTACAATGTAGTTTATCATAGTTATCATATCACATGCAAAAGATGATGATTTTATTTACTTTGGGATAATGTTGATTGGTTTATTTAAAGTGACTTAATTCACGATTTTTTTTTAAAAAAACACGAATGATTTAAATCAAAATAAATGTTATACGAAAATGGAAATATAATGCTGTACTGTTAAGCATGCTGAGACACGAATCACATGTAAGTTCTAAATGTGATCCCTCAGTCCTTATTGTGTAGTGACAGCTCGACAAATGTTAGAAATCCAAACGAAAGATCTATTTCTAGACAAAACTAACGGGCCAAGAATGTTAACGAAAGTGTTCGATTAATTTTCTCATATTATACACGAACTTAAAAGAAAATTTACAGATATTCACATTTTGCATTACAAATATGCGAATATTTATTCAGAATTAATTACTACGTACTAATTATTTAGGATCAATTGATAAATAATGAAGCAATACTAAAGATAAACTGCATGTGTCTTTGCTGAAAATTGAAAATACCAAGCTTGAACAATAAAGACAACTTAAATCTTCCTTCCCTTAAGTACACAGTAATGATTAAAATCCAAGTGAGCGACTATCCAATTCCCTACTAAACATAATTAGGATTATTAATGTGCGTATTTACGAAACAGTTTTACATTTTAGTTTAATTAGAAAGGAGTAGTTCACCACTGATTTGATTGTATGAAATAGGTCTTCCAGATTTTACGGAATATTGACATAGTTGTTTCCAAACTGATAGTAACATTCTGAGAGCAGGCAGAAAACTGACTAAAAATATCTTAATGAACTTATAAAGTAAAATAAACCCTTCAGGAAATATAGGTAATTATGACTATAATAGTTATAATTAATTAATACAAAGAAAGAAAGAAAGAAAGATATGAGCGTCATTTTAAAAGTAAGCGGATACGTCGAAACGTTTTAGTTTTTTTTAACTTGGGAACTGTGACATTTTTAAGAGCCATGGGCAGATAAAAATTTAAATAATCAGGATTTGAGCGGTGAGCCCCTTGCAAATAATTCATCGTGTATCTATGAAAAAAGTAAAACTTTTACGTA
Organism: Lepisma saccharinum; assembly: GCA_022664845.1. Lineage (NCBI taxonomy): Eukaryota > Metazoa > Arthropoda > Insecta > Zygentoma > Lepismatidae > Lepisma > Lepisma saccharinum. Next base: position 63,569 of record JAGDQP010000128.1, read on the forward strand.
TCAACTTTTCTTTGTACAATGTAGGTACAGTACGACAACGTTTTATCATTCGTTTTTCAAGCTATTACAAACTTTATAGTTGTAATTGACTATTTCCCACAGCTATATTTCCCAAATGAAGTGTTTTAGACATGGTTAATAAGAATCTTACTTAGTGCGAGTTTGGATTAGTAATGATTAATAGTGATTATATAATCACTTTGGATTAATATATAACTTAGAAACAATGCCAGAACCATTAATACACTAATTGTTATTTATACCTTGTACTTTGTAAAATAGAGTCAATTACTATTAGTACAGAAAGAAGTTTACTGCGTAGAGAAAATCCTGCTTCTAATTAAGTATGATGTCACACATCGAGTATGCCCAACTAGTATATTCTTCCATCAAATAACGTCACGTAATGTGAATGAACAACTTGATTATGGGTGTCCACTGTAGGTATTTTAACACCTTCCACGGGCTAGTTCACTAATTAAGGATTCGAGCATAAATATTCAAAACCAAGCAGACAGATAAAAACCTGGTATGAGATATAAATCTTTATTCAATTAGCATTTAAGCATAATAATATTGAACTCCACTCAGTGATCCCGACATGCTTTCTTACGTAAGGTAGTGTTGACAAACAGCTGATGTTGCAATTCAATATTTACATATTCATGTACACATGAAAATGCTCATGTAAAAATATCAAATTGTACATGTTTTTATCACTTAATGTTTTACTTCATTTCACATCTGAAGTTACGTGCAATTTATGCTATTAATTTACTCAATTCATAATTCCCGTTGCACCACCTATCTGACATCTCTTATGCAAAGTTAATTACAATCGTAGAGCAAAAGCTAACGTTTAAAACAAAAGCAATCTATCCAGTGGTGTAAAACATCAAGAATACGGAGCAATGATGCATTTCAGGTAAAACATAGCGTAATCTATAATCAAAACCTGATCTAACTCACGTACATACCAAAATAATCAAATCTATAACAAAAGATAGCTTTGAAACATTCTAACGTAGCCTAAACTTACATAATTAACATGAAAACAACCAAACCTAATTTGCTTTGCACTTGCATAGCGTAAAATGGTTTCAACTCAACCTAATCTAACGTAATTTGCGTTCACATGTACTTGTAGTCCACACGTACCATATCATCTTGAACGGTTTTCTACAAACAAGAGAGCACTTGTCTATGTTTCAATGTTTTATCATACTGAAAGCAGAAAACCTGGGATAAAATATTGGTATTCATTGTTATATATGCTGAAACGTTATTTGTGCGTGGAATAATTATGCAATTTTTCTGAGATAAAGTAAATTAAACATATTCCTCTAGACTTCCTAAAGCAGAGTCCATATGGATTTTCGCTGAATACAGATCGAGAATGAATGTGCTAAGAGTTGGTCTTCGATAATACTTACAGATAGTAAACTACGGGAAATGAAAGTATGGCACACAGACCACCAAACTTCAAACAGCGAAGACTTTGGAAGATGATACGTTATACGTACATTACATGTACGTTGTGCAAGGTAATTAATGCCCGACACACAACAGAAAGCATGCTAATTAATTGAATAACACAGTATGTTTCCAGTGGTAATTTTTAAACCTGCAATCGTCATTTTAAAAATCCATTACCTACGCAATTAGATGGAAGATATTGGCGCAAGTCTTGCGGCTATATAAAAGTACAATTAAATTTGGCCACGTACCTGATCTAGGACTGAAGCCCATTTTTTTTTATTTTTAAAGAAATGTTGAAACCTTAACAATAAAAAATGTATTCCTATTTCTTAAAAAAAAAATCTTTTTCTGCCTAATTGGAAAAACAAGTAAACACTTTATCACTTTTGACTTAAGACAAAATTTCATCCATGAAAGAAGGAACAATATTTAAACGTCCTTTTTAAAAAAAGAAAAATCTATTTAAATCCCAAAATCTATACAGTTACACTCAGATATTGCATACTAATTCAAGATCTATAACACAGCACAAAACAAGTTTCGGATTCACCTACAGTTATAAAGCAAAAACGACTGCCTGCAGTACGAATCCACAGGCTAAAAAAAGACTGAGCGAGTTTTGGAATCGTACTCTTCATGCTATGGTATTGTGATTTTACTAAATCTCATTTGGAGATGGCAAAACGCTTATTGGTCTCGAGAATGTGATGGAATTTGTGAAAACTCAAGTGGATTTCACAATATAGTAAAACAAATGCAATTCAATTAGTTTTCGGTACAAAGCAGGTGACAGAATGGAGAAGGAGAAAGAGTAATTCTTTTAATAAAAATTCAAACTCAAACTTTTCTCTACCAAGAAGATCAGAAGTCTAACATTATTGAGTTCTCCAAAACATTGATGAGAAACCATCTCCTTTTACATGCGCCCACGTGAAAACTCAATAGCTTATTCATCACTACAACTGAATTTACAGGAATTATCCCTCCTATAGAAGTGACTAACGAAAAAGTTATGGAATACCAGACACGACTTATGAACTGGGATGGTTATTTGATTTACCTAAATATTTATAAAGTTCAGTACAGTATAATTAAAGCCGATAATGTATGTTCTGCATTTATAGACACAGTTTTAAACCTATAGTCATCAGGCCAACGTCTACAAGAAAATTCAGATGTAATTACTACCACTGATAGATCCCTTGTTTAAATTGTTGACCCATCATCCTCTCTATTTACTAAACCTAGCTCCCATGTACTTTTTCTTGTCAGGTTCTTTTAAAAAAGTAAAGCGGAAAACTCAGTCAATGTTTCTAATTTCTGATTTGATTTCTCAAAATCCTTTCAATCTTAAAATTACACATGACTTCCTTGCCTCGACCCACAATATTATTTTTTATTATTCTACCTCTAAGCTAATGTAATTCTAAACATTGTAATTTTGCTAAGGTATTGAACTTGCCTGTCTAGTTAATGAACTCACTAAAACATTATTTAAAGAAAAATCTTCGTTTAATTTCACAATTAATGTTGTATGCGAGTTTCAATGAATTATGTTTTATAAATATGGTAAGGAAAGGCAAAGGATAGTTTAATTGAAGGTAAACTTTTTTTTTTTTTTTTAGAAAAGTTCAGCATAGTAAATATAAAACTAGAAACAAGTACTTGCCGGTAAAATCTATACTCTAAAATACCCCATTCTCTAGTAACTGGTGATATTAATTAGCCTTAAACAAAGTTTTCCAATACATTCATCTCAGTAGAAAACTGAAATAAACCCAAGTGTAATAAATCCCTACAGCTAACATTTACGCAGTCTTTTTAACTACGTACTAAGAATTATAAATCTGCAATGTAGTGACTGTTAACAATTTCTTGTTTACATGAACAAGGCACGTAACAGGCATGACATTAATGTTATGCGTTGAAAATTATTTACCTTGAACGCGCATGCGCGAATCGTAAAAAAAAATGAATTGCTGAAGAACTTCGATAACCTTCAAAATACACTTCGCATTGACTTTGCACATTTCAACATACAAACATTTAGCTGAACGAAAATAAGCTACATGCACAACAGCATTGTTCAAATGATTTGTAGAATACCTTTTTAGGGAAAGAATAATATTCTTATTATTTGACTAATTAGTTATATAAGTATCACTAATTCCCTACTACATGTTTTCATTATTTCTTGATATAGATACCGAGCTGATAGCCTGCCAGTTAGTGCGGGGACAGTTTGAGTCATGTATACTTCGCTGCAGAACGCTCAAACCTTGTTGTAGTCTACGAGCTTTATATGGTCAATTGAAGGGCCCGCATATAGTTATTCTAAAAGCGGTAGGTCATTTCCATTTGGCTAGCTTTCTATATTTTAAGAACTTGCGCTAGCGCTTCAACCGATCTCGGTTTTGAGTTCAGTAACCTCGATTTAGTAAGGGTCAGTTCTGCAAACGACGGTTAAACTTCGTCAGCACGAAGTTGAGGCCAAGTCTGATTTTGGCCAGTAAGAGTACTCAAAATGAGAGTTGGTCTCAACTTAGCGCTGACTAGAAATTTAGCGGTCGATTGTAGAACTGACCATAAGCCGTTTTTAATCTGGTGGCTAACACTGGCAGGTCCTTTTCATTAAGTTAACTGTCTCAATTTAAAGAATTCATGCGCTTTACTGTAACTTCAGAACGTTGTTATCATCAAAGTTGCCCTAAGTTGCTTGTTTTAATATGTACTGGGTTGACTTGGAAACGCTGACTCTATTCCGGTCAGGACTAAGAAAACTTGAATATGTCCCGACTTCGGCTTATAAATATCTGGTTGACACACATATGTTAGTTTTCACTTTTCCTGTCTGTCTTTTACTCTTTACCCTCCTCCTCCTCTTTCGTTCGTTACATTCAAAGCGCAATAATCATCTTGATGCACAGACACAGACGCCAAAATGACGTCAAGAGCTACGAAGGATATGATCTTTAACCTAACAAGGCTTCACTCTTCTGTTCGACAGCGTTTTCGAGTCTTTATTATTTTTTTCTTTACCGGATTACAATTGACGTAAAACGTTAGCCATACGAAAGGAAAAAACGAAGAGTAAGCGGAAGGAGAACACCTTCTGAAAAGCTAAAGCCACATTCATTTACATATTAGTAACTCCGCAAACCTCTCCAGATCTCATAATCTTATTTACAAGGAATGATTTTGTTTGACTTCACTTTTGAATAAACTGATATCAAATGAGAAGTATAGGCTATTACAACATGGCATAAAATAACTTTTTAAAAAATGAGTTTAAAATATAAAACTTACGACGGATCCAATGATCCCTCAATTTTTCTCTCTGCTTTGATTGATTGAATTGTTATTAACGTCCTAAACGAGCTGGTAAGTTTCTAAGGATCTAACGTGGGATCCGAACCACTTGTGTCCCCACCGGGAATCGAACCCGGGATCCCTTGATTACAAGGCAGCGAGCGTTACCTATCACCCACAGGAGACACTCTGTGCTTTGGTTGAGAGTAAGGCTGTAGCTTTCCGTATAGAGAGACGGAAAAAGTGAACTATATATATATATATATATATATATATATATATATAGATATATATAGATAGATAGATAGATAGATAGATAGAGAGGGGGGAGAGAGAGAGAAGGGAGTCCAATTTTCCAATAAGAGGCTACTAAATCATTCACATTAAGCTATTTCATGCACATCACAAAAGAAATGGCTTCCAAACAGGCTTCTTAGCTGCTAGTAAAAGTTTATATACCCTTGTCACTTGCATGAAAATAGTTTCAACTTCTGCCGAATAAAAAAATGTTCCGATTTTCTATCTAATCTTGATCGAAACATCTTCTAGGAGAAAGAAATTTATCCCTGGCAGGGACGAAAAATAAATTTGTCACGGCGGGAAACTTATTTGCCAGGGGGGAAATCCCGGACATCCCCCCATTAATTCGCACACTGACTATTACTACTACCACTACTATAAATTACTGAAATTTAATTACTAACAAAAATGGAGTTAGTCAGTTTGGGTTTTGAATGCCTCAACTGTCGCTACGATAAGACGAACTTAAACAATGACATGCTTTTTATAATAGTAATAATAATTACACTGCCTAAACTGCAGTACATATTGCTGCCTATTATGCATCTGTAATGTGTAACACTTTACTTAAAACTATTATTATTTCAAAGAAATCAAATCTGAAATTTCCTCAGGGTTCAGAAAATGAGTGACACCAGAAACAAAGGAGTGAAAAACTTCAAACTGCTGTATGTTTTGAACTGTTGGCGACATCTACTTTGATACGTTAAAATGAAATGTGTTTGGAACGTAAATTGCATAGGTTTAGTTCAAAGACTACGACCTATTATAATGAGCTAAACGCTTAAAGTTCACTGTTGACATTGTTTAAAAAATATTATTATTATATTTGTCTTGTTATGAATGTCATCTTGAATATTGTGTAAAGTAAATAAAGGAATTTGTTAAGTGGTTTCAAAGGGAATTCAATCTATTGATGAGAATTGTCTCCCATATATCTTAAAGATTCAAAGTAACTTTGAAGGACGAATCTAGATTACAGCAACGATTGGTTCAATAAATACTAATTAGATTAGAAGTAATGATTTCGTATTAATTTCATCTATGAAAGGATTTGAACTGTTACGGAATCTTAATGTACAAATGGGTGTTACTTTAGTTACTACATTCAGCCCAGTAGCTTAGTAAAGAAACCTACTTCTCTGATTTATAGTTATTTCTGTTCTAAACCAGAGATATCGACAGTATCATACTTGGAACTTGGAGGGTAAATAAGTGCAATGGTAATGAAACTAATGATGTATCTAATTAGCTCAATTTCAAATAGCATGCTGTATGGGGAGTTCAATAAAGTGCATCCATTTGCTCCGTGGGAAAAATTGGATGAAAAAAGTTTTTCCTATTTCAAGGATTACTCCGCAATTAAACCAAGTATTATAATGAAAATGTGCGACAAAAGTGTGAACAATTGTGATTTCAATGTGTGTTTCCTCTTCATATGATCCGATGAGTCAATAGAGGAAAAAATACTGCATCTTACTACCCGATATACGCATGTAATTTCCCCCTTTGAACTATTTGAAAATATAGCATATGACTGCAAGCAAATTAAAAGAACACAACAAAACACAAATAATCTTACAGCTACGTGGTTCAATTAGTAAGACTCGGATTCCAAACCTGCAGATCTGTGTTCGAATCTCCCTCCAGAACTGAAAACTAAACTTCTGTAAGTGTGCCTGGTTTGAATCAATAACAATATTTCAAATTAATCACGAAAAATCAGTTCTAGAAACTGCATCATTTCGTAAAAAGTTGCAGCCAATTTTACATGGAAAACTAGTGGCACATTTCCCACGGAACTTTGCTTCAAAGTTTTGGGTAAATTTTCATTTGCTATTGCACGCTTACTATATTCTTTTCGGTTGCTGTTGTATGTTGTTCACGTATGACGCAAATTTTTGGTGATATCTGGACCATTTTACGAAACTAGATTATCAAATTTGATCATGTAGTGATCGTAACTCTTCATAAAATTCCGATGAATTTTCATATTTATATTATAAATAGTACTATCACACCCTATGGGGAAGTTTTGTGTCCTTAAAAGTAGGTCAGTATTTTTATTAATAAGTCAGAAAGTCATAAAAGTGGTTTGAACACGATAAACACAACCATTTTTATAAAACTGTACAATACAATCAGTGCTCGAAGTGGGTTAGAAAGGGTAAGGGAACGCTTGTATACGTGGATTAGAAAAGGTAACTCATCAGGGGTGGATTTCGGGCCTGGCCTGGCCTCGCCCGGCCAGGCTAAAATTTCCAGACGCTTGGCCGAACCAAGCTATATCCCTGCCTTGATCCATTATACTGCCCATTTTTTTTACCTCCTACAAGCAGTAGGCCAGGCCAAAAAATGAAGCCGAAATTCACCCCCTGGGTAAGATAACGAACGAACCTAGTGGAGGCGACTGACTATTGAAAATAAAGGCAATGATACCCCAATAATCACTGGCGTAACTAGAAAAAAAATCTTGGGGGGGGGGGGGGGGCGGGTCCTCTCAATGAGAAAGCTGGAAATCCGCGATGTGAGGTCTTCACTCACTAGTAATTTCACATTTTGTGCTTCTTTCTAAGATAGTCAAAAGGGATATAATCCTGATTAAATTTTTATTTATCTTATATTTTAACAGCTATCCTTCGATTAGTTTCTTCCTTTGCGTATTGTAACTTTGGAATGAATTGTAAAATTTTTGCACCTATTTACGAGAAATCATTGCTGAATTTATCGTAGAAACATGATGTATTTATTTATTTATTTACACATGGTTCCAGATACAGCAATTCTCCCATTTTACACTGAAACATTAACATTGATAATACATTTATATCCAACAATCATAAAATTCACATTATTTACAAACAAAACAGTAATAAAAACATAACAAAAATATTTACACATTTCTTCCTAGCTGTTTTCGAAAGGCTTGTTCTGTGCTGAAAATGTCTATCTCTGGTGGTAGGCAATCATATTCAGAAACCATTCTGACGAACATAGAGCGTTTGACTATTTCTAATCTTGGTGCTGGGTACGTGAATATGTTGCTATTGCGTGTGGAATGGGTCGGAATGCGAAAGTTGAGCTCAAAAAGCAGAAGTTCAGACAGACCGAACTCTACCACTGGATATTTTAAATAAGAATAATATGTCTGCCAGATTTCGTCTTGAAGAGGGTGTTCGAATGTTTAAGATATTTAGAATTTCTGTGTTACTTAGGGACCTAGTAGAAGGGACTCTGTCGATGGCGACGAAAAAGCTTAACACAGAATTGAGACGTATCAAGTGAGTAGAAGAAACCATATTCCAAATAGGGGAGCAGTATTCCAATTTAGGTGAAATGAACGCTTTGAAAAAGATACTTTGAATTTCAGTGAATCTATATAGGAAACCAAGTAGTTTCATGGCTCTGATACGCTCAGCAAATATTAGTTTCTCATCAAAAATTACAGCCAGATCTTTTTGAAAATTTACTTGCTTAATGGGAAAATTGTTGATAAAGTATGTGGAAAAGATTTTGTTCTTTTTCAAAGAGATTGTAAGAATGGAGGACTTTAAAGGGTTTAGGGTCATATTCCAGGTATTACACCAATCAACTATTTCAGATAAGTCCCGTTGAAGAAGGAGGGCGTCATTATCGGTTGTTACTATCCTAAAGATCTTGCAATCATCTGCAAACAGAAGAATATTATTGGAAGGTGAAGTTAAGTGAGATGGAAGATCATCAATATATAGAAGAAATAATAGTGGAACAAGAACACTTCCCTGTGGCACAACGGATAACACAAAAACATATTTAGAAGAGGAATCAGGAAGAAACACACGCTGTTCACGATTAGAGATAATCTTTGAGTAAGGAAAGAAATTTCCCATGTATGTATATTAAACCTATCGGATAATTTACAGAGAAGCATATTGATATTTACTTTGTCAAAGGCTTTGGAAAAGTCCAAGTACGCCACGTCAAGTTGAGAGTTATCTGAAATAGACTTAATAGCATATGTGAGCAATGTATATCTGTTCATGACGTATTTCACGGAAAATTAATGCGGGACTGAGATGGAGCGCTCTCAAGTTTGCTCATATCTAATTATTGATGTCCTCCATTTTCATCTAGTTCTTTTGTCTGAATTTCACTTGAGCCAGCCGCTACCGTTGATGAAGTTTTGACAATTTATCCTATCGTTCTGAAAAGAAACCGACAATCAGAATTGAAGCGTTTGCTTCTGTTACTGGAAAAAACATGAAGAAAAGCACGAAATATGAACACATGTTTTCCCTTCGACCTCTTGTTTCTGAGCAAATGTTTTTCCTTCATGCTCATACTTCGAAGTATTTACTTCTGTTTTGTTCATCCCACCCTTTGTGCTGTGGTACTTCTTGCAGTAACACTGTTGTTAATTTTCTCATCGGGACGAGAATTTGAAAAATGATCTTATCCTTAAACTTGTTCATCCTGTCCCCTCACCGAAGCATAAAGCGAAAGATTCAAAATATTAGTACTACTTGCTTATTTGCTGCGAAACTTATTCGCCTTTGTTTGGCATAGACTTTCTTTCTAAATGATCTTCCCTCTTTCTTCTTCAGTTACACAGTTGCTAGAGGTATACTTCAATTAAGTCCTCCACCATTTTTAGTCACGGTGCAGAATTACATTGATAGGTAGGCCTTAATATTCTAAATGAATGGGAGGGACAATCAATCGTCTCATGCCAGATCTGGAAACTGCATATTGTAATTATTTTCATTTATATAATAGCTTCCTAGGGGAAGGGGGGTTGGCCCCCTCCTCCAGTTACGCCAATGCCAATATTAAAAAAGGTCCTGCTAAACCAAATTAGAAAACTAAGGAAACATTTCCAGCACTGCCTATAATAGTATAGTATATAGATTTATACGTACGTGAAGAAACGAAGATTTTTTTCTGCATAACACTGTTTTCGATTTCTTCCACAATAACAGAACAAGAGTGACGTAAAAATAACTCGTACGAAGCAACATTTCACTACCAATAAAACCAGGCCTTTTTTTGTTTCTACATGAACGATGTGGATTTTATAGAGCGTTAAAGAGTAATTGGCATAAAAATTCCAATCCAATATGGCGGCCAAAGCATAGCCTGGAATGATATGGAGTTTAGTTACGTTAATCAGTGGCAAGTTTCCTACTTTCTCGAATTTCTTCCGTGTCAAACGAGATATATCTAGAGTAGGGGTTGAAGAAAACTCAGGGAAAATATCAGTCAATATACGGTAGCTGATATCAACAAGATTTCACCCATTGTCGATCCATGGCCCACGATCTTTAGTCCTAGGCCACAAAAATTATTATTAATATTAGGTATACAATAATTTTGCTTTGTCCATAGTGTGATTTCATAGTAGTTTAGTATTTCACCGAAAGGAACAAAAATTGAATCGTATCGATCAGAATATTGGATTCACGTAAAAACAGTAAAAGTTTTTAAACGTTGATTTAGCACATGTCTGACGGATGACGCCTCCTGGCGAACACTTCCCCGGAAGCAGGAATGAGGAAGATATCGGTAAGCCTTCGTCTAGGTGCCATACCGACATTCGTTTGGTAAAAATGGAGAAAATTCTGGAAACCTTCATTCGTATGTCCAGTAGCAAAACTCGGACCTGCGTGTGTATCGAAATCCGCGACCGTATCCACTACCCCGTGGGGCTGGTTTAAGTTGCTGATGTTTCGATTCTCTCTTCTCGACTGAAAATCTCAAAGTGACAACGTACGAACTTCTTAACTTTTCTCAAAAATATGTAGATATGTGGTGACAAACTAACGAATCCACAGAAAGCGTTCCATAACCAGTGACTGGGTTACGTTTTAGTTTTATTTCCAGAATGCTATCTATATGGAAGTCGAGAGACTATTCAATAAATTTTCACGTTGTATGGATCTAAGGATGTTACAGTGAAAAATTATTTATGGAAGATAAGCACAATATATGATCATCTCTTTTAAATTCAACGATCTAAAAACTAAAAATTGAATATATATATATATATATATAAAATATTTGAGTAAACATTACCTCAACGAGATTTATACTCCGCATCACGAGTCAGAAAATCGATGATTGTTAGCAACAATATTTATGAGTCTACACCACGAGATATGCGTATGCAGATCCATCCATTAACCTTCACGTTTTCTATTTACCATTGTGTGTTTCTGTTATGAAGCAGTTTTGCCATTTTATCATTTTTTATATACATGACTAATCTTTCAAAAAAATATATGAACTAAAAATGTGTCTGAAATCGTAGCATTTTGAAGTTTAATAGAACTCTGTCACCTTCGTTTACTGGAATTTGGGTGTTATAATCAGCAAATACGTTTTATACCGTCCTGTTACAAAATGTATTATACGTTTATATGTAGGGAGCCTTCAGTATTAACAGATAATACACGAAATCCAAATATGTGTGTTTCTCAATAAGTTTAATGCTTCCTCTTTTCTTACGTCCCAATAGTATAATATTCATGGCGTATTATTGTTTTATGAATATTTTTAGACACTTCATTTCTATAATTGAACACTTTGAAAATTTGAGCATTGCAATGATGTAATTATGATGTCAGATGCTGGAATGGAAACTTCATGCCTTTGTTCGAAACACGCCTTTTTTTCTTTTCGAAACACACTTTTTACAACGAACACCCTTCTTTCCATTCTACATCGGCTTGTTTATTGTTGATTCTTGTAGGTCTCGTGGGGTGGTAGGTGGAACTCTCCCCATTACTATTTACTCCCACTTTTACACACACAAACGTTTTATTATTATTTTTTATGTGTTTTGGATAAAGAAATACTAAGTAATTTGATGTGATGCCGGTGGTCCTACCGACACACAATGTTGCCAGTGACGGAAGATTTTTCGGGAAGCGATTTCTTGGAATTCCTTCTTTTTACGTATAGCTCGTTTAGAACACTTATTTTATATGTTTCAATCTATAAACCTTTCAACCAAGGCATTACAATACGACAATTAGGTGTACAGGACCATGCCAAAGGAAGTTTAAAGTTTTCTTTCAAAAACTCTTCGGCGGGCTAAAGATCTTAATGGGGTCTTCTACTTCTCTCAGAGCTAGAAAGTTTACTGTTCTTGCTTATGGACAGAAAATGGATACCGAATATCTTCATTTTCTAAGGAACTGGATATCTTTAATAGAAAAGAAAAGTTTTGGAGCATTCTTCAGAAGTTTATGAACGGGTTGAAATACTTAGAACGTACATTTGTTTCCTAGTTTTTCAGAAATAAATTATTAAAAAATAAATAAAATTATTGTTTTCTCTAAATTACAATATGACTAACTTTGCAACCAATTACGCTAGAAATATCAACTTTTTTTGTTTTATTCCTTGTGAACAAACGATTCTAATAATTTTAATTGCAAACATATCCGATACACCAATAAAAAAATAGTATTTTTATATAGCTATTCTAGTCCACCTCTGAAAGGTTTGATGAGGGTAAGCCACGCCCCACTCTAGGCCTGGCAGCAATTTCTAAATTACTTATTTTAAGTTCATTCTTACTACCAATACATCCCACTGCAATCCTGTTTTAATATCAGTTTGTAATTCCTGATTTTTTGTGTAATGCATTTAAAAAAATCAAAGTTATTTTTCCCATTGTTAATCTCCTTTACTAGTTTACACATCAGCGGAAATAACTTCCTTTACAAAGAGGATTTCTTTACGTCTAACCGTTACCAATTCAGATCTTTATCAGTGCTGCGAAGAATAGAGAATTGAAAATATGCTGGATACAATCTAAAAATACTGAAAATCTTAAGATTAGTAGTGGAACAAGTTATTGATTTATTCAGGAATTTTGAATCTATTAATGCATTTTTAAAAGCAGGATTTATATCAGGATAAATATTTATTTACAGCATTTTAAAAATATACAACCTACTGTGAAATTGGATATCACTTGGATTTTCACTATTTTCATCAACTTTACTTTCAATGCCCATAGTTCCATAACCATGTACTACTGGCGGATACAACTTTCTGTAAGGGAAGAGTCACCCAATTTTACCCCAAACTTACTTCATATTTTTCCCCATACGTACCTTACAAAAGGACTCCTATCACGGAAGAAGCTCAGATATGTTTCATCACGATACATGTACCGGAGATCATTCTTGCACCCAACTAAAAGGACTGGAGTTTGGGGACAAAATCTCCGGATTTCTGGATACCACATCACCTTACAGTTTCGTAGAGAGACAGGGTTGGTGATGGAGAAACATAACAACACGACGTCCGATCTGAAATACAAGACAGTAATTATTATTTCATTTTTAATGATAATAATTTAGTTTTTGACGAAATACATAGGAAAATACTGGTTAGAAGCGCCATTTATGTAACCGATAAAGTTAGATCCAGGTCCATATGCAGACATGTCAACCTAGAGAAGTTCGAATGCGGGAGATTTGCCAATCTGTAAGGAAGTAAATGCGGGAGCTTGCTGAGAAACTAAAAAGCATGCTAAAGAGTTACAACACAAACGTTAAACCACAGAAAACAGAATCTCTCACGCATTTCTTTTTAGTTTCTCGCGCATTTTGCGTGAGAGTTGACATGTTTGCATATGCATCAAGGAACCTAGGGGATGGCAAGTTTATGGGGGCACATCTATACACGGAAACCTGTTTAAAGCGAAACCACAAGGGACTGACATTTCTTCCATAGTCGTGTTTCAGTTTATGTAAATTTGAATTAAATAATGTAGGTACCGACACGACTATAGTAAATTTCCACTTTGGAAAAGTTTCCGGCTTTTACAAGTTCAGTTTCGTAAAAGTTTTGATTTTGATTGTAATTTCCGAAATATATTTCAATTTTACGAGACAGCTTCAAGTCACTTGATCAATAATGATCTCCTTACAGAAAGAAATGATTTACGTGTTCTCATCACCAAAGGTGATTTTGTTGAAGTAATACACTTGAGTTTTTCTTCTGCTTTTGGTACCGCAGAGACAACACACGACCACGAACGCTACATACTTTGCCAAGAAAGAAAATCCACACAATGATTCAGTAAGACACGAGCATGTGAACTGAAAATAAAAAAATGTCCTGTGAATGCATGCTAGTGTCACATCACTCACTTTAGATCTGTTGATTTGCAGCAGGTTTTTTAAATGCATTTCGATGAGCTATAAGGATTTGCAGATCAAGCCGACAGCAAAAACATAAAAGAATAAGTGGAGTTGGCACTTGTCATTTTGACAATCATATAATACTTTCTGCTGTATACTGTTACAGTGTCATCTGAAAATTCTTGATAACAGCACAAGTTTGTTTGCCCCGTCCGAAGTCTCGCATTTAAAAAAATATGGCCATGGGCTTCATCACATTCATGTTACCAAGAGCTATGACTTAGCGGAGCTGAACTTGCGGGGCCTCCACCAGTCCACCCTGCTGATCAAAAACCTAGGACCGTGGCTACTAGACCACCAGAACTACACAAAAATCCAATCGTCTATTTATAATGAAAGCACCCCCTATAACCCACTACTTGTATGTTAACATCAAAATGTCAACGAAAGATACATACGTTCTTGTGTTTACTGTTAATCCGATATGCGTTTGTAAGTATATATCACCAGTGAAAGCCGCGCACTTGTAAAATGTAAATTTTATTCACCTTTAAACAATTTTACAATTGCAATCAGTTTCGTTAAGTTAATAGCTTGATATACATAAAAGTATGATTACACAGACATGACATATTTTAAACAACACATTTATCTAACAACAGACTTAATACCCTGACATTTGATATTTTCAAACTCCTCTATCGTATAAAAGACCTTGCTTTTAAGGTAATGACTTAAAACTGGGGAGAAGCGTTGTATGGTCGTTGTGTGAGCAGTCTCTGGTAGTTTATAGAATAAACGTATACCTTCACAGATGTGAGTACGTTGCGTTTTAGTTAATCTGTCCCAGGTACATCTAACTTATAGTTATTTCTAGTCTATGAACATAGATCTCTGGTTATATCTACAATAATTTTCTTTGACTTGCATTAAACAATTATATACTAGGCAGCAGAGATGTAATGGAGGGTATACGGCGTATACCTACTTCAATTTTTTAAGCATCATGATTCGTATGGTTTCAAATTATCGAAAAACCTAATGGCTTTTTCTGCCACTTGAAAACAGTTTTTGCACCTGTAGAATTTCCCCAAAGTAAAGTACCGTACGTAAAATGCGAATGGAACAATCCATAATATGCCAGTAATAATACGTTTCTACTAACACATGCTTTTAGTTTGTATTGTAAAAAAGATTACTGTAGGTTGTTGGCTACATAGTTTCTGAGTATGTTATCCCAGTTTAATTTTTGATCTATTATTAAACCTAATAATTTTACATTTCTACTATCATTGTTTGGTATATTAAAATTGAAAAATATTTCCTCTGTCTTTGTATGATTTATACAAAGGTTATTCATTATTACTAAATCAATTTGTTGCACTTTCAATTTTTTTGGTAACTTTAAGCGATTCGGTATCATTACTTGTACTAAATAACGTTGCATCATCTGCATAAAGAACCGTTTTACATGGTAAATAGTTTGTCAGGTCATTAACATATAACACAAACAGAAGCGGTCCCAAA
The DNA here is from genome assembly GCA_022664845.1 of Lepisma saccharinum. Taxonomy (NCBI): domain Eukaryota; kingdom Metazoa; phylum Arthropoda; class Insecta; order Zygentoma; family Lepismatidae; genus Lepisma; species Lepisma saccharinum. The sequence continues at coordinate 79,321 of JAGDQP010000128.1, forward strand.
CCTACCTCTGTGGAAATGCTTGTAGTACATTTAATCTATTTTATCTCGAATTATTCACTTCTACTATCTGTTGCTGGGCATGAAAGGAATTAAATTAAGTTATATACCAGTCACGCCATAACGTTTGTTAATAACAATATTACGCAACACATTTTCGAAGGCTTTACTGAGATCTAACATAGTGGAACCAGCTGCTAATTTGTTCTCCATACTGTTATCGGCTAGTCGGTAGCGCGCTCGACTTCAGTGCGAGCGTTCCCGGGTTCGATTCCCAGTAAGGGCTCAAAAATTTTGGTGCTGACCCAGCATCATGAGGACAATTGGGGAGCTGCTGTGAATAAAAGACAGTGGCGATCACAGTTGAGGGCTTCGGCTCTCCTCTTCCAACCCGTCGGTAGTTATTTGGTAAAGATCTGTCACGTTTTTGAAGATCGGTACTGTCGAATTGCCCAGTCTTTAAGTATTCTTACGCCAGTTACGACATTGAGCAAAACAGCGGGTATATGAAATCTTGCAAGAACACCAACCATACTAATACTTTGAAAGAACCAACTAATTAATATATTTATTCTAGTATTTCTTCAATACAATTCTCCGAGGCTCCTACTATTCTTCTGAAAGCAGTCATTATAAGTAAGGTTTCTGCCATGAAAGCCGGCTTGAGTTCCAACTGAGATTGGAAATTTAAGATCGAAACCTTTATAATATTTTACGACTACAGAAAAGCAAAGTCGTAAGGTAAGATGGCATTGCTATTTACCCAAAGTTCTATCAAGAGACTCGTTTAACGTGACTGTTGGAAAACAACATAAAATGCCATTCTGAACCTTGGATCTCTGAATTGGTAAGGGACACGCTTACACTGAGCTACCGTACATCTGTGTGGCATTTCTGTATGAAGAAAAAGTAGATAACGTTTGACTATATAGCCTAGAATCGGATATCGTATTTATGGTATCGTAAAAAAGGTGGTGATAATGACCTGTATTCTGAAAAGAAAGCTTTCTGACTGGAGGTCTCTGGCCAAGGTGAACAGTTAGTTATTGCCATAATTGAATTAGGTCCTACGGCTGGAACCTCCAGTTTAAAAAACTAATAAAAACCACTATAAGTCATACTGAAAATAGGACATAGTTGAAAACGTGTTCTGTAACATTTATTTCTATTTGTAGACAAACCAAATGCTGGAAGTGCAGTGGATTACAGGTAACTATAAAGTGAGCATGGTGGTGTAATTGGTTAGCGCGCGCAATTTTTAAAGAAGCTACAATACTATCTGAATAGATCCGAGACCATACTAATAGACAGAATATTCTTCTACGAATGTTTTGAAGTATCTGATGATGCTCGAACTACAAAGTGTAAATTTCTACCTTTTTTAGAACGGACAAAACTGTAAGGAATGGCGATGACCTGATAAAAATGGAAACAAGACAGGACCAAGGATTTGACAGGATTATATTGGATAAAGTAGTATTACTCTCTAAAAGGACTTGCAGTGTATGTTACAATACGGAAAAGTTTTGATTTAGTCAGATGATCTACTCCGCTACGATATGGAAATGATTACTACTAAATGCAAAGCATTACACTACGACTTTTAAGTATAATGTATACAAAGGATATTACTAAACACCACGATATACTTTTTGGAAGAAATACGTATGTGCCATATGAACGTCCCGAATTTTAGTTTTGTCCCGGTGTCCCGAAAAATATACTAAAAATCTAGAATGGGTTCATCTTAAACAGACTAAGTAGAAAGGTTTCAAACAGAGTTGGACACTGTTAAAAGTACTTTATCATCTGAATTACTCGACGTTGAACAAGCTGAGTGTACGTAATTCTTACCTCAAAGACAATTTTTTCGCATAGTGGACTAAACTTAAAATACCGTAACTAAAGAACTGAACTAAAGTACTAACATTGTATATATAATGAAATTCTATTATTGTTGTATTGCCCTTACTAGTGGCTAATGTGCATTATTCTTTTTTTTCTTCTTTTAATATTGTAACCATACTCTTACTTTGACAAGGGTTAGGTGGCAGAGCAGCCATAGGCTGAACCTCGCCCTCTTCAATAAAGACCATTTCAATTCAATTCAATTAAACTGAGATGATTGGCGGCTCTCAAGGACCTAATTTAGCAAGTGATAGCCAAACCAAACTTTGAAAATTGTGTGACTCGAGTAGTCATTTCCTGCGATAAATGCTTCCGTAGATCGGCCATTTTCAATAGTTAATAATTTCTGAGAACCAGAAATGCTATCATTGACAACCGAACGTATGAAAGCCATGTTAATTATTTAAATGAACAATTCCGAATCTTGCACACATACGTATAAAAATATTTCAAGAACGAAGTGCTTAGAGGTAAGTTGTCTTCAAAGAAGTATGATTGTTGGGGTACAAACCTTGACAGAAATTGTATAAAGACTTCTGTTTGTTTTATTTAAACCCAATATTGACAAGAAAAAGAAAGTTAGAATTATGGAAAATAAAATTATTTTGGTGTTTAACAAATATGTGTATGTAAGGTTGATTTATTATAATTTAAAGACTTTCCGAGGAATTATTTTTAAAAAGAAAAGTGTTCATAGGCTTATGCCAATTATTCAGGCATGAAATTTGCTTCGTAAAACTCATGATATATTACTTTCAATGACCAAATTTATATTGATTTTAAAGTTTTTAATTTGGCGCTATTTTTCAATTTTATTTTTAAAGTCAAGGCAATTTTTAATAAAACGCAGCTTTTAAGCTAACGTAATGGTCTGAATAAGAATTTTCTTCTTGGGTCGACTCTTAAACCACCAGCAAATATGAATAGGGAATTCATCGGATCCCGGTAAGATTTGTCCCGAATTTTAAATGAGAAAATATGGCCACCGTAGCCATAGGTGATATCTCGTGAAAAGAAATACTTTTGTAAGAGAAATACTGAGTACTCCGATGTGTAGACAGATTAATTCAATAAATTACGCAGATTGTACCAGTGAACTAGTGTTGTCTTATAAGTTGTGTAGTTTGCTTAGGAACTAGTATATTTGCTATTAATAGGATAGAATGTGGATACTACCCCGGACAGCAGTTGATACTCTTCTCTAACATGGGAAATATATATAATACTTGAAATCTAGGCTACAGTGAATAGCACAATCGATACTTATGTCTATATGGCGCTGGGAGTAACTATAGAAAATGTACTCCACGCCAAGAAACTTGTTATATATACCTTGTTTAAATACGCGACTGCTATAATTATAATATTTATTTACTTATTATCTCGACTGAACATGCTTCCTTTCCAGAAGAAAAGTTCGCCTATTTGAGAGCCACAAAATATGGTAGTAACGTATTCGTGTATAGGTGGATCGAAAGAACATGCTGACTAAAGAAATATATGATTTTATAACATAGTGAATATTGCACTAAAAATACTATGTTAGTCAGATATGATAATTATAAAATCGAAAAGCGAAGATATGGAATCCGCTTGTCGTAGAGAAAACTCAAAGGTTCTTAATTTGGATACAATGTAATAGAGATATTTATTTTGGTGAAGATTAAGAGTCACGGAATGGATAAAAATATCACTTGTAGATAAAATATTTCTTTGAAACTAGTATTGGGGAGATAAGAAAATTTTAAGGAGGCGACAGCTGGGATCTGGTCATATTGTAACTTAAACGGAACTTTAAAGTTTTACTATATTTCAGGATATTGAAATACGTTTCTCGGATTTTTAGTGAAGTGCTTAAAATCTGTAAATGTCTTACTAACCATTTTCAAGAAGCAGTGATGAATGATTCTACTCTTATTATAAACGAAGTGTTCCGGCTTCGATCCTCGGTGGAGACAAAATTGTTTCAGAGTTCGCTTGGCGCTTCCCTTTCTTAGGATAGCATCTTCATCCATAGAAGGATATAAAAAAAACACCATCAGTTCACCTTGCTCACGAACCTTCGGGTCATAAATTTAACTGGCAATTAACTTCTTGTGCTCATTCTCAGTGTTATTGTCAAAAGAAAAACTACCAATTACGGAAGGGGGTCTTGTGGTCTGAGGCATGATTGTTTGTGGATTTTAGGAACAGCTTACAAAATCGGTACGGAAACCATTAAGTTTACAAAAGTTTTACAGAACAAGCGAATATTCGAATATTATTTTATAAGGTTACATATAAATGCACATGATTCTAGAGCCGAACAAAGTTAAGAGAAACGCTCGTGACAAAGTAGGGTTTACTTCCAGCAAAATTTGCACGTCTAATGTCACGAAGGAAAGAAAAGAACGAGTAAGAAAAATGATCAATAAGTACTTTACCTGCCATAGGCAAACCGACGATCCTTCTCATGGTCACCAAATGTGTCCCAAAGTCTGAGAGAGACATTGACACCATCGACAACTTCCCACGAGCGTTCCAGTACCTACAAATACAATGCCAAAGAAATAGTAAATTAATTAGTCAAATAAAATACAAAGTATTTGCGTTTAAAAACACTAAGGCTATGAACCTTTCACGAAATCTCATTTCATAGTTAAAGATATAATATAAAATATTGAATTTTGCGCGTCTACGCGCAAAGGATGAGTGCCCCAAAAATTATGTTTCACAAGTTGCTCAAATTAAAATGCGTTGCTCTTAAGTTTCTTGACATACTTTTCTCCGTAACTCAGTGGTAGAGCGTTGGCGTAGCATTCGGGAGGTCCTGAGTTCGATCCCAGCGGCCGACCATCTTCACTGGGATTTTCCAGTTTTTCCTCAGTCACACCAGGCAAATGCCGGGATGGTACCTTCTACATAGGCCCTGGCTGACACCTTCCCAAATTCTTTCCTCTCTTCTATCCCGGCCTGAGCCTTAGATGCCTAATGGACATTAATAAAATTCAATTCTTAACACGTTTTCATTTTATACCGAAATCAACGTTGCAAAACTAGCTTCACATGTGACGGTTATAAACAGTCCTGTTCAGATCCGGACTTTCTAGTGTTCTGACATTTCCGAACTGCTAAGATAATCTGGATCGAATTTATACACTTGTCATTGTTTATCGAGTTTAATTAAATACATACAGTATATATCATTTTAAATCTACATGCCAGTATTAAATTATCCATAGGCATAATAGAAGTTACGAAAATATACATATAAAGAAATAATCTTATAAAAAATAATCTTATAAAAACTTTCTGCAGATTAATATTTTAAGTAAGATTTTTTATGTAACTTGCCAGTAAGATTCATTTCGATGTTGGGTGACGATAAATACTGTAGAATTAAGTATGGAGTGCGAGCTCTTCAGTTCTAGATCAAACTTCTGGTTTCTTAAAATACTCCTTTTGTAGCTCACCATTTTCCCAGATTCCTCTGGTCTTTTCTACTTTGGTTCATTTAGCCATTGTGTATTACAATTTCGTAAGTTGTGAGGAGGAAACGAGGAACCCGAATAGTTGGTCACGAAATTTACCAGGAATGCGTTCGCTGTCCAGCGTGGCAGTGACTCGGACTGTCCGCTATAGAACTCGGAATTCGGACTGTCCGGACAATTTATCGGACTCGGAAAGTAAAACTTTGGTACAACGGACAGTCCGACGAACAGTCCTAATTATCATCACTAAAGTATATACAATAAACAGATAAACGTTAAACCAGGTTGGCAACACTGATAATCTGATGACATTAACGGGAATTTTTAGTCATGCGTTTGCCATCGGATTTAAGATTTATGTGCCAAGTTTCAGATCTGTAGTTAGTGTGGAAGTGAATTAAATTAGAATTTCAGGGCTACCACAAAAAATGCAAACTGAAATTAGTTGAAATAGTGACCAAACTGTTTAAAAACAAGATACTTTTAATGACTTTTCCAACTAAAAAGTGACCCTTGCCACTTTTAATGAATTTATTTACATGTAACTATGACGTGAGTAACGAAGTTACTAATTTTACGATAATCAACATTAAAGAGTATAACACATACTTAGTGAGGAACCAAGACAACACCGGTTATATAAATGCAGAAAAATTTCAACAACAAATATTCAGATTTAGACTTGCTTTTATGTGTGCACAAAATCATTTGGTCTAAAGAGAAAATGTGATAAAACTGCTATATATGATGATCACTTCGTATATACTAAAAATAGTTTCACAATATTTATTTCAACTTTTGCAATCATTTCAGCTGAATCGTGGATGGGGTATGGCCTCCACTTTAAAAAAAATCTTACAAATAAAAATGGGTTTGTAAATTGTCTCGTATTGGTATTTTTTGTAATATTCCTAAATAATAGATGTGGTTACAATTACTGTATAAAAATGGACTAGACAAGAGTAGAAACCAGTTATCTATGTTATTTTGTAACGAAGCTACTTTGTTTTTATTCAATTTAGTTTGTGAATAAAAGCAAACTATTCGTTTCCTTGTTCTACACATACAATAATTTAGAAAAGTGAAAATATCGTAATTCTTGCGTATTGATACATAGGTAAAGACGAAAACAAATTATTTTCTAAACTTTTCACTCTTAGTTAATTTTGATTAATTTACAAGCAAATACTGGTTGCCACCCCATTGGTATACTGGTTAGCATTGTTGACTACGGATTCAGGGGTCCCGGTTTCGATTCCTGGCGCTACCAAGGATTTTTTTCCAAGACGTGTGGGTCTGGAACGGTGCCCATCCAGCATCGTGATGCAATTGGGGGGACTGCTATGAATAAACGATAGTGGCAATCCTAGTGAGAGCTTAGGCTCTCCTCTCCCAACCCGTCTCATCAGCGTGGGAGCAGTAGACCAACCTCTTCCCTGAGGCCTCATCCACTAGTGGATCTAATATGGCTGTGATTTATTTATTTATGCTGGTTGCCACAATAGCAAACCCTATTATTCAGTTTTAGATTTCTTTCCATAAAACTGATCAATAATGATATTTTCTTTTGCAGTCTTACTGCATAAACAATTGATTAGACAGATGTAGGAACCACAACTGTCTACGTTATTTTCATGGGCGGATTTAGGAGAGAGACCCTGGCAATACAATTTATTATATAGATAAGAAATTTCAAACCTATTATTTAGAATGAACCACTTAGTCATTCTGAAATGACTGGGGGGATTCCTCCCCCATAAATCCGCCCATGGTTATTTTGTAATGTAGAAACTTTTTTACATTCAAATTTAACTTGTGAATACGAACAAATTATTCGTTGAACCATTTTTTGTGGTTCTACTCCTAGTGCTACTCAAATAGATAATAAACGAGTTGCAACGTTGTGTTCTGTATCAACCACCAAAAGCTGTACCCTGAGCAGAGAATAAATGAACACAACCTTTAAAGGCATCACAAATAATACAATTCTTAATTAAAAGGGCATTAGATTTCCACATTCATAATCTTAAATTGGCTCGCCTATCTGACTTACTTCAAATATACAAATCACCTTGATTCGTTTGATTTTGTTTTTTTAAAAAGTTACTTTAGTGACAGTTTTATAAAATTAGGGGACTTTTAGTGTCCAAGGGTAAAAAAACAGTGACTTTTAGTTTAAATAGTGACTCGGTGGGAGGCCTGGAATTATAAGATACCTCACAATCAGTTGTTAAATTAACTAAAATAATGTAAAAATGGACGCATTCGAAACGTGGACATAAAGCAAATCGTAGCTAAGACTAAAAGGAAAGCGCAAGAACGGAACGAATGGATACGGCTAAACTTATCGTGAAGTACCTGCCATTTTCGGCAGAATACTAATGATGAATCAACTGAGTAAACTCATTCGTATAAAGGGAGTGTATAATAATGTTCTGAATGTAGTGTTCAACTTAACTAACCAAGGCCTTTTTAATCAAAGTGAGTATCATACTATTACTTCAAATAACCAGACATAGAACACGTGGCAAGAATTCTTCCACAAATACAGGGTAAACTGTTTGGGAAAATACGATCTTTAGTTGTTCGTAAATTGTTTTGAATCGCTCTCCTTAATAATGGTGTTCGTAATGGATTTTTCTTCCTCGTGCGTGTAAGTAGTTTCACATGCCACAAAGGGGAAGGTTAACAACAACAACAGATAAATGAATCAGAACTCCACGTGGGATAACAATAACAACACTTACAGTGTTACAAAACAGTTGTTAGGAAATCCTAAATTCATTTTTCCTCTCTACTTGTCTCTCAAGCAGGCGCCGTTGCATTTATCGACTTTTTAATCTCTACGAAAGTTTTGATACGTACAGCTAAAGAACACTAATACAATAGAATATTTTCATTTGTCATTAAACAACTACAACGTTGTAACAGACTTCGTCAATCAGATTAAAACCATAATTACATAGCTATAAATAATATTTGTGGCATGCAGCAATAGTGGATTACTATCCCTGTAAAGACATTGAAAATCCCAACAGTTCAGAAAAAGGAAAAGTAGAGAATACTTCACATGACTATCAGGAATAAAAGAACTTGCACGTGTGGTCGCCGTGGTGTGGATGCAGTGCATGGCTTATGTACTTGTATTCCTATGACGTGGGTTCAAACCCCGTGCTCGTATCATTCGTTTTCACTTTGCTTACGAACATTTTACTCTCATCTAGAGATTTTCATGTAAGATATCACAAAATCAGGAGCTGAAAAATGGTACATTATTTCGCACTTACGCTTATTCCTATTTGGAAACTAATTATACTTTTGCTAAATCCACAACCTACTATGACCAGGTACAATACAGTAATCCAGTTTACCTATATACTAAAAACTTTAGCACGGTAGTAACAAAAAAATACCGCATTTCGTAAAATGATATAAATAAAAATTTGTTCATGACAATTAGATGCAAAATCCTATAATTATCGATAGATCAAAGGTTTAAAATTACCGAATGAAATTAACTTTGCAATAAATAAAACCGGGCGGCCATAATGCAGTTGGTAGAGCATTAGCTTAGCAACTGGAGAGTCCCCAATGGCCACCCATCCTGACTAAAGTTTTTCCAGTTTTTTGGGGGGGTTAGGCCAGGCAAATGCTGGGATAATACCTACAAACTACCGTGGTCCCTGGTCGACTACCTTCCTTTCATCTTTGATATGCCCAAAGGCCTTAAATTAATTCAAATAAATAAATGAACATTTAAAAAGTGACCTAAAAGTAATATTGAACACAATAGTTATGAAAACTAACTTATTATACATTTGACAACCTTCAAATCGGTGCAATGATCGAACAGAATATTTCTATGTATATCGAACATTTATGCCCTTTGCCTGTTTTGATGGCACATTTGTAATCAGCACTAAAATGGATTTAATTTAGTAGCCGGCAACTAAATTTACCCTTTGTACGCTCCCTTTGTTAGTAAATGGTTAGTCAACCAACGTGGAGGATTAATTTTACCTTTCACTCAGTGTGCTCTGTATAGAAAATTTCTCCGGTTGAGTTTACACTCAATGTTAGCTGCTATTACCAGTGATGTCATGGAGGGTATACGGCGTACCCACCTCAATTTCTTGGACATCACCCACTTAAAATTTATGAAATATGCAGCTACAGGATCTGGGGGTAAGCGAAAGGATTAGTTATAACAACCGAAGCGTACACCCACCTAAAAATTTGAGCATTACATCCCTGGCCATTACCGAGTTGTATAAAGATTTGGGGTCTTATATTTGGCAGTGTCATCCAATGGATAAGGCCTTCGCTCGACTTCTGTTCGGAGATTTGAAAATTTAAGCGTCTATGGCATCTGGGTTAACAGCTTTCAAGTTCATTAAGATAAATCAACATCAGGACTTAACGAAAATCAGTATCGAGAGTTTTCTTTTTAAGTGAAAAAGTATTTTAGTGACTGCTTTAAGGTAACGGATATACGTAATTAAAGGTTAGTCAAAAACGCAGTGATAAATCAACTGATCATATTTAGTAACAAGCTAGTGAATCAACGGGAAGGGTTACTTAACCGATCAATACTAGTCAATCAATGTGGAGAGTTAAATCAACGGAACTATAGAAACTTGGTTAACAGAAGTAAGGTTATCAATCGATTATACTTAAATTAGTAAAAGGTTAAATAAATCCTCTGGATTTAACTCGCTTAATGTAAGGTTAATTTAACTTTCTTAGCACTCTATATTTATAAACGTACTTGGATGCTGTTAACCCTTTCATGTTTATGTGCGTGTTTCATCTTTAGCATCTCTAATCACATCCACACTTGTATCGAAGAGCTCATCGCAGTCTGTGCAGTCATTAACCACCTAATATATAAAAAACAAAGACATACTTTTCTTAAACAATTCGTACTAAAGAATAATTTTGTTTATGCATTACTAAAAAGAAAAGCATGAGGTGTGATCTCATATACAATCACTTTATAAATTCTTGAATAGGCGCGCCCCATACTTTTCTTTTTTGTCATGCATAAACAAAATTATTTTTTCATTTTTAGTACGAATTATTCAAGAAAAGTATGTCTTTAAAAATATTTTTTTAAAGTTATTTCGGTGTTCGGACTTTTACTCAAGCTAATGTTTTGTGACCCAAATCCTCAAGTGTTCTGCAACCAGTCAAACGCAACATCGTTGCAGGCTAGTATATATTTTAGGATTCAAAATATTAAAATATATAAATGTATATAAATATATGAAAGTAATTATGGAATATTGTATTGGCACCCGACTTGCGTCGCTGTGCAAAATTTTCATCACTGTATGACGTTGGAAAATGAGTTAAATTAACGTTGCAATATTTGAGGACACCACGAACCATTATGAACTAGAGAAAAATATGTAAAAAAGTTCTTTTAAGTTTAACTTTTCTTTGTTTGTATCTTAAATAATACTACAAAAGAGCCATCACGGGTTCATCCTCTACAGAAGACGCAAAAGTTTCACCAAAATCTGTGCATACAAATATAACAAACGTAAACGCTTGCTCGTTTGTAATAAAGGGGCCTGGAGTTCCAACAACCGCCAGAGAGACAATTACTTCTAAGTCTACTTTAAACTGTAGGTCTCATCCTTAGAACAGCTTCATCCACTGGAAGATTAGTAACTATCATCAGTTCCTATTGTCCAGGGTCATAACACCCATCATCATCGAATGAACCACCTCCAATTTATGAAACAGGTTAAAGAAAGAAGCAGAATTCTCTTACAATGTGTACTAATATGTATAGTTGAAACTTTCTTCCTTATATGCGTGGCAAAAGACATGACAAAGTCTTTGAATAAAAAGCAAAAACAGAATGCAATGAGTGGAGGAAGAGATGATGGGAGTAGCCGTCGTTCCAAGGATAGCCGGAAACAAAATGACAGGAGATAAATAGCACTAATGTTGTCTCTGGGCACTGTACCAAGCAACGAAGGTCAAAAATCACATACCACTTGTAATGGTGGAAATATTTTCTACTTCATCGGTTGACGGATGACCGGCCTACGCAGCATCAAGCAAATATTGAACACTTTAACAAACAAAATTCAGCGTGTCATCTTTCCATGACAATCCATACTACATTCGCTATAATTTGTGGCTGTCATATGCGCAAGTTCCTTGGCCTGTTTGTATGTGTTTAAAGCTGCTCTATCAGAGCAAAATATTTATATTCATAAGTTCTGTTGTCGGGTTCTTACATGTTTTTCTTCATACTCTTCGTGTCGCACAGAACATGGCGTAAGCCAGAAAAAGTTTGAGGAATGGTGTCCTTCGAACAGCATCTTTCGGGACACAGATGGATAAAGTAGCGACCACAGTCATAGCATAGGTACTTTCCCAGGATTCATTTGGTAAACAAACGAAAAACGATTCATATTCTATACAGAAAAGAGAAAAATCAATCTGTTCATTCCGCCAATGCAACAATGACACTACTGTGCTCACTCACCATATTCACCGGATATCGCGGTCACAGCGTTTTACTAGTAACGAGGTGATATCTGAACTAGAGCACCTTTTACAAAACAAGTGTCCAACTTTTCTACGATCCTCCGCCAGGTTGTAAAGATCGCTGGAGAAAAAATGTGTGGGTCTGTGGAGTGCATAGAACTGATGAAAATGTGAGTAGTTTTCCATTTACACAAAGATATTCATGACCGATCCCTCGTGGGCATCTGCAGTTGAGAATGAGAGCGGCCCCCACTACAAAGCAGGAAGCTTATTCTTCAGAACAGAACAACGATCCAAAAGTAGCAGGGTAATAAGCAAATTTTTATCTCTGAGAACTGTAACACCCACAATTATCAAATTACATAACACAAAAAATTATGTAAGTTTTATTTGCTGGAGTTTAGTCCGAAAAAAAAAGAAAAAATAATAATATCAAGCATAAGCAAGTGGGGCCACGGTGGCTCAGTTGGTAGAGCGCTCACCTCTGGTGCCAGGGATCGTAGGATCGGTCACTGCTCATGCCATGTGGTGGACAAACACCGTGTGCGTGGGTTTCCTCGGGATGCTCCCGTTTCCTCCCACTTTCTTCATTCCACCAATTCATCCCATCATCATCATCCATACGGCCTGAACCATAGTTGTCTAAAGGCCTTAAAATAAATTCAATTGGAAAGAAGTAATTTGGCATTGTTCTTTACGAAAATTCCCAATGAAACCTGTTCCCCTGTATCTGCTGTTAACAGATTAAAACGACCAGTATTGAGTCACAAAAGATATTTGTTCCTCTCCAGCAAAAACATGGGGGGGGGGGTAGGCTCTTTCACCTTAAGGTTTCATATTCCGAGAGGGTGACGCCAAATACCTTTCGACGAAGTTTTTAATACTGTAATGAAAATGCATGGATAAACTCACTAGAAGACTGAAGAAGTGGAAAGTTCAAACAAAAACAAATCTTAGTTTAAATTTAAGCTACACTAACATGTTTATACGTTTATAAGTTCTATAGGTCATAAAATAAAAAAGGTTTACAACTGCGATATAAAATACTTGGGCAATGGCTTAATTATTTAAACATTTATAACAGAGCACAGGACAATTTATGCTAACTTCACCACCACCACTCAAAAATGTCAAAATACAGTACTTTATTAGCTCTGCACGTGTTAGATGCATTTGGAAGTTCCTTCATCTGTCTGTAATAAATTCGATCTTTACAATCCTTACAAAAAATAAAAATAAAAAAAAATACATTTATATACCTTGAAGGTTCCTGTGAAGCTAATAGCACAATAAATCAATAAGTTAGCTTAAAGCTTCTTTGTTGAATCTAAAAGGTAGGAAGATGAAGGTTACTTACATTCTTTCTCTATTGTTAGGTAGATAACTTGACTATGAACAATCATAAGCAGAACTTTAGATAGATCACAATGATAATGAAAGGAAAGCATCGTTTGTTAGAGAAACAAAAATCGTTAGTTTATTGATATTACAATAATTGTTAAGAGTTGGTAAAATGTCACATATTGAGATAGCTGGAATGTTCTTCGTAAGTTACTTGCAAAGTGAAATGATCGAATTGATTATTGTTATATTTATCCGATGAATTTGGTTCTATGCTAGTTCGCATTATATAGGATGGCATTCATTGTAATAGTAATTACAACCAGCAAATATGATTCAGAATAAAGCCCACTTCAAGCATCATAATATGTGATTTCAAGGAGTTAATACAGTTTAGTGCTACTGTAGAATTCATATTTCTTATATTGGATAACATATAAATAATAAATATAATTATCATGTTATCTGCCTTGGATTGAAAAGATTAAAGTCACACTTTCAAACCTGATGGATATTTTAAAACAGAATTAGTTTCTAAGTGAACATTTTTTATTTAATTCATATTTCATTGGCTGAGCAAGTAAGGCGTAAGCCCGTTTCAAGTTAGAAGGAGAACACGACTTTATGGAAATATGATCGGCCAGAACCTTAGTGCAGGTACCATCTCAGTATTCTGTAGTCAACGAAATTGATGACCAATTACGGCAATTCTCTGAACGAGTTGCCACTGTATTATGAGCAGATGCGAGATCGGGTCACAAGATGTAACCTTGGTGGTTATCAGGATAGTGCTTTTGAATATATCCGTATGTATAACCTCTTCTCAACGCACTACCTAACGTACGTTTCCGCGCTCATTGCTCCCTGGGACTTTTTGAAAACATGCTTCGAATGCTCTTTTGGGCCAAAACAACCACACCATCACTTTCCCTACGAATTTGGCCCTTTTATGGACCTTTCGGCTGGAGGTACTGCTTATTCATTCTTAACGCCGTATTTGGTCGGATGTGGGCCAAGGAATGGGTAATAAATTTCATGGCCCATTAAAATGTTCAGATCAATTTGAGCATCTTTGGCTCCTTTAAATAAATGGGACAGTCGTTATCGCTGCTGCTTCTTTTGATCAGGCTTTACTTCAGGGGCACTTCCGTTTTCTTTCCATGTCCCCTTTATCTTGTATTAAAGTCTTTACCGTTTTGTCACAATGACCAAATTTCTTTCCCGGTTGTTTGTAGCTGACGTAAGTTTTGGCGCCCAGGGTCCTTTGCAAAACTAGTTTCTCATTTATGTCCAATTTCATTTTCGCGTGACCCAATCAATCCTGGCTTCCTTTTCACCCAATATGCGTTTTTTATCTTCCTTAGTCTTGTAAACCCAATTCCGGCCATGTTGTTCCTTAACAAAATGTTTCACAATATCTGTCTTAGTGTTGAAAGAATGCTCTGACGATAATGTTCAAATTTTTTCCTGTTCAACTCTTGCATAATAGTATCCAGTTCATTTCTCTGTACATAATGCAGCGCTGAATAATACAAACTAGATACTGTTCTTATCTTCGAGTGTGCACGTTTTAACATCATCGTTGATAGGTATTTTATTCACGTAGCACATACAATAAGTTGTGGACATTTTTTCTCCCCACACATTATTATTATTATTATTATTATTATTGAGACCCTGATAAATCGAGTGCTCAACGCTCTCTCTGGCGATGTGAGGGATCTCTGGAATACATCACAAGCAGAAGCTCCCGAATTCGATGTTAGAAATTAGAAAATAGTTATGAAATTTAATTCCTTAATTTGGTTTACTTAATTAAGCAGCATCTGCTTTCTAGTTTGTGTGGGAAAATATTTGTTTATTTTTATATTTTATTTTATTTGAAGGAATATCTGATGCCTTTTCCAATTAATATTATTTCTTTAGTGAGTCTAATGTACCGCTCCATTGAACAATGAGTTCACGGCAATACCATTCTTCGATGTTAAAAATAAAAATAGTAACTTGCATAGGAACATTGTGCTGCTTTAAATTACCCAACTTCTAACAATATTCAGAAGCCAGTTTTAGTGAAACTGCATTCATATTTCAACCAGACGGGTTGACACATGAGAAAAAGCTTGTAATGAACTGTTACACGTGTTATATATATTGATTGTGATGACTATTTACTCCTGTGAAAGGCAGAAACAAATGCTCTTTTTAAAAAGTGAGAAGAAAGGTATGCGTTCTCGTGGTGAAGCGTTCTCCTCTTTCTAGTGTTTCGAATTTTTGTTCAACTATTACAGAAATTTAACGAATTTCAAGGTAAATTTTAAAGATAATGCCATTTTGCTACACCATAATATCAGGAAAAATACTTTTCCCTAATTTTACATTTTATTTCATCAATCAAACTAATAAATGTTTAAACAACCCATTTTGTTACAAAACAGGTTAACTTTCTCTCTGACGACGAAAGACCACGGAGTGGCCGAGAGGTTAGCGCGCTCGCTTTCTGTGCGCGTGGTCACAAGTTCAAATCCTACCGGGGGACGCAGTGGTTTGCAGCCCACTTTACCAAGGATAGGTATCATCCTTAGAAGCTCATCACCTCTTCTAGGACGTTAATAACAATTCACTCACTCTGAGGATAAAAGTGTACGTTTAAAAGCTGGATACTTGTATATAAGCAATTATGTAAACCTGGTTAGTGCTGCTCTATTAGAAACAAACTTTCTTTAATTTGAAGAACAGAATTTTCACAGTAGACCTAAAAAAAGTTATTAGATTTAATAACAACTGGATCGCTTCTGTATGCAACAATCTTTCAGCTTCGTTTTTGTGAAGCAGTTGTTGAGAAAATTGCTTAGTAGATTCTTTTAAAGAAATAACTAATTGAAATATTTGAAAATGAAAACAGATACTTAATCATTTTAATTTTGAGGTGTTTAATAAGTCCAAAAACGTCTCCCGAAATCAATCTTGACGAATGGAGATTTTACGTGGAAGTCTTTTCCTTATTTATTTTATTTTTTTTATTTTTTTTTGCTTATAAACAAAGGACGAATATTGATACATCTTATAATCGTTTCTCTTGAATTCTTTTCTTGAAGTTCGCCAACTGCAAATTTACATTAAGAGTGCCATGCATCCATGACCAACGAAAGACTTACTGGCCTAACCTTATTAGGAGTTGAAATAAGAAATTGTGAACCAGATTGGCTTTCATGTCGCGGTGGATAAATTCGGCATGTGACAGTCGATGATTTTACTAATACAGATAGGTCACAAAATACCTTATTTATTTTATTTCTTGTATAAAAAATATTTTAGAAAGGTAAACACTGGGATAGAAACTAAGTATCTGACAACTATGAAATCGCCTGATTTGGAAATGACAGACTTTTTTAAGAATGTTTAAGCTCCTTGATAGTAACGACAATTAAAATTATATCATATTACATATTAAATCATACTACTTTTGATCCAAAGAAATTTTGTGAAGCAAGCAACGATGGAAAATCTGTCAAACACGTTACATAATTTAACATCATTTGCAAATGTAACGTGTTTCTCAGTGTAAATGTGGTTAATATGATACAAGGGATGTTTAATTTGTGGTGAAATTTGATACAAATGGAGAAAAAATTTACGTGTTTACCGTTGATAATTATTAAAGTAACCTGTGAAATTAATGGTGTGTGTGAAAGAAAATTAGGTATAACATTTTCCGTACCAAACAGTGTGTAGTGTTGCACCATGCCTGTCGAAATTTTTAATGGTGATCATGCGTAAGAAGATGGTACACATATTTGCAATTTTATAACAAAATTAGTATGACCAAAGTTGTCTCATTATTATCTCAGATCACATTTGTCATGTATTTTATTGTAGGTACAGATCCAGTTCAAACTTCAAGCATCAAAAGGAATTCAACTACAGTAATGATTTAAGTGTCATAGTAAAACTCCAATTTTGTAAGACGGATGGGCAGTTTCTCATTTTTGATTGCACATTTTTTTTCTGGTACCAACTTCTTGACGCAAATTAATGCAATTTACTTACATGTTCCTTTCTTGTTTTGGTTTCGACTGTATTTTCAATTAATGACATACAATTCTAAATGTTATATTGTGTATCTTTCGTTTCAGAAGAAATAGTGTAGTGGATGTCTTATATTGAAGATAATTAGTAGAAGCTATGTATCACGAAGATCTGAAAACAGTACATTTTAAAGCTAATTCTGATACTATTTGAGAAAGATCTTGCATTTTATTTTCTCGGAGTGGAAATCGTTTCTCTAAGGATTTCACATGTTGTACATCATCAACATAGATATACTTCTATTACTCAAATGTTTTGTTGAAAAGACGTCCATTTAAATATTCATGCCTATCTGTTAATATACAAGGGTTCACATATTAGATCAGTCTCACGCTCTACGTACATCAACAAATCCTTATGGACTCATACGTTGTTCTATTTCATTATCGAAATTAACGGACGAGGAGAAAGAAACTAGGAGAGTTTACTTTTTAAAAATTATCTTGGTAGTGTTATTTCTGCATAACTGTGAAAGCACATATTTGAAGAGAGAGAGAAAATATTTTTTATGAACTGTCAGAAGCATGTATAAACTACATAATTATAGTTTTTAATAATAGGGATTGATAAAACTTGCCAGAAGTGAGTCGTCTATACCATTAATATGAAAGAAAGATATTTAATTTTAATTCTATTTTTTGTCCTGGTGTCTTCACATTGTTTTCGGTATAAAATATACATTCATCGTAAATATAACTTTTTTTCTGAGTTTTCCCTCGAAAAGAAGTGTGCTTTTAAGGACATATCCTGTTTCAATATCGGAATGGTATTGGTAGATGCCCTGACCGCCACTTTCCTCACTTGTTTTTCCTGAGAGAGATATATTTGCTACAGGATGACACCCTCAGATTTGTGACGTACATATAGGCTGTAGTTACCAGCAGTAGATCAAATAAAATTTGTATAACCTTCTACTTGTCCTACTTTTACGAAAATAAGTATGCTATTTAACTTTTTTTTTCCTACACACTGTATTGAGGCTTTCCCCCAAACAGGTATTAAGGACAAAATATACATTGACTCATAGTGAGAAGGTGGAGAATTATTGACACCAATGAGGACGCATCACAGCTTTTTTTTTACAGGAGTGAACAATCAACTTTATTAACCTCCGCTGGCAACGGCAGTGTAGAAGAATAAAGTATGATGTTGTGAAACATCTTACGCATACTTGCATGCAATTAAAAAAAACTGAAGAAACTAGGAAATTAGGTTGAAGCCATATGATTTACAAAAGGAATTAGGAACATGCACACACGCAAACATACATACGTAAACTCTTACAGGAAGTCTATTTCTGTATAGATGTTTCGTCTCTTACACAATGTGGCATGTGCATTCACATCATCTACTGTATTTTTGAAATCCCCAAACCACCTACCTTTTACCCAATTATAAAGAAAAGGAAATGATTATGAGTAACTAATGTCTGACAAACATAATAATTTAACAATATATACATTCAAGATATATTGTTTGAGACAGACCATCATAATAATTTATTTTCCAAGAACTTATTCGCGCGAACTGTCTTGGCTTTGTTTGCTTTATCCATGAATTCTGCGAATCTTGTTTAATATAGTAAGAGAAATTTACCCCTTGTAACACACCGTAGTAATTGGACTATAGTATAATTTCAACTGTCCGTAATAAATGGAACAGCCGGATATTTTTTTCACTTGTCACGAAACCGATTTAGAATGATTAATTAACTATTTACTTTACCCTCCAACTCCGAGTCGTGTTACCGTACATCTGTAGCTCAATTGGTAGAGCGTTGGCTTCGATCGTGATTGAGGCCCTCAGTCACACCAGGCTAATATCTTACAAAACTAGGTTCTGGCTTGACCTCCTTCCACAACATTTCCCCACTCCTATCCCGGCCTGAGTCATAGTTGTCTAAAAACTAAAAATGAAGTTCAAATTCCAAATTACGTGCACTGACGGACTGATAAACTGGAAAACGTGATTCCAAGTCATGTTCTTCAGTTTACTGATTAAATGGAAGTTTTATCTTCCCAGAAAATCATACAGAGAATTTTGTGTGGCCGGTAGGGTTGCCAACTTTCATTTTTCAAAGTAAGGAAACTTATGACGCGACATAAGGGGAAAAGAAAATGAAAAATGGAAGGAATTATTTTACGGTAATGTCTACACAAAAAAGCACAAGAGAGAACCGGCAATCCTAGAACCTGGACTGTTACAATCTTATGCCTCCACGAACACAAATTATTGTGCTCAAGAGTTATCTCAAATCGGTAATCTTATAGGCAATTCGTCAATGTGAGGCATTGTGCGCCGTTTTGCCTACAACTACACACATAAGTTCTACCACAATATAACTCGTGGGATCTCCTGACAAAGAACAGATGACTGTAATGCGACAGACATAGATTGATAATTCGTATGCAAAATAATAACAATAAAAAACATTCATTTTAGAAAATTTTCTTAAAAACTATATATTTGATAGGAATCGTATAATATTAAAATCTATATAAAATCACACTGGAAAAACTGTTCCTCTGAATTAGGAGTACAAAAATTCCAATTTTGTACTCCCAATCTTTGAGAGGCAGTGGCGAACCCAGGGTTGGGTTTAGAGGGGTGGTTGTTTGCCTCCCAGTTTTTGGGAGGGAAAATATTAATAGAAACAGAAACAAAGGTAAAATATGAATCTCTGAGTCCGTCACTGCCTCTCAAAATTAGGTAGTATAATGTACTCCCAATTTGTGAGAATCAGTGACGGGCACAGGAATTCATTTTTTACCATAGTTTTTGTTTCAGAGGTACAGTGTTTACAGTGCAGACAAAACACTAATGCAGGCTAGTAAATGTTTGGGCATATTTTAACACATGAAATTTACTATTTACAATCTTTTACTTTAGCAATTGGTGGGCCAAACAGTGGCTTTATACGCACGCATTCTTTCGTGTGATTTTCGGTCAAAATCTTGCAAAAACAATCTCGCATGTGTAATCACTACTTTTATGGTTCAAATTTTTGATACAACTTTTCGGAATAATTATATTCAGGAATAAGCATATATGTACATGATTATGCTATTAATGAATTTTCTAATTATCTCTTGGTGGGGTCTGGACTGAGATCAAACTTTATTTTGAATCTCCTTCGTAGTGACCATTCTTCAAAAATCAATATTCGTTTGGAAACAGTGAAGTAATAACTTTGTCTGGCATCACTTTACTCTCTTCGTACCTCACGTGAATGATTTGGAATATCTCACCTTTCCTAGTAAATAGCTATTGTAAACCCGTAAAGAAAATCGCTGTATGTTGTTCTTGTACTCCGCTGTAAAAACATAGATATTATCAATATTGTGGATATTGAAAGGTAACGCTGACAGTGATAACATCCCAAATATATACAAATAATTTGCTGCTTTTATAAATGTTTAAAGTAAACCTCGAAATTTTATGGATGATATCTTCGTTGGTATTTATATGCGATACGTTATTTCTAATCTCATCTGCTTAAAGGAATTTTATCTAGCTGTCTTGTTCCGTGAAACAATTTATTAAGCTCTTTGACGGTTTCTGTTGCTTGGCTGGACTGGATTTATTTATGGCCTTTAGGCATCTGAGAATCAGACTGGGATAAGTGGGGGAGAGGACGTGGCCTAGTTTGTAGGTAACATCCAGGCATTGGTCTGGTATAACTAAGGTAAAAAAAACAGTCAGGATAGTGGCAGCTGGGATCGTTCCTGGACCTTCCGATTACCAAGCCAACGCTCTACCTTCTGAGCTACGGCCACTCGGTTACCGTTGCTTGTTTCTTATACACAAGGTTCCCAGTAAATATAATTTTCACAACAAGAAGTAAGGAACTGACACCACATATTGCACATCAATTGAAAGGTCTAACTGAGTGTAGTATAATGCCAAAATATTAGACTGACCAAATATATCTTGTACGAGTTATGGCCGCTAGAGGACCAGGAGGTTTTTAGACTGTATCTCTTATCCTGCTCTACTTCGGATCACCGTTCTTGATGCTGTATTCCTTGTAGTCCAGTGAATCATATATGAAAAGCACAAGTGGCATCACCTATAAAGAGAATTATGGGTACGAAAAGTCACTGGGAAAACGCACCTATGCCCTTAATATGTTAGAAATGTCTCCGTTATGTTATTTAACCTTTACATGGCAAGTAAGACTTTACTCTTCAAAAGTAAGTATGTTTTCATACAGATCAGAAAAGCCAATATATTTTGACCAACCTGTAGACAGACCTTATTTGCAAACTGTAAAAGATATTTCCTTTCCATTCATCACAGTAATTCTCATTGCTCGAAATTAGAGGAAGAAGGATGCTCCCATATTACGTTTCTAATATGTTAATACGTACTGTTCTCAAACTCTTTGTTTTCTTCATTTTTCTTTGTTATCACATGCATTAATTAAACTTTGCCTTCTTCACAGAGCTTGTCACATTATGCAACCTTCCTGCAACATACAATGATGTGCGCAATGAACACTTGCAGTTGATGTGCTTTTCCAATGATTTTTTTTGTGCCCGGAGTTCTCTTTATAGGCGACGCCACTTGTTCTTTTGATACATATGATTTACTGGACTGCGAGGAATACATACAATCAAGAACTATGATCGTAGGTAAAACAGGTCATGAGATAAAGCCTAAAAACCCACTGGACCTCTAGCGACCGTAACTCGTACTACATATATTTGGGGAATCTAATATTTTGGCATTATACTACACTCAGTTAGACAACTGATGTGCAACATGTGAACATGTCGAGGGTTTGGGTGGTGTCATTTCCTTACTTCTTGTTAGTACGAATAAGCAAGTACGTGTAAAGTCAGAAATATTTAAGTGGACATTCGATTGGTTTATCCAGTTGTACCAAAAATCCCTGGGTGAGCAATTCGAAGTGCACGGTCTGGTCTAAAAGCCTACTTCCTATTGAATTTCCGATTGTGCTGACCTTTCATGCTGATCCCTCGACGTTCTGAAATAAATTTTGTTTCGTTTAAATTTTATTTCCAATATACAAGGTGATTCAAATGTCCACATATAGCCTGGTAGTTCACAAAGTACATCTGTGTACTATGATGCTTCAGTTCCTTCCTTATCGCTTTGTGAGAAACAAGGCTGTACTGGGAAGGGGGGGGGGGTTCATTCATATAACAAGCGACAAACTTTTAGTCGAAGTAACTCCGACACCGTATAACTGGTAATCAAATCTGATACCTAGGAATCATTCTTGTTTTGTTTAATATATCATACACAACCCACTTACCATTTGAAAAAAAAATACCTCCATCCAATATGGCGGATTTCAAGATGGCGACTACGTTCATCAGGTACCGCAAAATGTAGCCCCTTTCCACCATTCTACACTTGTGTACTACGATGCTTAATTTCCTTGTTGGATTGTGGATTACAAGGCTGTACTAGGACTTCTGAATCGCCCTGTATATTCACGACTGATGACTCGATCGGCTTAAGGGAATAAATAGTGCCTCCTGTAGTAATAACATTAAGAATTTACTTTTTTCTAAATCTTAATTGAAAAGCTTGACGAAACAATACTACTACTACTCTGATTTACACATGAGCGATTGTTTACGGAAGATTTTATTTTAGTGCGAGATTTTGACCGGATACTATTTTAGGTTGAGTCGAGAACATTTTTACAATAATTTGATATTCCCACATGTCATTGATCGGTGAATATGTGCATTAAAATTCTTACAAAGATAACAGAAAAATGGATAATAATTTTTTAAAACAAAAAAGCAGCTATCTAGTACTTACATCTTTGTAGATGCGATATTGGTCGATGGCCCAAACCGTGGGCACGTGGGTGGTAAGGAGCTGCGACAAGGACACCTGTTTGTTGCACGCTCGTGCGCAGATGAGCCGCGTCTTCCCCACTGCTGTGTCCCCCACCACGACGCATTTGACGAGTTCCTGATGAGGTTGTTCATTATCCATTATCATATGCCATTATCTAGGGTCACCCTGAAAAGAAATAATCAGAACAGAAAAGGTGATAAAAGTTATCAAAAGCAATTTCCATTTTGTATGCGATTGGAAAATCTAACACTTGTTGCATTACCAGTGAGTGATAGCAATAACAACAAAAATAATTGCAAAATGCACATAATTTTAATGTTTTCAACATGGTCAAAAGGAAAATTCTTCGTTGAAAGCCTGAATCAATTTTCCATTGTTACCTATACGAAACTCATTCCATACATAGTAAAAAACAGGTCGTTTCAACTGCTCAAAACTTTTTTTTATTAATGTTATTCACTTTCAGGTGCAATATACGCGGGCAGGAGGAATTGCAGCTATTTGAAGTTTTATGAGCCCATTGTATTACTCGATTCTTTTGTTCGCAGTTTTTAAACCATGCATAAAATGGAAGAATGCGCACATTTGAAAATAAATTGCAGGTGTACTTTTACACTACCTAATTAACTAAGATTTTTTTCTTTTTAAGTTTACATCCGTAAGGCAATTCACAAGAAAATACATTAAAACGAACACAGAACGGTGCTATAACTCAAAGAAAATAGGTCAACTTTTATAAAGACTCTATATTGATTTTTCTCGAAATAATAACAAATGAAACGAAATGATTTCAAATATATTGCAAATACGTTAATTTAAAGAACAAAAGGCTCCTGGAAACATATGCAATCATTTTTTTAATTCCTTTTCCTTTTAATTTTGTTGTGACTGAAAAAGGTGCTGCCCTACCCCATCCTCTGCCACGCTTTTCGTGAAATTGAAAATCTGGTTATATATGAGTCAAAATTAACATAATTCAAAGCATATGATATCAACAGCAAAATCAACTTTTCAGTAACACATTTGTATTTCTTTTTGTTTTGTATTTATAACAAGTTAGCGCTGCGATACTATTAACAATCGCTAATACTCCGGTGCCTTGGTAGTATCTTAGACACACAAACAATAATTATTACAAAATACGTTAGCAACGCTGACAACTGGGGTGCTTAGGTACGAAAACTCCCACAGTATTTGTATATTGTGTCGAATAATGTTTATGCCGGTTTATTATCAGTGGCGTAGCATTAGGGCCTGCAAGGTCTGACAAGCAGGCGTGCCCGAGGCTTTAGGGGGTCCGCTTTTATCCTCGTCGAAATATCCTTTACGTAGCCCTGAACGGCCTGCTCAACAACCATGAAATAACTAAATGTTCCTTCCTGGCTTCAATCATTAGATTTGTAATGCAATGGAGCACTCACCCACAGGGCGTCTTAATGTATGGGCACAGTTAACTATTTGGCTGGGGCTCCCAACCGACACGAGCCTAGGAGGGTGGGAGGGAATGCTAATTTAAATACTTTTTGCAATCAGTATATTTTCAAATTCTTATTCTGATCATATTTTATTCAATTTGAAAAACTATTTATGTCAGCTCCTTATACGCAATGCCCAGTGTTAAGTGATAACTGGTAAAATATGATTCGAATTTCAGAATCTGCTTCCTACAAGTAGACAACTGAAAGATCGTGCGATGTGCACGTTGAACTATTTGCGACGTATTGTTTCATTCACTTCTTTCATGTGAATGCCATCTACTGCTAAAGATTAGTGTTTAATAAACAACTGGTTGATAGTAAACTATTTAGGCAGTATTGTTTAGTGCATGAAACTTTTTAAATTTCAAAACTAATAAACTTGTGCTGGAAAGACTGAAGACATCAAGTTCATCCCCGTCTTTTTCACCGAACGCAAAATTTAGCAGAGACTGTTGTATGTTTCTTGAATGGAAACGTAATTCCGCTACAAAATTGCCAGTGTTATGATAATGCTTCAAGCATGTCCGGATGCTATACTGGATTGCAAACACGATCCGTCAACTGAATGCTTTCGCTATCTATGTTTTCTCTGCTGCATACATTAAAAAAAAACCAGGTTTTTAAAATTACCATAAAAAGGCTATAGAAAAAAAATATCAAAATCTATGAATTGACGCTACAAATTTTCTTTAACTTCTGAACTGAGATGGAACGGGTCAGAAGCATGTTCTGGTTCGGGGGCCCAAATTTATTTTTTTGCGGGTGGACCAGAGCAATTATTGTTACGCCCCTGAGGAGATTCTGGCTACGCCAACATTCGTTCTAGGAATGATTATTTTTTACTTAAGAATCAAACTTAACGCTCTTTAGAGTTTTCATGTGTGAAATTTAACGAGAACCTGTTAATTTTTCACAATGAAATAGTTTTGGGTTGCATTCATCTTGAATACCGGAATTCAAGATATTTCAATTTCGAAACAGAACTAGACTTTCAAAATTCTCATGTATCAACTTTCATGAAAACTGACTTGTTTCAATTTTAAATTAAACAATTTCAAGCTGGCGCGATATTAGATGTTGGAATTTAACGCCTCATTTTAAATTTTGGATTTCACAACGTTTAAATTCAGGGTGGATCTCAGCGCACTTGGAAATCCTCTGGTATGAAATTTAATTAAAATCGGATGATATTTTAAAAACTAAATCGGTGATTCGGGGTACAGTCATCTTGGTTTTCGAATTCAAGGAACAGTGTTTTAAAATGTATTTATTGCCGATTGAAATTCACCTTTTATTTCAAAATCAAACTCAACGATCTCTGGAATCAAAAGGTATGCAGTTTCATAAAAATCGAATGATTATTAAATTATTGTTTCGGGCATCCTCGACCTTAGATTTTGACTTAAGAATTAAAGTCACCGACTTTTGGAATTCTCAGATATAAAATTTCACTAAAATTAGATGGAAACTTAAAATTAAGGTGTTTTGGGCTGCCACCATATTGGATTTCGATCTTCAACATTTTTTTAAACTTTAGAATCAAACTTAGCGACATTGGGAATCCTGATACCGGGAACTTCACGAAATTTGAACATCTTTTCAAAATTAAGCAATTTTGAGTTGGAACTAATTTAATTTTGGAATTCAAGACGCCATACTAAATTTCGGAATACATTGTAAACTTCAGAATCAATTCCTGTGAACTTTGAAATCCACAGATACGATACTTAACAAAAAATATGGCATTTGAAAGAGAATCGAACTCAGTGATCTTCGAAATTCACAAATATGAACTTTTGTGGAAAACAAATTATATTTTAAAACTGAGTTCGCCCTGCCGACTTCTTGGATTTTGATATTAATTTTTGTTACTTCAAAATCGAAGTCAGGCCTTCAGAAGGCCCAATATGAAAGTTCACGATAACTGTTCTGGTATTAAACTCGCACTCCAGTTCAAGGAACTGTCCCGGCATTCTCTTAATGTAACTAAAGGAAAACTTGAATCACGGCTGGCTACGACTACCAAATCAAACACATCCAGATTACGAGACGAGAATTTTGAGTCACCTTGGGCCGTTTTTGAATGTATAACTTTCATAATCGTTATGTCTCGTACATGGAGCGCACATTTCGTGTTTTGACATTGTAACAGTTTGCATATAAGGTACAGGGAAGGAGATATTACGTTTGTAAGGCTTGCTGAAAATCTCTGAAATAGTTTATTTAAAGATTGCCGATTAGGACGTACGAGGGGGTGTAATCTTACATTAAGTTGTTAACTCTATTTTAATTCTGGCAAATACTTAAAAGTAATCATATCGGTTGATTTATAGGATGACCCTGGATGAGTTTAAACTATTTATACATTTCAGTATGCACTATTATCTTCATACATAGTAATTTGGAGTAATTATTATTATTTATTGTTTTACGGCTTTGAATATTTATACTTTTGTTGTGCATTTGACGCAACATTTTTAAATATAAAATAAATTTGTGTTTTTACTGTATCTTCCTGGCAATGGTTGGCAAAGAATTTAATTTTCCGTTTTAAAATATACCCGTTTCCACCAAGTGGACTGACTTTCCTCAACTCTCCCGTTACTTAATATGCTTAAAGGATTCGAAGAACACTATCAAGACGTTTCGAATTGCTATATAATTAATGTTGATGATTAAATATTTTATCTATGTTGTTCAAAAGGTATTAAAAGTCATTGATTCCTATCAGCGAGTTTGTCTTCTACCAAGATCAATCAGAACACTTAAGTGTATATTAAAAGTTATTGTGGAATTCAGTAATGTGGACAGTCGGGTCTTATTTCACAGTCGGTAAACATTTAATAGTCTTCCAATTAAAGTACAGTCGATGAAGGTTAGAGCATCTATACTAAGTAGTCGTCAGAACAATTATTTACAAGTACAAACATGCACTTCGAAAGGTTTTTACATCTCTCTTTTGTAATTTATTTCCAGTATTTCTGACAGCGACATTTCTGTGCACCAAAACTTCCGTACCTTGTTTATGTATTTTTTTTCTCTTTGTTTTTAATGACGAAACTTTACTAAATAAAAGTAAAACGGAGGCAAAAGTAAATAATATACAAACGCAGAAATAAAAAGCTCAATCGGAAGCTTGATTTACTATAGTGAACCTTAAGGACCTGAAAAATCAAATGCTTCCAAGTAAACTTAAAGATGAATCTATAATAAATATACGAAAGACATGTGCGATAAATAATTCAAAAATGGTATTTCCAATATCTGTGACACACTTCATAGTTATACGCTAGCAACTCACATGTTGACATAATCTGTTCAATAGTCTGTTCTGAAGTTTAGTTTGCAATAGGGTAGGTTCGATTAGCTTTCGTTTTCAAATTAAATGACAAGAGATCACGGTTGCAGTTCCTAATCCAAACCCCGTTTTTTCTCATGATCTCCAATATATCACAATGTATTTAGGTCTTTTCTGGAAGCCGTTCTTTAACTCGGAACGATCTACTCTTGCAATGAATTATTCAAAGTTCGCCTATAGGCGCAAACTATATATTACTGGAGTTTCCATACAAATCGTAACACTATTAAATATACTTATGACTTTTGGATTATGACAATAGAATTAAGTACGTCGAATCCAGCTATTATTCGCTGTTATGAATTCATCTTGCTGAACATTAACTAATAAATTAGTATCGTTCATTTCTCAACTTTTGGTTTATGTCATTTGCATTAATATTTTCCACCTACAGCATAATCCAAACAAAATTTGCATTTAAATATGACGAAACTGTCTTTTTTTCATGACAAGTTATTTCTGCACGTCAATGTTTTGAGTATAGTTTCTTTAAAAATATATATATTTTAAGGCCTTTAGGCAACTTTCGCTCAGGCCGTATGGATGATGAGTGAACTGATAGAATGAAGAAAGTGGGAGGAAATGGGAGAACTCCGAGAAAACCTACAAACACGGTGTTTATCCACCACAAACCCCCACACGTCATGAGCTGGAGTCGAACCCAGGGCTATGGAGTCGGAAGCAATTATTGCCTTGCTGGAGTCGGAGTCGTCAAAAACATAGCGACTCCGACTCCTACTAAATGGAAAATGTAACGTGATTCGTTAAAGATTAAGACTGAACGTAGGATAAATAAGGATTTAGCCTTAGTGGTATTAGAGGAAGGAACTATCTTTGTGTTCTGAGATAATCGTTGCTTAGAAGCATGTGCAATTGTGCATCAATCTATGAGAATGACCCCTCGCAAGGCAGTTGTATACCTGTAGCGGTTGGTTGTTCACCTATAGTGAGTAATAAAAATGCAATTTCCAATGTCTAAGATTCCAATTTCTAAATCGATTAAACCCATTTTTCTTATCATTTAGGGTATATATTAAACCCTCTCAAAACCACAGAGTATGATTCTCTGTGTAAAAAATTGCATTCTTTCCTACCTTTAAATAAATTATGTCTCTACCCGCCGTAAACTTTCGAATCTTTGATTCTTTTAAAAATTATGTTTCCACAGAAATCATGTTCTCCCCGTCGTTAAGTTACATGTTCCGGTAGCTAACAACAGGTGTAACGACGACTTTTACATCAAAACTCCAGATAATCTTCAGGAAAGAAATAACTTTTAATCAGACTTTCAATATTTATCACTCACTGACTAACCCCTTGACTTTCACCTTCACAAAATTATCTTTATGATACTATCACAAAACTATCTTAATATTAATACCACATATATTGTATTTTCTTATATCTCCTATATTTGTTTTTGTTCATACTATAGTATTTATGTTTTTTATTTCTTAGTGTAAAATGGCTACCACATGCTGTATCTAAGATATACATATATATTTTAAATAAATAAACAACTATTTACATTTACATTATAATAATCGTGCGTCGATAATTAAACTATTTCTAGGCACGAGGTGCTATGTTTATTTATAGGCTATCGTCCACTATTTTCTAAGTCGATATGAAATTTAAAATAACAAGCTTAATATCTGCTTAGCGAGGTTCTAAAATAGCCTCATGATTCTCGTTGACGGTGATTAAATGCCTTAAATGCTGTGTCTATCAATTAATGTAGAAATATATATTGCAATTTTTATAACGGTCGGACTCGCTGGTATTAAACATTCAGGAGTCGGAGCCGAAGCTCTTGTGTACCGACTCCGCAGCCCTGGTCAAACAGACGACCCGGAGCACCAGGTGAGTGCTCTACCACTGAGCCACCGCGGCCTCAAGTATTGTTTCTTCATTAGCTTATGTTGAATATAAGTCGTCATCTTCGCAATAGAGTTGCCATGTCTTCAATATGTGGAATCAGGGCAGCTACATAATGTTTTATAGTTTTGTGTTCGAATTACCCTTGGCTAATCGGCCTAATGCTAAATGTACTTAACAAAACATAACCTTACCTAACGTAACGATTTGGTTGAGACAGTAATCGAATTGTCACTTTAGTACAAAGAATTTACGTAATACTTACGTAAGCATGGTTATAGGAAAGAGGATTTATCATCATCTCCCAACTTGCTTTTCTCGTAACTAAAACTTAAATCCCAATCTTTTTAACTACTTTTGTGTGTTGAAAGGTTGGTTATTAAGTGCTATCATCAGCATTAGTGTTCTGCCGTAAGGTCCTTCAGGACAACGTTTGTCCCTTGTCTCAACGCAGGATTTATCTTCCTTAATACTCTTAATATTATCATCATTATCTTCTCTCTACCATACATTCAATTGCAAACTTGAGTATACAATTTATGCGTAAGCCATGTCCTAATCAGTTTATTTTTCTCTTGATTATTGTTCACTTTTTATCTAATTTTCGTTTGACTGCCTCATCATTACGTATCTAGCCTCTTCTAGCTACAGTTGATATTTGCCATTCCTCTACATGTCTAGATTTGGAAGACTTCTAATTATGTTTCATCACTCTTCTGTTGAATCCATGTTTCCGTTACACACAAAAAGATTCTTCTTCGTGAATGCCTTCTTCGTCATTGCTATTCTATGGCTATGTTTTATTTCTTCTTCACATTTTGTACATTAATACATTTTGAATTTGAATATATTTATGACATTTTGGCGTCTTTAGCTCAGGCCGGTAGGGTAAGTACAGGATGAGTAAGGTATCGGCCAGGGCCTTAAGTTAGGTACCATCCCGGTCTTCGCTTAGTAAAACTGAGGGAAAGTCTGTAAAACCTCAGTTAAGATGTTCGGGGCGAGGTTCCAACCCACGTACCAACCCGCTGTCAATCCAAAGTCTGCGACCCTACCGCCTGAACTACAAGCGCTCATATTCATTTATACTATTTCCTCAATAACTTTTATACTTGCTTCCTCCCTATCTTGATGTTTGCTGTGCTTATATTTGTTTCAAATTCATTCCTTTCGTTTTATTTACATTTAGCTTCAGTCAGGATCACTTCATACGAGTGAAATTACCTTCGAAAGTAAAAATTACTTACTGAAATTTGGCGTGACAATAAAAGCATATTTTTAGTGCAGTAGCAACTCTGTAATATGTGCTATCAAATGTCAGCTAAAATGACCCGCGTCATTTGGATCATGTGTAGTGAGAGGAGCCAACAATGTTATAATTTCTAAAGGTTTTACTGTTTGCGATGACGATCATCTTCCCCTTAGACTCATTCGACTCACCCTTGTGAACAAGTAACTCCGATTCGAAGTTTAACCCCTACCCTTCAGCAACCAACTTTGCTTATGAAGGTGGTTGGTTGCATATCTAGTGGTGGATTGCACTGTTACAGATTACGACTAGCTGCAAATCCCGACTAGCTTTGAGAAGCTAAGGAAGGTAATTGGAAAAACTAACATTCATCTACTAAATAAAAAAGGCAATCAAAAGTAGGGTTACGAACCGAATATGTAATATCTATTTCTATTTAAGAGCAATAGCTAATGATTGCCATACTGAATTCTCATAAAGAAGTCTAGGGTTCGATTCCTCGAAACTTATTTTTTCAAAAGATTAAAAAAAAATACACATACTAACTTCAATTTCTTTTTTAATGATGATTTTCCCATGTTCAGTTTTGAAAAATGCCGATAAAATTGTTGAACTGACAGGAAATTGACCCAAATCTTCCTCTAACCTACCGCAGCTACGACCAATCTCTGTGCATATGCAAAATCGTCCGGTCGCACGTCAACCAGACCAGATACCGGCGTCGAAAGTCAAGGAATTCAACGAAGTGTAAAATTTTTATCGAGGAATTATTCTCTCTGTAAGAAACTGGGAGATTCGATACGATTCCTAGTCAGTGTAAAAAGAAATGTCTGTATACTTTTTGGCCATGTTACTACACACAGGTTGTGTGTGCAAGGGAAGTTAAAACCTAATGCTTAATTTTGTGACGCAACATCGAGACTAGGAGCAAAACTACTGTTTCTTCTTTCTTTTTGTATGTTCACTCAAGAATACATTCGATTTTCTTCTTGCCAGAATCCCACGTCACGAAGAGTTAACCCTATTTTTTTGTGTGTGCTTTTTAAAGGATTATTAATGAAAGAAATAAGCTTTATCTCTCTTATTGAAAACACACTTTATAAAAAAAATATGCCTGTGAAACCTGATTGAGAAATCATTTCGGCAAGCGAAAGGTATTAAAATCTAGAAATATATCCAACTGTCAGAAGGACAGTTCAATCTTATTCTCAAGGAATATGAGCATTTCGTGAGTTTTGATTCCTAAGAGAAGAAAATGTAAACAAATTCTAAACATTGAAGCCGGCCGCTCTAAAAGAGATAAAAGAACTCAAAAGGACGAGAGATTTAGGGATTTTCTATTGCTACACGGACAAAGGAAGTCGTGACTGACTTGAAGTATATTTAGCTGAGAATGTAGACCAACAATCGCTATCAATCTTCGAAGAAAGTGAGAAGTTTTAAGTGAAGATCAAAATACAGGCAGCCGCCAATCAGATTTTTTTAAAAGCTGTTCTGTTGGAACTACAGGTTCTGTTGTGCGTCTTAGACAGAATAATTTGTATAAACCTGTTTCTTCTACTGAAATTGGATGTTTTAACGAAATGTTTGATAGTATGCGTTTTCTCTAAAGCAGGGTTTGTGGCATGTGCCCCTTTTTCAACCAATTAACGCCCTTTTCAAATTGCATGAAGATCTTGTCTTTCAATTCTCCACTGCAAGAAAAATCCAGAGAAATTCAGTATCTAAAGAAGGTCGAACAGAAGCTCTCCAACGAAATTTTATATCTCATCATCATATTCAGCCCTTTTTCTATCCACTACTGGATGACGATCTCCCCAATTTTTCCCCACAGATCTCGATCAGCTGTTATCCTTCCTTATCCATGTAGCTCGTGAAAAACGCTTTATTTCATCTACCTATCTTGCATTTGGACGTCTTCTAGGACGTTACTTTTCTCTGGAAATCCAATGTAGAACATTTGTCGTCCACCTTCCATCTGCTCATCTAACTATTTGACCAGCCCATCTCCACTTATTCTTCACAAAGTTGATTACAACTTCTACATTTGTTTGCCAGCGATTCCATTAATTTATCTTCCTGTTCTTCTTACTCATTCCTAGCATGTATCTCTCCATTGCTCTTTGTATAATTCTTAATCTTGGAGCCGTTTGCGCATTCAATTTCCACATTTCACAGTCGTAGGTCGTAGCAGGTAAAACACACTGATAGCTTGCTTTTGAAAACAGAGTTTAGTCTTCCAAACGAGCTCCATGCAATTTTACATCTCGTATTTATCTCATCAGTAATCTTGGCACTCGATGTTTTTAGCTGCTCTATAGGTAATCATATTATTCAGCTATGCTGATTGTCTCTTAGTGATCTTTTTAATATGCTAATCTTACATTACTTTTGTTTTACTTAAATTCATTTTAAATCCTATTTCCGAACTTTCAGTACTCAGCTCTTAATAGTTTTGGATATATTGAATTCCCTTACCTTATCCTTTTTCCAACTTTGAATTGTTCACACTTTTGATGTAGTCTAATGACAGATGTAGCAATCGAGTACATGTTTCGTAGTAATTTAATGTATACACCTGGAAAGGCTTGATATTCAAGTGATTTGAGTACTCTCCCAAGGGTACCGAATCAAAGGCGTTTTCAAAACCTCTGAATTCAATCTATGATTATACGAATATTGTTGCTGGATGCGTTCTTTACTTAGATTTGGCGCGTTCACTATGTTGCTGAACCGTTTTTGTTTATCTGTATCAGCCAATGGACTAAGTCCAATAAAGAATAAAGCATTCTCTAACAAAAAAACAGAAAACAGTTGCCTAGATTCAGGTATTTACTTTAAACTCTCACTAAACGTAAGGACCTGCCACTCACTTGTGCCTGATTGCTGTCATGTGGAATGACTGTACATTCATTTCAACGAGTATATCTCCCACTTTGTTCCTCGTATCTAACTGAGCTATAAATAGGCTTCTCGCAATTGGCAGATGTGACCGAGAATTGTCCTTGAGTACATATACACACGTACACATTCTCTCTCCTCTGCCCCTAGCGTAACCAATGTTTACACGGTTCTTTCTCAGCAGAGTGATAACACATATCACAAAAGGTTCGAAATCATAAAGAAAACAGAAAGAGCAAATACAGTGTTGATCATATTCAAGAAATTATCAAGCCAAAGAGAAACGTAAACAGAGCAGCAATTCAAAGGAAGGTAGGGGATTGGCCAGATCCGAATTCAAATAACCCAACAGCAAGACAGAGATTAATTTGGTAATTTTTACAAGATATGAAAGAACAATAGTTCCCCGTGGTCCAGTACTTCAAGTCGTGTACTTCGCATCCACACTGAAAGGCACGTAGGTTCAATTCCCGCTAAACCGGAAAATCCTGACTGAGGAATCCCAGGGATTTCCTCACCAGGTGATTGTTGGGAATGTACCTTCACATTACTTCTGCGACAATATCAAAGAATTTGGCGTGACAGCCAGTAACGTTGAGACTTGTGAAGGCCTGATATTTAGTTTCGGTAATATTTCCTATCAGTAGTTATACATCCGCTTGCTTACTCTTTGATTTTCCCTCAAGCGTGCTTTTAATAGACAGTAAACCTCCGATTATCAGGGCTGATGGTGGGAGCAGTTGACAAATAATCCAATTTAGCATTAAACTTACTAGGGTGGTAATAATATCATAAGATGATAAGATTACATATTAAGAACGATATGACCATTTTGCGATCCCGGGGCCTCCAGGTTGACTGACTATTGCAAGTTTGTTTCCGTGCGGTTCTATGGAACGAAGTAGTTTGGAGCCCTGTTTACCAATGCTGTATGTCCCGTCCCTAGAAGTTCACCAGCTTGTTTAGGATGTTAACAATAATATTCACTCATTCGGTCATCCCTATCATTTCAGCTAGTATTCAAATTATCTCTGAACTAACAAAAAAGAGGAAAAAAATTGCTAGATTTGAAAATACAAAAAACCTCGTTTATATGTAGATGTCATTGCTATAACAAAACTTTATGTAAGTGCACTACGCCTACGTATCAGAGCTACGCAGGAAAGTATAGTAGCAACACAAATAACATGACGTAAAAGAATTAGTACATGTTCAAATAATGTTCTTTCCTGGTTAGATACTTTAACAAGTAAAGCAGTGAATCGCTTGTAGAATATTACTTCCACTAACACAACGACTGTAAAAAAAGGTCTTAAAAGTCAACGTCTCTGCAAGGAAGCTTATTTGTTTTGCACTTAATTGTCAACATTGCATGCCTTGCATTGCACGTACTAGTACGAAGCTGATATCATTTCCCCCCACAACAAAAAAGAGGAAAAAAACATGTCTATTTACACGCCATGAAGTTCATGGTCTGGCTGCAAATCAACCGATAATTACTTTAATCGCGAAAGTGTTGTTTGTTATTCGTCTCATACGTTTGTTTCTAGTCGATTTTTCTTTTGTTGCGTGTCTGTGATATCACGTAAGGTCAATGTTAATATGCGATAGCCAGTTTCTATTTCCTTTGCTATTATCAATATGAATCACTTCCAAACAAATATTAATATAATACGCGTACATTCCTTTTAATTAACATTTCATTCACTCTTTAAAAGATGATAAATCCATGTGTGATAACCTAATCCATGCACTAAATTTATTTTCTGAGTAATAATATAGGAAATTCAAGGTAAGAACAATGCTTTCTTCCTCCTGTTCAATTCAGAATACTGTTTCATCTTCTGTTTTGAGTGGACGTGTATGAAAGGTACATGACATTTTTTCCTACCTGTCAGTGAACGAATTGTCCATATTTTTTATCAAACATATGAAGCCTCATTAATAATAATTTTATAAAAGTTACAATCTGCAAGCTATAATAATTCAAACGAAGGATTAACCATTACGATACGACAATCAGATTTATAAATATATGCCAACGAAATATCTGCTTTCCTTTCAAACTACGTTGGTCGGGTACAGTATATAACGCGTTGAAAAAATGTTAATAGTAGCTCTTGGATTGTACCTAAACACTATTAAGATAGCATGATACCAAAAAGTGTCTGTATATATCCATGAAGTTTAACCTGCAACTGCACTAGAGCTAATACTAATACAGAGCACCGTATCGAGAGCTCACTTAAGTCTGACTCCGCATTCGGAAGGTCCTGGGTTCGAATCCAGCGGCTGACCATCTTGACAAGTTTATTAAAGTTATTTCTTCCTGAAATCACACAAATGCCGGGACACTAGCACATTCAGTTTAGGTGCTGGTCGAAACTCTTCGTACATCACACCCTCTATGCTGTCTCAGCCAAAGCCGAAGATGCCTAAAGGCAATATATAAAATTCAACTAAAATTCAGTTCAGAACCTAAGTACATAGAATGTTACATTTTCCTCAACTTACATGCGGATTTTGTTTTGTTACTAGCTATGTGTTAAAGATAAAACTTACTTCCTTGAACAGTGAAAAATGTTGCCAAGACAGAATGCTCATTTCAAATATATTACTCCTTCATTCGACTTAGCAGGATACGCTAGATTAAAAATCAAAACCAGTGTATTTTCTGTCGAAAAGCTACCTCACATTATTACATGAGGCACTGATGCACGTAAAGAATACACACTCCGCAAAGATATTGATTTCACGGAATGTGCGACACATTGAATGGAACCTCACTTCAGAAGCAACAGCCGACGAGCTGATAAATTTTCTTAATCGTTTAATTGATCTGGAAGTAATAACAGATATAAAAGTAATAAGTTTGTTCCTTTTACGTAACCATAAAACAAACGAAAAGAGTTGGCAAAAGTACCAGCTTCGTAGTAACAGATCAGGAGAGTAGCAATGCAACTGAAGTTTGTGAATATTTGCATAATGCAACTTATACGGGATATCCTAAAGAAAAACTAGTTTTTTTCTTCGCGTAATGAAGATTTTGACGCTTAGCCTATTACATTGTATACTTCCACTCATCAATTACAGTAAGTAACGATACTCTCTGAATTAAGATGTTCACCGTGGTAGGTTCATAAGCTGAATATTCGCCAGGTTGTGTAGTTAATCTCATTGTAGAATTTCTCCATTTTTTAAAACTAAAACTGATTCTTTGGTTTAACAGCCCATAAAGGACTTTGACCTGCTGGATGTATGGCGTAGGGTGTCTAGTAGGTACAACCACTCTTCATCACCACGTTTCCGGCTCTTGAGACCGGAGTCAGCTAGTTCTCAATCCAAGCAACTCGTCACTTGGAATCACCATAGCTGGATCAACATCGAAATTGGAGATTGAACCTAAACCATTCGGTTAAGCAGGAGCTTATATTTTTCTTTTCAAAGTCTGTATTTTCATTAGATTTGCAGAATCTTCCGAGTTGCGCAGTCTCTGAAATGTAAATTCGTTAATATCTAGTAATTCTACCAAATCCACTAATGTAGGGAGGGGTCACTCCCACTTCAGATCAAGATTTACAATATTTACCTTTAAAAAAGATACTTACACCTCCAAACCGTAAATTCTTAGGGACAGCACCCTGCTACGTAAGATGTGACTCAGTGGTAGAGCGTTGGATTAGCAATCGGGAAGTCTTGGGTTCAAACCCAGTGACCAATCATCCTGACTGAAGGTTTTCAGGTTTTTTCCTCAGTCACACTAGACTTCCTACCCTGACCGACACCTTCCCGCATCCTTTCCCCTTCCTTATCCTGGCTTGAAAGCCTTAGATGCCTAAAGGCTATAAATAAATTTCAAATTAAAATTCCAACACGCCTGGCAGGAAAGGTTGAGAAAAAAATCTCGGTCAAAATGGCTGAACCCTAATTTTGAACTCAATTTCTTTCGATAAGAAGCCAAGTACACTTCCTCTGAGCTATACTTTCTTCTATCACTATTAAACCACATCACTCCCTTGTAATGTGATCAAGACTTCCAAATTACCAATTATTTATTTAACCTACAGTTTATGGTAGGGATCTCCAACTTTTTTTGTCAACGGGCCAAATTCGCTAAGCAGGAAGAGGGCTATAGAGGATTAAATCAAAAGTAATCTAGTAATTATGTATATTGTACTAGTAGTAAGAAATTTAATACAAAATAGTGAGTATGTGTTTGTATAATATTCAAGTACCAAATTACTTCTTGTATGTTAAACTATTTTATTTTAGATCCAATGTAGTTATAGAAACTGTACTTTTGGATTTGTTTCGGGGCCAGTCAAAATCGCTACGCAGGCCGTAGGTTGGGGACCCTCGTTTACGGAATAAAAACAAGCACCTGTAAGCTCGGAAGTTCGAGGGATGACGTATCTCGGCAAGCATCTTTTCGAAGATAAGGATAAGGAAGCTAGCGGCCAGGAGCATATTCTACGTCCTTTCCAGCATTCGCCTGGTGAAATTGAGGAAAATTTTACAAAACTTATTAGGATAGACGGTAGCAGGATACGAATCTATGTGTTATTCCAATACTGATCCGATGTTCGTGACCTCACGCGTTTGATCAAAGAAGTGGGTCTTCCCTGTTGATTACAAGCGGAATGTGATATAATACAAATAATGTAATTTTGTACGCTAATTAATCGAAATGATTTTGTGCTAAAAGCAAACTAATTAATCAAAGTATTTTCTACTATTTCCCAGCACTCACATATTTTCTAGCAATACGAAATTATCCGTAGTAGTAGTACATTAGTTCTCTTAATACTTCATCTGTTAAAAAAAAATAGAACTGTTAAAGTCGGAGAAGTGTAGTGGAGAAGAGCATTCTCTACGAAACGAATGAGGTCAACGACTCGAAGGTCCCGGGTTCGAGTCCCGGCAGAGGCTTGGATATGGATTTTAAT
Source organism: Lepisma saccharinum (assembly GCA_022664845.1). Lineage (NCBI taxonomy): Eukaryota > Metazoa > Arthropoda > Insecta > Zygentoma > Lepismatidae > Lepisma > Lepisma saccharinum. The sequence continues at coordinate 118,281 of JAGDQP010000128.1, forward strand.
GGCTAAAGGTGAATCGTGACGGGTCGAAGTCCAAAGTTACTAGACTGGCCCATATAAAAATAAAGTTTTACGAAACGAATGAGAATTTTCCAGAGTTCCTCTCCTCTGTCCGATCACGGAAACGTCGGGATAGTACTTACAGCAGAGGACCAGGTCTTTTCTCTTTCGTCTTTTCCCGTAAATTTTGCCAGCCTTCTCAGACAGTGCAGACTAAATAGATAATTAACTAAAAGTAAATATATTAATTTTCATATGAAAACATAAAATTTAGGTTGATGAACGTGGAATTGAACAAATGATACTTCAAAAATTGAATTCCATATCTTCATACGTTACTAATCAACGTTCTTAAGCTTAAGAAACGCAGGAAGTTTAAGGGAATAGAAAGACCGGGGCTAGTTGCACCGTATTTAAGGTATCTAGACAGCCCATATCAAATGTATTTAGATATAAATGTGATGGGAAACAACAAATATTCTTCCGCTTTCAAGTACTTTAGATAAACTCGTCTAGCTACTGTTTAGTTCATTAACAGTAAAAACCATAAATCAGCTAAATTAATGAGAACCAGCGAGAGATCGAGAGAGTGAGTGAAAAGCACGACAATTGAACCGTTTAATAAAAAATAATATCCAACTGTCAACAAGGATAATCAACTTCTATCGCGTGAATGGTTACCAATGCCATTACAATTTTAATCAATTACGGTTGTTTTCAGTTTGTTAAAAATCATTGACGCATATATGACTACCATTTGGCATGAATCATTACAGTTATTAGGCTATGTATCATTCTTTGCTAATGAGTCGTTTAACTTACAATAGAGAAAATAAATATCGTTATTCTTTTGTCATAATTAATACCAATAACCGTTGCACGTTTCAATGTTACATGTGATTACTGTATGAATTATAAATGACACATGAAAATAGTTTCTATTAGAGTAAAGTCTACTAGCAATTTTGCAGCTATATTATACCTGTGAATAGTACATGCCCGCGTGGTGATTCACAAAACGTATTGCGGGGGCTGAGGGGAGGGGGAGTATCAATTTGTAGCTTTTTTTTAACGTGGGATTCCCATCACGCACATGGTCAATGAAAACTACCGTGAAATTTGTTACAGTAAAAATGTCTTCAATCTCAAAATGTGTGTTATTTATAATAGATAGTAGCACAATATTTGGTAGAATATATAATACAATTTGGACGTCTTTTGTCTCGTCTATCACCTAGTTTCACAAATATAAAGACTAGAAAATAATATAATGTGTGAATAAAAAATAAATATATTCATATGTTTCATTTTCTCCCTTCCATTCGGCACGTAAACAATATTCTACATTGGGGAGACGATCCCTACGACGAATAATATTCGAGGATATGTCTCCTCATCCCCTCGGTTTTCCCGCCAGTGAGTACAATAAAAACTGTACGTATGAATCGTGAACTGAATGGGAAGACAAGGTTGCAGTTATTATTTAAAGCAGTATCCTGGCATTTAGCAATCGTAAGTTTGAGGAAAACCAGGAAAAAACTTAAGTCAGAATGGTGGATCATGGACCCAAACCTTACGACTTGAGCACATTTTCACTGGGCCACCACCTTCGACATACTGTGTGTGTGTACTATTATAACTTCTGCCCCAAAACGTAACTGAATTGGACCGCTAAAACATCTCTACATGTAAATCAAGAGGTGGCTTAGTGGTTGAGCGCTCACCTCTGCAGAGCTCTGGTGCGTGGGGTTGTCGGTGGATCCCAGCTCATGCCATGTGGGCTTTGTAGTGGACAAACAATGGGTTTTCCCGGAGAGCTCCAATTTCTTCCCACTTTCATTTCGCCAATTCATCTCTTCATCATCCATTCGGTCAAAGCCAAAGTTGCCTAAAGAACTTAAATTCAAACTTAAATGTAGATCAAGAAAGAGAATAAAAACATCTTAGTAAACAGGTGGTAGAAAACATAACATTTATCATCCATCAAATTAGAATTTTTTATAGTTTCAGATCAAAATTGAACTAGTCGTACTAATCAGGCTTGTATTAATATGTAAACGCTAGGAAGTCAAAATTATATGCTGTCTGCTAGACCTTCACATGCTATTCAATTAACCATAATTTTCTTACAAATAACCTAAAATCACACTTTTACATTTATATTTACAAGTATGTTGGGCTGCATACGAACAGGTGATTTGGACTAAAAGAAAGAGATTTCAATAGCGAGAAGATCAAGTGGACAATGCACTTGGAAAACGTTTAGTAAGTATGAGTCTGGTATTCAAAATAACCATTACATAATGTCACTTTATAACTTCAATTGTTGCTTTTAAAGCACTATTTAGGAAAATATTTTTAATTTTTCCGCTTTCAAAATTATATCTATTCCTTTAGAGATACTGCAACAAAATTACTGATTTCATAACCATAAAATTACATGAGAATATAGGGATATTTTAAACTGAGTTTTCAATTTATCAATTTCCCTTCATTCGCAATCATGATATGAAATTTTCAAAATTCAGACGTTCAAGGGATCTTGAAAATACATTTACCTATGTTTAATAACGCCAAGAAAGCATGACCCCATCCTGATAGATATTCAATAAACACGTTTAGAACAATTGAGAAAACTCTTTATCGGGATATCTGGAGTTCGGACCTTCCAATTACGAAGCAAGCACGCAATAACAGGCACATTGGAGCTGTAGAGTAATTTGATGGAAACTTATTCGACTCGAAGACTTTTCTAGATTATAAACTTTCTGGAGTTCACAACTTCTCGTACTCCGTACAAGTTTCGTTAACAACTTTTATTGCATTGGTGAGTTTAATTTGTATAACCTGAATACATGATAAAGTAATACCTATGAAGTAGTATAGAGAGATTCTGTTCATGCATTAAGACCTTTGCTCCTCGTGTTCCACATACTGCTATAAAATAAATACAACAGTATTAAAAACATCAATTACCAACACTCGGCAGCAATTCGATGATTCTAGCCTATTCGAGCTTTCCGTCACTGTACTTTCAATAACTGTACTTGGTTCAACATAACATTCAATCAGGTTCAGCTAGTAGGAGACTTACTTTGCATTCGGAACTTTACCGCCCATAAAATTAATTTTATCTTTATCTTGCATTCGGAAGGTCGTGCGATTCAAGCCCAGCGACAGCCCATACTGATTGTATTTCCTGGTTTCTCTCGGTCGCACCTGGCAAATGTTGAAATGGTACCTTGAATAAGGTCAAGGTTGATAGCCTTCCAACGTTTCACCTTTGAACTGTGCTGTCTGAAACTTTGAATTTCATCTATGGCCTGTAGACAACTATGGTTCAGATAGGAGTGAGGAGAGCATGTAAGAAACAAGTCGTTCAGGCCCTAGTTTCGAAATATTTGCCTGGTGTGACTGGGGGAAAACCTGAGTCAGATCGAACCAAAGGCCTCCTGAAGTCAACGGTTGCTCGGTTTGGACTATTTGGAATTTGTTAAATATTTTTTATTCAGCTCTTTGCTTCTCCCAGTTGTTAGGTTAGATTATTACCTGCGTTACGTTAGGCAAAGTTAGGTTAGGTTGGTTTCAACGTAAATTGAATTTGTTCCAAAAGTTCACTAAACGTATTTTGCTAGTCTTCCACCGTCAATCAAAATAATATTAAAAAAAAGTTACCTTTGAAATAAATACACAGTCCAGGAAAAAAAAACGGATGATCTCACAGTCTGAATGAAGATGCTATCAATGGCACAACGCACCCGCACACAAAACAATAACAAACTACAGTGGGAAAGCCACAAGTCTTTCACATAACACCACAAGTTCTGTCTAATTTCATTGTCTTGCTATCATGCTTACTGGAACGTCACTGCAGCAAATACACACACACACACAACCTCCACTTACTGGACGAACGCGATACTGAATTCACTCAATAAAAAACCACGACCTTCGCGAAGTGCGCTGAACTCGCAGCAGAGCACCCTAGCCTAGCACGCGCGAGAAGCGAATTGCATTGCAAACTGCTTGGCAAACTGTTTCCTTCTCACACCGCTAGAGGTAACACAGCCACACAAAGTATCACAGAAGTGCGTGACGTCACCACCAAAACAACCCGCCCACAAATCACGTTACAGGTACGAAGCGCGAGTTCAATGCTTCAGACGGTCTTTCACTATCTTCCATGCTTTCCACGGTGTCTTTGTCATCGTCCTTTGCTCTCATCTCTATTTAGCATGTCACATTGCATTTCTTTTTATTCTCACATTCTTACAGGGGAGACAAAATATGCTATTTGTCATTGCATAGGGATTTATTTTTTGGGAGAGAAATTTTGCGTGAGTCCCGTCAACTTGGCTCCAGACACTGTCAACAGATTGCAAGAATTTTAGCTTCTTTTTTAAATTTTTCACTAAAGGTAGACACACACCAAAAAACACATTGGAGCGGAGTAAAACGAAGTAGAACGATACCATACCATATCCATTTTCTGTATGGATACTCCTTCTCTTCAAAGGAGGCGCGCACACCGACTGAGCAGATGGAAACGGAGCAAAGGATATACATATATTGGTTTAGTACAGCATCGCTCTGCTCCGTTGTGAGGTTATCCTAAGTGTTCCTGTCCAAAGGAAAATGTATCTTGCTGCTCATGTAATTTTGGTTTTCGTTCTAGTAAAAATATATATATATATATTTTGCTTTTCTTCCGCTCTTGGATATTATTTTCCGACTTCCAATTTTACGGAAAAGATTAGTCCCGTATGAGTAAAGCCTCATCTTCGAGTACATTGTAATGTGAAATGCCTTTGTTGAGTCCTGCTTCTATAGCATTGAGGAGGACTGTGATGGGTCCATGATGGACTAGATAATGTTGCACCCGAAAACACGAATGCCGGTAGATAGGATGCTTCATGGACAGAAGAGGATAAATTTAGCTTCAAAGCGGGTAATAAAGAAGCAAAGAGGACCGTGGCAACAAAGGACCCATATTAGGCAACTTAAGGATGACCGAGGATTAGTGTTTACCGCTGAAGACAGGATCAAAGAGAGATGGACCGGATATTTCGAAACGCTCCTGAAAGAAAAAAATACAAGGAACGTTCTTAGCGATGTAACCAACACCAAGAATAAGCCGGGAAGTAGAGAAAGCACTAAAGAAAATGAAGACCGGGAAGCTACAGGTCCTGATTGCATACCACTAGAAGCGTGGAAGAGTTTGGGACCAGAAGGTATAGATATTGTATTGAATGTGATATAAAAAACCTATGAACAGGAAAAAACGCCAACTCAATGGAGGAATAGTGTTATTGTACCAATTTTTAAGAAGGGAAAAATATATAGGATTGTGGGAACTATAGATGAATCAAACTTATGTCACACACGATGAAGACTCGGAAGAAAATTGTATAGAAGGAAGATTATGAGAAGAAACATCAATAGGAGAACAACAATTTGGATTTATGTCAGGAAAAAGTATCACACACACAACTTTGGTATTAAGACAAACTATTGAAAAGCATCAAGAAAAGCAAAAAGGATTGCATATGGTCTTTATTGATTTGGAGAAGGCCTACGACAGAGTACCACGTCAGGAAGTATGGAGATGTTTGAGGCAGAAAGGAGTGCCAGAGAAATATGTAAGGATAATCTAAGATATGTGTACAGGAACTAGAACTGAGGCAAGAAGTAGTGTGCTATTGACACGCCAAATCCCTATTATGGTTGGATTACACCAGGGTTCAGCCTTAAGCCCGTGCCTCTTCAACGTAGACGTTATAATTCAGGATGTGAGAGATGAAGCCCCATGGTGTATGATGTTTTCCGATGATGTATGATGATTACATATATGTAATATTAATAGGGCAGAACTTAAAAGGAAAAGTACAGAGTTGGAGGAAGTCTCTTAAAGATAGAGGCCTAAATATTACTAGAAAGAAAACTGAGTATCTTGAGTTTAACGGAGAAGAAAATGGAGAAGTGATGTTGCAAGAAGAACGATTGAATAAAGTGAAAAGTTTCAAATATTAGGTTTATCTGTTACTGGAAATGGTGATTTGGACTCAGAAATACACAATCCAGGAAGGATGGCGAAATTGGAATAAAAGTATGTGGCATTCTCTGCGACCGCAGAATCACGGTAAAGAATAAAGGGATGGTTTAAAAAACAGTGGTTAGACCAGCAATGATGTACGGAGCAGGGACATGGCCAATAAAGAAAGCACAAGAAAAAAAAGATTAGATGTTACCGAAATGAAAGTGCTACTCTGCATGTGTGGCATAACATGAAGAGACAGAGTGAGAAATGTAAGAGTAAGAGGAACAACCAAGGTTGTGCAGTGGTATGGACATGTAACAAGAAGAACAAATGACAATGTATAGAAATGGAAGTGGATGGCAGAGAGGTAGAGGGAGGCCAAGGAGGAAATGGATGGATAGGGTTAAGAATGATCTCGGGAAGAAAAGTCTGTCAGGGGAACAAGTTCAGGACAGGGCTTTGTAGAGAAGACTGACTCATCAGAAACATCGACCCCACGTAGGTGGGAAAAGACTGAGAGGAAGAAAAAGAGTTCCAAATACTCTGCATTCTTTTTCTTTCTTAAAAACTGGAAACATTTCTCTCGAAGGTATCAACTTCTTATTTGACATTTGAAGACGTGTATGTTTCAAAGACAGTAACTTTCCTGTTAGTGAGTCTTTATTTTCAATACAATTTTAACTATAAGTTAGTAGCCAGTACTTGTACACAACCCACAATGAAATTACAATAATTCTGGTATATATTAACCGATTTTCATGATTTAGCCATCAAATAAAAGGGGGACGATCTGCTCTCTTTCATGTATCCAATGATACCTCTACATACATAATACTCCAGTAATGAGGTCAGAAAGTATTGTGCCAAAATAAAAAAAAAATTCCGGAGGTACTTTGGGCGCATCTATATGGAATTTCAATTCTTGTATTTCTCACATAGATTCAGAAATATTATATATAATATATAAAATGGTGAAAGAGCTGGATTTAATATAACGAAAACGTTAGAGTAAAAATATCTTTAGGGCCGAAAGAGACCCACGTTGACGGTAATACTTCGTTCATATAATTTATCTAGTAAAAGTGACGTAGCTATTTTCACTTTCTTTCCTTTATTCTTCTCTCGTAAGATTAGATAAAACTGATTGTATGGGCGATAACAGCACTATGGCTTACGCCCGTCCCGATCTTCTCTAATTTGCTCTTCTCAGCATTCTCCACCAATCCGCCATAGCTCAGTGGTAGAGCGTTGGCGTAGCCTTCGGGAGGTCCTGGGTTCGATCCCAGTGACCGACCATCCTGACTGAAGTTTTTCCAGCGTTTTTCCTCAGTCACACTACGCAAATGCCGGGTCCTTCAACATAGGCCCTGGCCGACATCTTTCCGAATGCTTTCCCTCTATATCCCGGCCTGAGCCTCAGATGCCTAAAGACCATAAATATAATTCAATTTCGGCATTCTCCAGCAGCTATACACTGTTAAAATCCAACTTTTTAAAAATATTTTAATAGAATAGTTTTGCAAACCTTAAGTGAGTAACTTTTGATCACTTCTTGTACTGCTTCACTTCTGATCACTAACTGAACAGCCCTTGTGCAGTTTTTCTTACACGGGAGAGTTTATCAGTAAGTGCTTTCGGTAGCCTACGAAACAGGCCACGTAGCATTCGATATTCCACGAATGTCTCAAATGAATATTCTCAAAATATTAGCTCATCCTGGACATCCATATATTCGTAGAACATCCTGGGACATTCTAGCGAAATGAGAGTGCACGAGTTTGTTCACGATGACTTAATAAACTGTGAAAGAACATTTCTAAGTTTCGATATCGTATATCGATATCGCTGACAAATAAAAAGGGAACGATATATCGAAAATCGAGATATAAAACATTTCATATCACTAAGTCGGTGGAAATCGAAACTCATTCATATCCAAAATAAAAAAAAAATAATTGAAAATCGGAAATCGTTCATATCGAAATCATTCGAAATTAAAAATCGTTGGAAATCGATTATCGGTCGAATCGAAAAAACGTAGAAAGGTAAATATTGATCAAATAGAAAAATCTTTTGGTATCGATATTCGATACTTGGATTTCCGATTTTCTTGATATCGATATTTCGATTTTTCAAAATATTAATCGATCGATAGATATATCGAAAAGTCACACAGCTCTAGTCTTGAATAAGTAGTACGAGACAAATTGAAAAAACCGTAAGAAAGACATATTAAATCACACATTACTGATATACAGTATATATATTACTTACACTTCTTGAGAACAAAGGTTTTAAAAAAATGTGTATTAAAAGTGTAAAGTAAGTGTATTATTTGTTGTACAGTGTATAGTCTCAACGACAATATTATTCTTATTTTCCGTATTAAGGTAGTGACGTGAGTATTAGTGAAAACAACCTGCATTAAGTTTACGTCAAAACAAAGTAATGAAAACAAATAATGATTGTGTTGGAAGAAATGACAATTGCAGTAACAACACGAGAGCATATACTTAACATGTAGGAAACCTCGCATATGAGGTAAACATCTCTCAGACATTCTGTACTCTTCTGAGCAAGAGTTCAACATATTTCCTTGAAAACTGTGTAGCATAGACCAACAGGTGGGTGTGGTCTGCACTGCGGCCATCTTTGTTATTTAGATGAGTTCCATGACGTGTGATAGGTCTACTACCTGGCAGCGGCTTGATTAATTTTCGTATAACTAAGAGCGTCACAAGGGATTCGAACACAAATTAATTAATAGCATTTAATGTATGAATCAGACACACCTTCATTCAACTTATTCATTTTTGGTCAGACTATACGTCACTTTGTACAATTTATTTGATGTAACTACAAACAAAAACCAGGCTCGACCCCTTATGAGGATACGTTTAAAGGCTCTACCTTAACACTTTGAAACACCATTTGACCAATAGAAATTAACCTTGCACTATCGATTCTTCTGAAGGATATCTTTACTATTCGTATCACCAAAAGAATATTGGCCAAGAGACGTCATCCTCCAAATTTTAAGAGTTTAGGGTGTATATATAGATGAGCAGCATTCCAATCGCGACTCATTGCCAGCGGAAGGTAGCATCTAGAACAATACAGGTAAAGGCAGTCCCGTAATCTAGTGGCAAAGGTCACTGCTATGGGTCATCGCTAGAGAGGCTGCGAAGATCCAAATTCTCACCCAGCTATCTTGACTTAAGTTTGCCTCAGTTCCATAAGGCAAATGTCGTGATGGACCTTGTAGTAGAGGTCAAACAAAATTACGCGATCCTTTTCCTCGAAGTTCTGTCTGCTAAGAGACGTCTGTCATCAGACGTGAGACAATAAATGTTAGTGCAACCAGAATTATTTTTTTCTTCCTTCATGTGTAGAATATCAAAGTATGTGCACATGCAAATTTTGGCAACTCGAGCGCAATTGCTTTGGGAGATATGGATGATATAAAAGTCAGGAAATCTTGTTTCTGAAGAGTGATATAAGGGGTGGAAATGCCCTTATATTTTTTAATTGCTGAAAGAAATGGAAAGCAAATACACAGTAATGGATACTGAGTGGATGGCGCTACCTGCTGGAGGGTTTGTTTATCATGGCCGCCAATTTGAATCTCGATTGATTTTCTAAAATGGGAAGAGGGTCGTGTGACATATCATTCTGGGCTAGAATTTCATGAGAAATACATTTCTGATATCCATTTTGCCGTATTATTGTGAGAGAGAAAAGTATGTGACAGTAGTCTGGGACAATGACTCAATAGTCTGAAACGGCCCATTTCGTTTTGAAATCACAAAGGAAATGAAACCCAAACGCATACAAATTGTTCCTGGCTACGTGCCCTATAGATATGGATCTGTACGCATTTGGGTTTCATTTCCTCTGTTATTTCAAAACGAAATGTGTGTTTTCGGGCAGTTTCATCATTAGTCCAGACGAGTGTCACATACCCTTTTCTCTCACAATAATACATTTACGCTTAAACTGATATCGGAAACGTATTTCTCATGAAATTCTAGCCCAGAATGACATGTTACACGACCCCCTTCCCATTTAAAAAAAATCAATCGAGATTCAAGATGGCGGCCATGATAAACAAACTCTCCAGCAGGTAGCGCCATCCACCCAGTATCCATTACTGTGTATTTGCTTTCCATTTCTTTCAGCAATTAAAAAATATAAGGGTATTTCCACCCCTTTATATCACTCTTCAGCAACAAGAATTTCTGACTTTTATATCATCGATATCCGGCCTGAGCCATACGTGCCTAAAGACTACAAATAAATTCAATTCAAGGGAGGGAGCTGAGATTTGAAATCAAACTACGATTCAGACGTAAACTTCGTGTAAGTGAAAATAAGACTTCCTGCTTAGAGCTGGCTGGCATTGATTCACTCTCCAGTCCATTTCCTCTATTTACAATTCTTCAGAGGTTCCGACTTGGATCTACTCCACAAACCCCAAGATTAGATCACCTCCTACTGGCTGCATTTTTAAGGATGGAAGAAGGTTTGGGTGGAATGGAACTTGTCGCGTGCCTGGGTACTGCAACGAATTCTTTGCAACCGTTGCAGCAGTACCAGCCGTTTTCTTCTCCTGTAGACTTACACACACATACAAAACAACCGTTCACTAGGATTAAAAGAGCGTGGCGGTTTAAAACAAGAGTAACAACTCTGTTCGATCAAATTCTCATTCTGTTTCCTCCTATTCTCTGTTCTGCTTCTCTGTTTTAGATAGACGCAGAATTCAAGATTCCTCATCTGCACCATTAGAAATTTAGTACTTTTAGAAGTGAGCCGTGTCAATATAGTAAATTATTCTTCTAATGGTACGACAATGCCATTCTGATTCGTGCTCTTGACGCTTCCTACGTTAATTAATTATTACATGAACGGTTCAATTGTTTCTTATTTGAAGAATGGCAACACAAGTGGATGTTTTCTCAACTGAAATAAGATATCAAAACAACAAAAATGAAGATATACAAACATAGAATCGTGCTTAGGGGAGATCCGAAAATATTCTTGTTTCTGCGAACAATATTATTGATTGCCGCGTCGATGTATTGGTTCTTGAGAATGTCCTCCGTAGTGGACCAATGGACAAGGTATCAAGTTATATGGAGCAGAAACGTAGTCTCTACGAAAGAGCGAAGAAAATTGGATAGTTTGGAAATGTGGAGATTGAAAAAGAATGGGAGAAGAACATCTAGACACAAAAGATGTGAAATGAGAAAGTAATGAAAAGAGCAGGCAAAACCCGAATAATGCTGGGATAACAAAGAAGAGAAACTGGTTAGGACATTGAGTGCGCACAGACTGTATACTGAAGGATGCAACTGAAAGTGTAGTTGAGGGAATAAAGAAGACGAAGAAGAAGCACCCACCTGGTTATTACTTAAAGAAAATAAACCAGATGCTGAGACAAACGAAGCTGTTACAGCCCATACAATTAGTTTTCTCTTATCTTACTTACAAACAAAGCGTAAGATCAGGATGAATGGAGAGGGCTTAAGATGTTGTGAAGAACCTGCCGCTTTCGGCCAACACTTCAGTTACACAAACTTTTACTCTAAAGCCTACATGACGTCATTACAAATTCCTTTAGGAAAACTGGGGTCTTTCTGGGACATAAAGTGCATAAAAATTAGCGTGCACCTTCAAGAATACGATATTAATTTCAAATTTAAGACGAAAAGGTTCTCGAGTTATTAAGGGTGCGAGTCTACTTACAATCGTGAAGGTTCCGAAGGTCCCTTGATAGGGACAACTATAAATTCTGGTTATGGTCTTTTACTTTGTTTTAATAGAACAATGAACTCCTGTAATGTTATGCAACCCGCTATAAATGTTATGAGAGACAGTATACGTGTTCAGGATATGCTCTTTTACAATGACAGACAGACGGACAGAGCGGGAATATAAATCCCGCATTAGCGTGAATTTAGTGATATTTTTATATTATTTTTATAAGGAAAATAAAATATTTTTGTTAAACTATACTTATATACTGGAACCATCCTTCTAGACAATGTTTTCCACTAATTTACTAAGATACAATAAACACACAGTAAATGAAAATAAATGAAAACAACACTAAAGGGGAAGGCTATTTGGTGATAGTAGTAGATTATTTGGTGATAGTGGGTAGATTATTTCGTGACATTATGAATTTATAACCAGAACTTTCCCTAACCAAATGTACATGAATCAAATGTATCACTCTGATTCATTAGACGATTTTTCACAAGAGTTGTCACACATGAACATAGTCATGTCCTCGTCAATGACAATTTTTATAAAATGGTTGCATGAAAAAGCTAGAATGAGTCCAGTTTGCACCCGTCTTGTTTTTGACATGTTGTGAATACGAAAATCTACATTTTCTATACATCCAGGCATCATCATGCTTGTCTGAAGAAATGACGTTTACTTTCTTTTCCGAAAGTCCTGAAGAAAATCCATCTGTTTTTCAGTTTTACATACAGGTCACAGGCTTAAAATTGACTGAAACACCATAACGTTTGTGCTTAAACACTGATGGAGTTTTAAACTTTTCTGCATTTGAAAAAATATTACAGATCCTTATGCACAGAACATGAAAATTAAAGCACTTTCCATGGATCTCATTTAACCGTAAATTACAACATAAAGTTTTTCTTAGATATCTGCCAATGAGTGATTTTTGTTACAAGACATGGCACAGATATTGGATTCAAAATACATGGCATGCTATGAAGGTTAAAGTGTTAATACACAGACTTCGTAGTAGCTTCGAAATGGAACGGACTTTTCGGTGGCACGTCTCGTAAGAATTATCACCATTTTCACCAAATAACCCTCCCTTACCATATTAGCAATAGCTCGCGCAACGCTATCGAGGGACCTAACTCTAACAAGATGGTAATGTTGTAATGGTCATAGTAGCAACTATTTTAGCAGGGGGAAGGCTTCAAGCACTACGACACTAAGGGCGTTGCAACTTACGGTCCGACCTCCAATCACGGAGAAGCAACACAAATAGCTGATGGCACCTCCCTATCATTGAGAACTGGTAACAAAATTGAATTAAAAATGTCTCCGCTGTTGCCACATAAACTGAAAGTCCACCACACCCGTAGTAGCTTATTGGCTGTGTACTTTCATGACAGCCAAATGCTTTTAATTACATGCATTGTTGCTGATTAGAGAAATAAAAAAAAAAAGAAGCCATCACTCTGGCTGAGGAGGTAGTGTGGGGTGACCAAATTTGCAACAGCCCGGCCACGTGTTTTCAAGACCACGTGACTTGTACGTGGAGACAGGAGGAGAATAAGACAATGTCATAAAAAGCAATGCAGGACTCACCCATCTATCAAATTTTAAATCTAGATTCTATCTATGTTAAGACAAGAGAGTTATTCTCTCATCACTCAATTGTTTCTCTGAAATATACATTTGCTTAATCCCCGAAGGACCACGGAATGTGTGCAGGGCGATAGAAGAGGCTAAAAAAGAAATCTTGGGTCTCGTACGTAAAAGCCAATGAATTTTAGAATGATGTATGTATTCCGTTTGGTGATCTTATAATTATTGAAGATAACGAAATATATTTATTTTCAAAAATAGCAAATCGAAACCGTTGTTCTGCTATAGGGAGCAATTCTTGTTTCCCAACTAAACGAACTAGTTCGTTTCTACTGGTCTTTTCAAGCGATTAGTTCCTGATGAACTGTTCTCTCAAACGAGCTCAACTTTTCATCTCTAGCTGCTTTCCAGATCTCCAACTATCGCTGTAGTTCAAAAATTCATCAGACATTGCGCTTTTGTGTGACAGTTAATTTCCAAGTTGCCCTCGTCCCCAAACCTTCTAGATGGTACGAGCGAGTAAGAAAATTGGCCGGACACATTGCTTTATGACTGACTGTTTCCTGTTCACTATGTCCGCATCTTATGTGAAGTTTTCCATTTTTGTATAAATTGCAAGCCAAATTTCAATTGTATTTTATTAACGGCTTCATTAGATTCAAAACATACCATCCTAAGCTTCATTATTAAATGATTTTCCTATGTCTACGAGAGATTTATACTTTTATCGTTTCCGTTCAACTATGACACTTTCCCTCAATGAAACAATCCGCATAATCGGCACAGATCCAGGCAACGACGTACACAGTAATCGAACAACTAACTGAACTCTCATCCTTGATGTCCGGTCCGACATTATTACTAACAGTGCGGTGAGAATCGAACGAACCTAAGAAGACACGAAACATCTTGCAACTTTTCTATGAAGATTTCAGAAAAAATACAAAGGCAATGTGATCCTTCACAGTGCTTTTACATTAGTATCAAAGAAAAAAGATCAAATTTAGTGCGTTACAGCTCACTCCCGGAAGAAACAGAAAAAAAGAAGTAACTCTTTGTTGCAGAAGTTTCTTTGTAACAAAGATAAAGAAACACATTAACGCGTTCGGGCTACAGATCTGGCCTTGTTCTATGTTTGCAATTCGAACAGTAAGATTTTCCTCCCGCTTGCTTACAAATGACCCCGTCAAGGTCGCTTCGCTTCGTCTCTTGTTGCTGCGTAGTTCGCTGGCAATATTTATTGCGACTACTTTTTTCAATTCAGGGTTGCCAAGGGCACTGATTTGTCTCAGCAACTCGAGATTTATCTTACAACTTCAATTCCACATACTTTTGGAATTCTTCTTTTCACACTACTATCCTACGATGATTATGATGATGATTTACTTACTACCCCAAGATTCCTGGACAAGGTGAACCGATAAGGGTTTCCCATTTAATTCCATCGGATGGGCACACATCTTAAGGATGGGGTCTACAGTTTAAAGTGAATTTCGAATTATATTCAATGTGCTCCGACCGGGAATTAAGCCCGACACTACGTGATTACAACGTGGCAAGGAACACCTACTATGTTATATTCAGCATCACTAAACACAGCATGCGCGCTTAAAAAACGCACGGTAAACTTGCCTAATTCCATGATATTTTAAATATAGTGGGTATCCCCTGAAGTGTTAAAATAAAAACAACATGCAAATTGTAAAGTGTAGGGTAATAATATAACCGCGATCTTTTAAATAAAATCTGTATAATTGTTATTACTGAAATCATGTACTTTCAAGGAACACTTTGCACTCCCGACCACTAATTTTTATTTCATTCAGAATGAAAAGTTGCATAGTTCTGGTAAAACATACGGTTCTTATATTTGATGCAGTGGTTCCAAAATACGTAACAAGGTTCATAGCTCCATGAGTGCTATCCTAGCTACGTGATTCCAAAAATAATGCACAAAAATGTATTTGCAAACATACACGTATTTCACGCATAGTACGAGGGTGGATCAAATATAAACGGGATTTTATTTTTTATTTAAATTCAGCTATTACAATTTATTTTTCCACATAGTTTCCTCCTTTGGAAATACATTTGTCCCAGCGTATGGGCAGCTTTTTGATGCCCTCATCGTAAAAAGAACAGGGTCGTGTCACCAGCCAGTTGCGCACGAACTCTTCCACACTCTCGTCATCTGCAAATCGTTGCCCTCCTAGAGCTTCTATAAGCGGTCCAAACAAATGGAAATCGCAGGGCGATAAGTCCGGGCTGTAAGGAGGATGTTCAAGTGTAGTTAAGTGCATTTCCTGTAGCTTCGAGACAGTTCGAGTTGCAGTATGGGGTCACGCATTGTCGTGCAGGAGGAGGATCTGTCGAATCGACTGGTCTCGTCTTTTGCGCCGATATGCAACTCTCGCCTTGTTCAACAGCTCGCAGTAGTATTCAGCATTTATTGTGCGTCGCTCATGTAAAAAGTGAATCAGCAAAATGCCTCGCCGATCGAAAAAAAAAAACGGTTGCAAGAACCTTGCCAGCTGACAGTCGAGTCTTGGCTTTCACTGGTGCTGCCTCCCCTTTCCTCCGCCACTCCTTACTGGCTTGTTTGGATTCAGGAGTGTAGTGGTGAACGCATGTTTCGTCGCCGGTGACGATCCGACTCAAAAATGCATCACCTTCTTCCGCAAAAATTGCTGTAAGCCTCTGACAGACCTCCAAACGTCTCAACTTCAGATTTTCGGTCAAAAGGTGAGGGACCCATCTGGAATACACTTTACGGAACTGTATGTCGTTTGTGATGATTGCTTGACAACTCCCATAGCTGATTCCGACTTGTTCTGCAATTTCTGATACTGTTACTCGTCGATCGTCGTCAATAATGCCTTTAACCGCACGAATGTTTTCGTCCGTAATGCTGGTCCGAGAACGGCGATCGTGTTGCTAATTTTCCACACGTTCTCGTCCTTCCTTGAACTTTTTATGCCAGGCATACACACGCGCCCTTGACAATGTTTGATCCCCGAACTGTACAATCAATCTCTGGCAAATTTCTGCCGCTGTAACTCCTTCACGAGCAAGAAATTTTATAATTATGCGTTGCGCAGTGGAGGGGTGGACCTGTTGCTCCGACATCATGAGCGGTACTGACGAAATGGCGGGAAATATCTAACAGCACGCTCTCTCCACTCCCAAAGGTCCCGCCTAAAAATAGCAGAAGCGCGCGGCCAGTCCTACCAACTGTTGATGTTCAGGAACAAAAATCCCGTTTATATTTGATCCCCCCTCGTATATTTAATAAAATATTGTGCAAGATAGTAAATGCAGAATGCACAGACATAATTAATGACTGACCTCTCCCAAATGTAAATACTAATACTATTATCGACCTTACGTGCACGATATTTCCTTAGGACCACAAGAGATAGAAAATCTTGAGGGTTAACCACATTTCACTATTAGGATGTTTCTGTAGTAGTCGACTTCTATTTAAAAAGGACTGGGAAAGTGCGAAGGTCTAAAAGAAAATATGTTCAACTATCTTCTCGTAATTCCAAAAACTTCTGTTGGATGATAACTCCGTTGAAACAAATTGAAACTTTATTACTAAGACAGGTTTACCACGGAATCCTTACCCTAGTTTTAACACACACTAAAACATTTGAAAACGTGAAACATTTAAGTAATACAGGAAACCAATAAGAATAAATACATCAAACTTTGATTAACAACCTTATTAAGTCAAATCATTTTCGTTTTCAGCTATTTCTTGGCGATTTGTCTTATGGTTTAGGGTTCTTTATTTAGACACAGTATACTGACAAACAGTGTAATTTGCTCCTACAATGGGGTAAAGAGCATGAGACCAGGTTGTTCATAAATACATGGCCGAAATGCACATCAACCGACCCTGTCTGTCTCCCATTGAACGGGAGCGATGGAACGGTGAATAATGGCCGTTAAAGGTTATAGCAACAGACAGCGTTAACGATTTATGAAGTGTAGATGCAGGTGTAATAGGACGTGTTACAGTGCCCTGTGTAACATACTGGAACAGTGTGATTTATGGGTAATTTTGTTGCATGAGTTCAAACTGGGACATACGGCGGGTAAAACGTATCGTAATGTGTTGACAGTATGGGGCGTAGATTCAACTTCAGAACAGACAGTGTAGCGCTGTTTAAAAGTCTCGTGACGAGAACCAGTCTCCAAGAAGGGAAGGTAGAGAACGCAAGGTGGATAACGACACTTTAAACCCTGTGGAAGCAGACCCACGTACCAGTCTGAGAACTTGCCCGACAGTTCAACACTACCAGCAACAGTTTCCGACTATCTACAGCAAATAACGAAAGTGAAAATTGGACAACTGTTAACGGAACATTACAAACAGTGGACATCTGCAATAACATCTTGTTTTGTCATTATATGAGAACCTACTCGATTGCACTGTGACGTGTGATGAGAAGTGGATCTTGTATGATAAATCGCAAGCAAAGAGGGCAGTGGTTGGATGTTGCTGAACCTCCCCCACCAAGCCAAACACTTTCCTAACCCAAAGTTGGCGCCACAAAAGGTTTCGTTTTTAGTGTGGAGAACAGCAGAGGATATTTATTGTCCATTACAAGTTCTTTCCTCCTCGTGAAAACATTAACACGGTCACGTACTGTGCAGAAGCTCACGAAATGCACCAGCAAATGTGTAAAATGTCGCTGATCAATGGAAAGAGATAACGCTAAACCCCAAGCGGCAAAAAATATTAAATAGAAGCTGGAGACCTAAGATATCAAGTATCCCCCACGCTACATATACCCCGGACTTAGCACCAACAGACTAACATGTTTATCTAAGTTACTTCCCGCAAGATACGGTGTTAAAAAACAGGGGGGCAGCCTTCCAGTACCTCATTGACTCACGGAACACACGTTTATTGAGAGACAGGATTGAGAGACTTGTAGATCGTTGTCAGCGATGTACTGTTACAGACGAAGATTATTTTGAATGCAGCAGATTTGTTTACTCGGTTCCAAAGCTCAGTAGTATTGTGAAGTACGAAAACAGTAATTTATTTACGAACAACCTGGTAGCAGTGAAGCAAAATGAACAAAATAATACTTACACACCAGAGCTCAGGACTACAAACAACAAATAAATTGCTCTTTCAAATGTAAACTACGTATTCTTCAACATAATTGTTATTCAGCTAGTAAAAGTGAAACATATGGTGCGTTCTGTTTTTTTTTATAACAAAAAACCGAACATACGTATGAACAAAGGAACTTTATAACAAAAACACTGGCAAGAAAATATTAACAATTTCTCTGCATGAGTAATAAAACAAGTGAATATAGACTGCACTTGCATTATAAGTTCAAGTCCGCATATTCTACTTTCTCATAATAAAGACTGTGTAAGTATATCTTAACCTATATGAATCAGTATTTGTTTTGTTCCACATAAAATTATTCATTTTGTCTCACGCTTCCGTCTAAAACAAAAGACGGTCTATATAATATATACATCATAGTTACGATTAATTCGGAGTAGCGTAATAAAGATAAGATTCCACATTATCCATAGGCCTACATCCTGTGTTCGCTAATGTTCTAAGAAATACTCCGAACATATTTTGAAAAGCCTATTTCTTGATTTTTTTTAGTGAGAACTGTGTTTTCTTTTGGTTTCCTCTTATTGTTTCAGAACATAACAGACGTTAAACCCTAATGTTCTTCTCCTCTTCCACTTGAGCTGTAACTAATCACCTATACGGTATCTTTTGCTATAATCTGATTAAATGGATGCAAATTCCATTATTTATATATTGTCTAAGGTATTTACTTTGTCCCCTATCCTGTACGTACTTTTGGTAGGGCAGTTGGTTAACTAAAGTACTAGTCATGTTCCGTTTCTGCTAACTTTTAACATCATTCAGCGAATACCAAAACCATCTACATACACACTAAATTCCGAAGAGCGGATTATTTCGTGTCAGGACAGCGGAAAGAGGGGACCATTGTTTAGAGTGGATTTTCATCGCAGAAATCAATAAATTTCCGCTGGAAAAAATGGGAAGCCCTTTTCGATCGGAATATAATATTTTTTAGAAGAACTTCCATCTATTCAGATGAAATGTAAATCTTTTGAACATGAGAACCATGAAATAAAATTTTGGAAATTAAAAGAAGCGAAAGGTAGCATTTATTCAGAAGTTATTTAAAAAAAGTTCTCATGAATTAAATAGAAAAATAAACTTGTCCTGGGCGGAAACTGAACCTACCACCTCTGGGACAACGATTCAACGCTTTGTCCCTAGGCTAAACAAGACAACAACGAAAAAAAAAAGCCTTCGAAATGGTCTCTTTCGTCCCGTCAGGTACTTGAGAACAAAGTTTACAGGTTTTTTATATATATCTTACTCCTGACGCTTCTTAGTATGTTTTGTCATTGAGAAAAGTTATCAGGTCTTCTCTTATCATTTTTAACTCAACGAAATTAACTTCTGAATAAGGCTTCGTCTTTCGATCACCCTGAAACAAACTTGACTGGTACCCATGATGCATTATGAACCACTCTAAAAAGATGAGAAATCGCTCTTTCAGTTTAAAGAGAAAATTACATGCATAAACATCGAAATCCCATCCAAAAAGAGCACATTTTCTATCCAAAAAGGGTCATTCGCTGAAAACCACTCTTTCGATTCAAATTAAATAATTATCGATTTTTTTCATTAAAAAGAAGTTAAAATT
Organism: Lepisma saccharinum; assembly: GCA_022664845.1. NCBI lineage: Eukaryota > Metazoa > Arthropoda > Insecta > Zygentoma > Lepismatidae > Lepisma > Lepisma saccharinum. Next base: position 138,411 of record JAGDQP010000128.1, read on the forward strand.
TCCGCTCTTCTGGTTTAATGAGTGTATATACTCTATAGTGTGAAAAACGTAAGCATACAGCATGTTTATAAAAGTGATATTCCTAAACTAAAGGAAAAATTCTTCGGACCGAAATAAGAAAAAAGACATTTAAAGAGAGGTTGAGAACTGCGGTTTTCGGAACCTGAGGTACCAGAATATGAGTAGATGCAGTCACAAAACGTGATATCTTGACAATAATAACGTAAGACATTTGGACTTAGCGAATCATAATCACAGATGTACTGAAGAAATTAACTTTGGTCAAATTTTATTTTCGTAATATCTTTGCTTCTATGTTTGTTTTGTTAAAAATAATAATAATAATTAGAAAGTTAACCCGAGAAGCTACAAATAGATAGATTAAACTTAGGAACAGTTGGTATATTCTAAAGAAGAAGTGCATACAAGGGTACGTTTGAGCCTCAAACAAAAGTGACGTTGCTGAATGGTGTTTGTCCTATAGTTTGTGATGCACTGAGATCAGTGAGAACGATTGGGTTACCTGTGAGTTGATACTTTTGTACCAATGATCTTCGGAATACTGTATGCAATATTTTAACGGAAAAAGTCGAAAAAATGGGTTGTTATGTTAAAATGTTGGAATGTTAAAACGTTAATGTTATTGAAAGCTGTGAAGTTCAACCCTCTAAAGCAAGATTTCTCAACGTGGGGGTCGCTAGGGGGGCGCGGGTTGTGTGAAAGGGGGTCGTGAATGGAAGGGAAATAATACATTTAACTAGGTTTTGTAAGTTAAAACTAATTAATGTCAAAGAAAGTATTTTATTTTGCCTACTGTTTTCATAACTACTAAAGATAGTGTAATTTGTTTACTAGGTTTTGGATAATATAATTAGGATATTTATTACCAAATACTGCTAATCAACTGTCATATTTTGAAATGGCACGTTTTTGTGGGTCGCCGGCTAGAAGTGAAGGTAAAAGGGGGTCGCCCGAGGAAAAAGGTTGAGAACCGCTGCTCTAAAGCCACGAAAGAGAGGAAAAGCAAGAAATAACAAGTGGAAGTTCAGGAAATAGCACACACTTAATGGATAGAAGGATACCTCATCCTCTGCAAACCAGGATGAATGGAGGGTCGGTGATGGTTCAGTGGTACAGCGCTCATTTCTGGTGCGTGCGGTCCCTGGTTCAACCGCGGCTCATGTCATGTGGGCTTTGCGGTGCACAAACACCGCGTGGGTGGGTTTTCTCGGTGTTTTCCCGTTTCCTGTCACTTCATTCATTCCACAAAATTTTCCATTATCATCTGTTCGGGTAAATTTGCCTACAGGCCTTAAGTAATAAATATTTAAAAATAAACGGGGATGACTGGAAACATGGAGCTAACATCAGGAACTTAAAACAAATAGCAAATAGAAAGAGAATATTGATGGAATGTTGTAATTAAAGGAAATAGGAATATTTACAGGATATCTTTTTAATCAAAATTGATAATGAGAATCTTCTATGAAATTAAACCACAAGGAAACCGTCCAGTGACTACATTTTCCTAATGTGAACACTTCGCATTCATCAACAACAGAAAACTGCAAGTGAATATCAAAACGTTTCCCTAGAACATTGCCGAAGTAAGTAATTTGAGCTGAAACTTCATAACCAGATTTCTTTCAATGCATATATTAAAATATTTTGAAATGATTTCGTGTCAAGTTGATTGCAAACAACAGGAAAAAAATTCAGGTAAAACACTGTCATGTAGTTTGGTTTCAGTTTTGAAGTTACATCTGACAAAATCTTCAACTCTTCTGACACTTAGCACGCATGTTTGCAACTTTCTAGATTAAAACATCGCATATAATATTACAACGAGCATTGGTCAGTTTGAGCACCAAGGTATCAGATGAATGAATCATCGTCTATTCTGATCTCAGCGCACTACATGCTACAGAGCAAGCACTATTCCGCACCAGAATTTCTGTTATTGCATTAAGATTTGCATTTTGTATCTGACACTCCTACAAGGATTCTTTTGATGGGTTTCTTCCAAATTAATACATTTTACTTCAAGACAGTGCATTTAATCGATTACCTTTGCTGCTACTTCATATTCTTTTAAAAACAAAAACTAGGAAATACCAAAATTTCATATATCCACAAATGCTGAACCAAAATATATATGTCGACTTTTATCACATGAGCAATCAGATTTTCCCATTATATGGCGGTCTATGGTGATAAATTTAGCGATTTGTTCCCACCTGCATCGCCCAAACTATTCTTAAAAGTTTTCTTGGGGAGGCAGGGAAGGTAGCGGTCAAGATCTTGAGGCACATTACGGCATCGCGTGGTGAAGCTGGGAAAGACATGGTCAACTTCAGCCAGTAGGACTTGGATCTGGTCAACAGCAGCACTATTTTTCTTTCTACCTTAACAAACTGTATTTTTAAGCTTTTCATGTGTTGATGGCCAAGATCATGTAGTGTCAGATGCTCAGTTCGCACACCTTGCTTTTCGTTGATTTTAAATTCAATGCAGAAACAATCATTGCATACTGCCAGTATTTGATTCCTAATTCGGCTGGGCTGACACTAGGTGGCATCATGCAATCCAACTCTTAATTAACGAGACAAGGCACTAACTGGAAAAAAAAATCTTTATTGTGTCGCAAGGAGCATGCGACGATTGCAGGAAAATTGTGTTATTCCATTCAATCAAACTTAAATTTTACGTTATACTGAATGCACTGTTACGTTATGGTTGACGTAAAGGAAGGGGTAACTATTCCACAGATTGTGAAGATCTCAATCAAACATTAATATTCAATATTTTGTAGAATTTGAGCGAATAGAAAGAGAATTAGGAGGTATGATGGTTTACTTTTCTCCCTCACTATCATTACTTGTTTAACATTGATATAGAATATAACAATGTCTACAAAAGACGAAAGTGTAACAATTGGTGTGTTTACTTCTACACTTACAAGTAAACCTACCGATGGTTCAGAGTGCTTTTTTGACCAAACTAGCTAGATAGAGTACATAAGGAAATCTCCAGAACGCATGATTAAAAATGCATTCGTCCATAAAAACGGACGCAGAGTGGCCAAACAACTGATTCATAAGAATAAGTGAATCGTATAAGGGCATCAATCCAGTAGTACAAGTTATTGGGAAATTGAGAAAAACGTTCCAAAATAGAAAATAATTAAATGGGATTAATTCTATAGAAGTTAGCAGGTTCGATGGTTGGAAAGTGATTCTACGTGATGAAATGGTTTCGCTGTTGTAATATATATGTTATTGATCACTAAAAGTTGTGGACTGATGCCCTTTTAAAACAAATTGAAGAAGAAGTACAGAAACCTTATTTATTTGCCATTCGTTTCCTTTTATTTACATTCATTTTTGTTTCTAGATTAATACAATGTTGATTCCATACGTTATCAATGTGATTTTTCAAAATTTTAGCTATAACGCTGATTTGTCAATGAGACAAAAATCATGAACTGAGAGTAAAGTTAGTCAATGTGTGGGTTTTCGTTGTTTACAGGCCACTTTAAAATATTAATGTAATATTCTAAATACTCGTGAGGCACATAACGATTTAGTTTTTCCAAATCCTTAATTTTGTTCCACGTGATGGCAACTTTTCCTGAAGGATAAACTTGTGAACTTATGGATGGGTTCTTGACTAATACTCTCTTAAAAGTTTTCAGGTCATTATAAAACTTAAGGCAATTGCCTTTTTCATTCTATTTTAATGCCAATACATGTAGCTATCACTGTATTTCCTAAAACACTGTGAAACTAAAAATAGCCAAACTGAGGCCCTTTTAAAAATATAGGATGCAAGTACTTACAGTGTAATCCAATTCTGAAAACACGTGAAAATCCTAAATATATGGAAAACAAATGCATATTAATGGATACTTGGTGGAATATTACATTAGATGGAGAGTATACGTTCCTCATGGCCGCCATCTCAAAGTCGATAATCTTGAATCTTGCCTCCCCCACCTTTTTTTTAATAGGACCGGGGTCATGTAGTATATCAATCTGAACTACAAGTTCTCAAAAAATATATTGATGAAGTCAGTTTTGTCATAAATTATTTTTTGTAAGAGATTATGAGATGTGATTTTATTATGCGTAATTCAAAATTCTGGAAATACTCTTTCTTTTTAACCAGTACAAGAAATGAAAACCTAATGTATACCAATGAGTACTAAGTAGATGGTATATGGTACCAGTACTTATTAGTATGCATTTTGTTTTCATTCCTTGCACTATTTAAAAAGGAAGAGAGTATTTCCACAATTTTGAATAATGCATAATAAAGTCACATCTCATAATCTCTCACAAAAATTAATTTATGGCAGAACTGACTTCACCAATGTACAGTATTTCTGAGGAACTTCTAGTCCAGATTGATGTACTACATAACCCCATCCTATTATTTTAAACGGGGAGAGTGGAGGGCAAGATTCAAGATGATCGACATCGAGATTGCGGCCATGAGAAACGTATACTCTCCAGCTGATAGCACATTCCACCAAGTATCCATTAATATGTATTTGTTTTCCATTTATTTAAGATTTCCATTAGTTTTTTTCCCACTGCGTCCGTTTTTATGGACGAAAGCACTTTTAACCGTGCTTTTCGGACGTTTCCTGATGTCCTACTGATGACATTTACTGCCAAGTGTGGGCAAAAAACGCTCTAAACCATCGATAGATTTACTTGTTAGTATCAAACTTTTGTCATGTGAATAAAGAGAGAAACATTTATAACTGATAAGTATCCGGGGTTAATCTTCCTATTGGTTATATTAAGCAAATATCTTATAATTCTTCAATGCCAAAAGAAAATGTACTCAGTGGTAAATGAAATATCTTCAATCGGAGAAAAATCACCTTCTGACACTATATAGCGCGATGGAATTGACCGTTTCTTTACAGACTGGATCTCGGAACTCTGAAAGTGTCATACCGGATATCTCCATACATTGAAACTTTACTATTACTATTCTAGCTTTTAAAATAAACTATTTGAGTGTGTACAAGGGAGGAAACACCATATAAACCAACAGCTCTTTAAAAATGATTGATTTGATTCAAGAGAAACATCAGTTGTAATAACCGATACAGCATTTCTTTCCTTGTAGATATCCTAGGACTGGGATACCCCAAAACACAAACTTCCGTGTTATAAAACCACTTGCGGAAACTATTTGTTGTGTTATTACTACATTTACCGCAATGCAAAACACTTATTGACTTTTGCTGCGTTCGTTCCGCAAACATCCTGCTGTCTCACTGGCTCGTTTCACGAGAACGTAAGCTTCCAAGATTACAATCTCATTTCCACGAATCCCCGATTCATTGCATTGCATGCGGGCACGTTTATAAACATGTGTACATAAATTCAGTATGCGCACCAGCAGATTGAAAACAGTGTTGCTACGTGAGAAATATAAAGTATAACATTGGAAAATAATACTGCAGGATTTGATGGTCTTCATTCTATTTCCTCCCCCTCCATTACTACATGTATATTATTATTATTATTATTATAGTATAATCTTAGTAATCCGATCATAAGAGGAATTATGAAAAAAAAAATCTTATGATGATCAGTCGCTGCTTGCAAACTGAAGACCTCCGAATACGAACTAACACTTGAAAAACTGATGAGCTACGGTCGCTGGGTATTTGAAAGTAAAACAATACAAGTTAAACATTAAAAAATGAGATCACTCTTATCATGAGATGCGCTATCTGTTAACATTGAAATGGAACTGTTTTATGCAAGGTTGATTGATCTAAATGAAAGTGATTTAAGTCAGGTCATTTTTCTTTTAAAAAATCAATTATTTATGTATTTTTTATTTTTTTTTGAAAACATAAATAAAGTGCATTATCATTCTGCATTTTGAATCATCCAAACAAATGCGGTCACCACAGAATTTTAACAAACTATTTAATTGGTTTATTTGGTATTACACGCGAAATTTTAGAACCTTAGGAACCCTACTCAGATTATAAATTTACAATCTGTATTACATATGAAAATGAACACACAGAAAACATAAAATCCAGTTTTGGTTTACCAAACGAAAATAGTTGTTTCATAACATTACCTATTTTGTGTATTTATATAAAATTATTTGATTTCTTCACAAATTGCTCGAAAGCATTTATACTCAATGGAAGTATCAAGTTTACCTGTGTATATGAAATGCAAAGTTGCGTATCCACTACTGATTTGACTGCATTATATAGCTCTCATTGAATAAAATTTTATCTAAGACCTTTTTGGATAGGACCAAATGGATGATGATATGATCGGAGAATTGGCGGGACGAAGAAAGTGGGAGAAAACGAAAGAAGCATGAGAAAACACACTCACACGGTTTTTGTTAACCACGAAGCTCACATGGCACGAGTCTAGATCGAATCGGAGACCCCTCTACCACTGAGCAATTGAGGTTCCAAAATAGCTCTCATACTTTATGGAATATTGTCATAAGGTGTTCCCAAATTGATAGTACAATTTTGAGGGAAATTAATATTTCGTTAGGAAGATGTAGCCTGGAGAAAAGAGCCAACTGCGATTATAAAATTTACAATTGCTTAGGAAGAAAGGATCACACAGACGTCATTTTAGAAGGAATGCTAATACGTTGAAACGTTGTAAATTGTTTCTTTTTCTAACCTATTTACATTGTCACCCCGTGAAACCACTTCATTCATCGTGTATCGATGGAATTAACGTCGAAGTTTCCTCCATGCTACTTTCCTTTATAAAATATACCATACGTGAGTAACACTTATCTTCCTTTTTAAAATTATTACAAGTTGTTGTAATTGCCTATTTTTCATGGATATTTTCCGTAGAGAACGCCACATGTTTGTGAATTTTGCTTTAGTTTTCACTGGTTAAGGCGTTTGAAAAGGAAAAACTAAGTTAGTAGCTTTTTCAATGCTGCAAATAATTTAAATTTAAAAAAATGATTTCAATAAAAAATCAACAAAAAATGAGTTTTAAAAAAATCGTGATTTTTTTCAACCCTAGTTTTATGTATAGGTTCAACGACAACCTACTACTCTTACCGTTTCGATTGAGCTATATCTTTCCCATAGACCTTGTTCTATAAAAAGTACGGTCGACTGACATGACACAATTCCCGATTACTAGCTGCGCTAAATGCACACAGTAATGCAAAAGGATCCAGACACTGTGTATCGTGATCTGTATCCCAAAGTGCAAAAATTATTCAACTCTTATGTAAAACATGCCGCCTCTTGGAGAAGCAAGAACCAACTACCAGTTGCGGAAACAGTAGAACTTCACTTCAAGTGCTTTGCGGAACTTTCTCTTTGCGAAAAAGGATGCAGAGTTAGTCCCCTATTACATAAAGGGCGTTCAAATGGCATTAGTAATTGGGATTGCTTTTAAATAGAAACTTATTGTTACAAACCTGGTGCTCACTGGATAAGGGCGTGAGAAAACAAGAATGTTGAATTTGTGAAGAATTTGTAATCCGGAAATACGAAACCGGTAAAATCTACTATCTCGGGTAGGCCTACACGAACTCCTTGATTCAGAACTGACATTGTAGTAAGTACACTTCTTTTATTTTCCTTAAGTACAGAGTGTGCAGTGTTCGTAACTAATTTATAAGGTTGTCCAGCAAATCCATTCGTTGCTCATTTAGCACTTGACAAGCAATGCTCAATGACCCTCATCTCTTAACAATGCGCCACTGTCTGGATAGACGTAATTTCAGGGGACAGTGCAAGTTAAAGTGACATCCTGATTAACAAGGAACTAGACACGCACACTGCCCCCTCCCATTTTGTAAAAATAAAACTGTGAAGGAAGTGCGCAGAAAATTATCTTGGCAACTCAGTTGCTCGCCACGTGGTTTGGAACAACAAGCGACACTTCAATCACCAAACTGTGCTTGTGACCCTGTACTGGGTCGCTGACCTCGCTCAATTCGCGAAACAGAGTAGCCAACCACGCACCTGAAAAAGCATCTACGCTTATCTCTTCAGTGAACTGTTTACTTTTCGATAAAAAGAGAAAAAGTAAAACGGGCTCGCAAGCATCACAGAATAGTTCAAATGAGATTTACACATTTTTATAAATAGAAATAAAATTACTTTTGATATGACTGATAATAATAAGAGTAGTAGTATCCAGCCTCCGTGGTCCAGTGGTTGAGATCGTTGACTTCGGATAAGAACTCGGGGAGGTAACGCGGGATCGAGTCACTCTTACACCGGCTATTTTGACTGAGGAGTTCCAGCTATTTATTTCTTAGTCTCACCAAGATCTTATGCCGTGGCACATTCAATAGAGGCCCTGGCCGCTATCTTTTCCGTCTATTGTTCCTAAGCAACAGCAAATTTTAAAACGTGACGACCAGTATAGTCCCGACATACTGTGATGGCTAGAAATGTAGTTTCAGTGATAATCATAATAATAATAATAGTTGTATAATTGTGGAACCATCAGCAGCGGTAGCAGTTTTGGTTTAGTTGTTGCTGATTGACAAGATAAAATAAAACAAGTTAATATATAGTAGCACACAAGGAATTTCATGACCTTAATTTACAGTGAATGCTAGAAATTACCTGCTGAATCTGTACACTGTTAGATCTGGTTTGTTCTATTTTCTCTTTTCAATTCATCAATAGTAAATAACGAAGATCTTATTCTTCCACCATAGAGCGATTTAGGTGCATCTACGTTTAGCACAATCCACATTAATGAATGCAGTCTCTTACTAAACCATCTGCTAACCCTCGCTCAGAAGATTACACATATATATAAAAAAGGAGAGAGGTATTAATGACTATTACTTCTACTTACTCTAATAAGAACACACGTTCGCAACCATACTTGAACCAATGACAGTAATACCATTCACTACTTGTATCGTATAATCATAATTAGCATGAACACAGTTACTGTAGACCTACTGTTAATTATTATTATGGTACTTCTGCCGTCACCTCACAGCTTGAGTTCGAACTATCGTAATTACCTTGCGCAACTACTAGTATACACATTACCAAAGCCATAAAACCCAGATGGAAATCTTCTTGATGGATTTTTTTAGTACTTGTAGTTCGCAGTTGTTCTTTCGCCTTCCACATAGCTCTAATTATCACATGCAACATTCTTCATAAAAACATCCAATTTCGCAATAATGTGTATCATGTATGTACACACAGATTCACAAAAATGGTCGATGGGAAATTGTCTAAGTTCGAAACCTTGCACAGTGTTGTTATACGGAAGCATCATACTATTCGGATACCATATTAATTCTGTGTTGCAATATTCTACAATCGGCCACTTTCTATGAATCTGAATGTACTTTTTGATCTATCACGATTCGCCGTAAAAATATATTTTTGGGCCATTTTAGTTCCTAATACTTCGGCCCGTCTCGAGTCCATTAGCTGTTAAGTCTCTAAAATCCACCAACGTCCATACCTCGGCCGGAATTCGAAACCGGGACCTTCGAATCGCTGGTTTAGCGCCCCAACCCAAACGACTTCCAGGCCGGCACGTTTCGCTGTAATGCTTCACACTGTTATATTTATAATGTTCATAAAAATATTCTGTAAACACAAAAATTAATTCAAAAAATCTATTAAGACATGTTAAAATCTGCATTGTCTACTAAATGAATGTTGAGGAGGAATTAATCCTTCACTCCAAATCATACTGTACACAGTGCCTGAGTGACACTTTGCATAATTTCGTTTCGATATGTTTTTCTTCTTGTTATTTCTCTAGAAATTTAACTTCGTTAAAAAAAAAAATCACCTAAACGAATGCAGAAGCTTCTGTACTCTCTAAGTTTTTTTGTTTTTTTTTCACATCTGGTCCTTACACAACAGGTTGAATTCTACCCACAAATTACGATAACTGCAGGTATTTTTATTTCAGGGTAGCAACTGTGTTAATATCATAACCTAGCTCTCTCCATCTCTCTCTCTCTCTCCTTCTTTGATCGTTTGCCCTGACACATGCGCAGATCTAATGCAAACAAATCTCGTGGCCGTGGCTGCCTAAGCTGGTACCTCTTTTTCTCCTTCTGCGCGTGATTTTTACTTGCGACGCATAATTTTGAATGCACCAAACCGTGAAACAAAATGTACAAAGTGGAAACCACTTGTCCTTCAAGACTTATAAGAGAGCACAGAAGATGAGGCACTAACTCCCTATGAATAACAAGAATAATATCACAGACGTTAACCTTGTCGGTACAAAGAGCTCTACTTGGGAAGTCAGGAGTTACGATACGACTGCAGTGCGCTGCACGAGTTGCAGCTAAGTACTCTAGATCAGGGTTTTTCAAACTTTTGGGCTGGCGTACCACTAAGCCAAAATTCATACTTTCGCCGTAGCACCAAGATTACGGAATTTTCAATGCTAAAATTGCATAATTATATTGCCGTATAGTAGCGTGCTCTTCTTGTAATCAGAGGGTCCCAGGATAGATCATCGGTGTCGACCACCCTGAACGAGGTATTCCCTGATTTTCCTCGGTCACACCAGGCAAGTAATATCTTGTTAGGATGGTATGTTGAATACAATGAAACAGAAATGTAAGAAAGTAAAAGTTTTTTAAAATGAACCAAAAAAAGTTAGTTTATTTTGGTAAAATGCCAGGTTCTGCTCTCAATGAAAAGTAATATTGTGTAGTTATTTATCACACACGTTATTCTCACAAAAAATAAATAACATTTACACTGGCTGTGGATTCGGCGCACTTTTGAAATCAGAAGATAATAAATATCATTAAATTTAATATTTTTATAAATTTTATGGCTTAGCACCGGTAGTACGCGCACCATAGCTTAAAAAAACTGCTCCAGATTTTTGAGTTTATCCGCGCTTTCCATTTTTGGTCAATTATTCGAATGTAAATGCAGCTGAACATTTTAATAAACATATTGTGGTCTGTTTGCTACTTTGTAAATGAGTAAATTTTAATTTTCCCTTTTATACACCACAAACGAATACACTGTTGATTGCTTCTGTTCATTTTAAATGTGCAAAGATATAAACAAATGGCATAACACAACCCACATAGCAAAATGACGTCCCAGGAATATCTGACGGATCTCCTGGCAGGATATCGAAACGTCCGTAGGACGTCCTGTTTAAGTCCCGTTTACATCCATGGGACGTATAGTTATAATTAATCCTTTGTATAACTATACGAAGGCATATCCTTCGTATAGTTATAATTAATTAAATAATAATAATAGTAAGGTCGATTTAATTTATAGAAATTCCAGGTAGGTAATCCCGCACGGCTTTCCGTGGGACATCCAGGGGACCTCCATACGGGATGAAATGTTTGTATTGCCCACAGAGTTATCCCACGGACGTCCTTAGGACATCGCTATGGGAGCTTTTGAAATCTGACGTTAATGGGATCTAAATGGGACGTCCCAGGGATGTACTGTGCTATGTGGGAAATAACAGTGTCTAAAACGAAGTGGTTCTGATAACTTAGGAAATAGGTTACATAAAGGGTCAGTAGACTTGTCCTCAATTTGAACACTTCCGGTTTTAGAATTTAATATGTATTTAATGCGCACTTATATCTGGGTAACTCTCATGGTCTAACCCAATGTTCATTACTAACAGTTTTTGTGTTGTGTATACAGGAATATTATAATTTCCCTCCAGTAAATTTATTAAAATTGACACCCTTCGAACGAATACGCATAAAATTTTATGATTCTAGCACCAAAATTTGGGGACTTTTAGAACTGCATAGCTTAAAAATGATAAGAGATATAAAAAAATATGTAATTTTTCACCCAAAATGGGTGCCAGAATAATGGAAATACTATATAAGTAAAGTTTTTATGAAGGTGGATCCAGTTACTAAAATTTTGTGACTTTTATCTCGAAACCTAGATTTATAGATTTTCGACACTCCTTTATGAAATTCCAACGATATACCTGATAAGCAATCTACACACAAAATTTCTTGACTCTAAGACCAAGTGGGGCCAATTTGCCAAAATTTTGGGGACATTTAAAAACCTTATATCATAAAAATAGTAAGAGATATTGAAATGTAAGTCTAAATATTACTATTTTGTGCTCCATCGTCTTGTGTTACATCTATTTTAACTTGATTTTCCATTTGTATATATACAAGAAACTTAACATATTCTCGAAAATTTAAATCTCTAATATTTTTATAGATTTCTAGGTTTCAGTGTTTATAATGTTTAAATGATATTATTATTATTATTATTATTATTATTATTATTATTATTATTATTATTATCAGATGACATTTATGACATTAATGTAAAATTTTATTTTTAAAAATAATAGTTAAATGTTTTGGCCTTTTCTTAAAAAATATTTTATATGTATTTTTTAATGTTGATTTATTAAAAAACATAGAGAAACAATATCATAAATTAGTTCATTACACATTCTGGGATAGTTTGTCCGAGTCCTGACCGATATACACCATAGTTTCCCTCATTTGATCCAGGCGTTTGTCGCGGTAGTAATCTGAATAAAACACCAAGGCAGCTATTTCTCCTTCCATAGACAGTTTAATGTATGACGCGAGAATATATAACCTTCAACAGCTTCAAAATACATCAATATAAAGTTTTACTCAGCTCACATGTGTAGTGGTTACGGTTAGGGACTTCAGACTATCACTGAGGGAGAGAAGTAGGTTCGAGTCCTGTTGCCGACTATACTGAATTAGGTTTTCCCAAGGTTTTCCTCGGTGTCACCACGCGAATGCCGGTATGGTGGTTAGGCGATGCCCCTACCTACTACCGGTACTTTCCCCTTCACTGTCCCCAGAAGAGCGGTCACCGAGAAACGTCATCACTTACACTTGTGGCGGCTTTAGTCCACAGAAGCCTGTCTGACCCATGCAAGTTGAACAATATTAAATTTCAAAGTTAGTACAGACAAAAAACCTACTACCCTTGGTTCATTACAATTCTCATATAAGTCTTCTTTCATATTTTGGCATCACGTACTAGCGAGAGCTTTCAATGCCATTATTTATAATAGTTACTTGCTTTCGGAACATCATTAATTATATTGAGGACAAACAAGGTGCAAAATTGTGGCTGACAGGGAATTTTTTCCTTTACCGAAGATTTTGAGACGAATTCCCCCTCTCACTGCTGTGGGGTAAAATCTGCTCTTAATTTTATTAATTCTCTTGTTCTTCCTTTCATTCTTGCATGCTAGACCTGTCTAAATTAGTCATCCCCGTATTTCATTAGGAAGACCTAATAAATGGAAATACACTTCGCAATCTATTATGTATATATTAGCATCCCAAGCTCCACTCATGAGTTATACAACCGTATTATCTTTCTACACATTCCTTTCGTTTTGAAGGTAGAACAACTTTTCCCCCAAACTGTTCCATATTCCTCTCTCTGACGACCTTCACGTTTCTGCAGAGTTCTCATTTATTTGGATATCATAAGCACAATCACATCTCTTCTTTTCATGGGCATTCGGATAAAAACTTGCAATTATTTAGATATAGGGATTACGTGAATTTCTTTGAAACGGATTGATTCGAACGGAAAATTAAGGACATGTGCTAATCACCAGGATACGCGATATTTCAGTCTCCTTTTCGAGATATTTTAACAAAATTTTGTATTAGTATAATTTTTAATTTTTAGTGAAAAATCAATACATCACAATATAAAAAAAATCCCTTTCGGTAGGCCTACAGGCTGAGGTAGATTTCGAAGTTTCGCTGGGAGCCGGGGCTCACCACCCAACTTCAGTGCTTTTGAGAGGATGCGCCTCCTTTATCTTAACCAAAATCTCCCTGCAGCACTACACCACCACGGAGTACATCTTCACCTTCCTACGGTTGGCTGCGCCCCCAAAGGGAAGATTTGCCCCATTTATTGTAACCTACTCTTGGTCATTACACCTTCATTGAAAATTTCGTTTCTCTACCTTCAATGATTTGGAAATTCTGTTTTTGGGGCGGCCATTTTGGATCCAAGTTGACGACATTTTGAAAGTTTTCTTATTTTGCCGTGACCTACTTGTGATAGTACAACTTCAAGTAAAATTTCATTTATCCAGCTCAAACGGTGTGCAAAATGGGATTTTGGGCGGTCATTTTGGATCCAAGATGGCGACTTTTCCCAAATGTTGTGATATTTCCCTAAGCTACTCGTCATAATGCACCTTTATGCCAAATTTCGTATCTCTAGCTCAAACGGTGTGGAAAATGGATTTTTAGGTCCGCCATTTTGGATCCAAGATGGCGTCTTTGAGCTCATTAGGTAACATTTTCATAATCAAAAAGTGATGTTGTACCTTTATGCCAAATTTGATTATTTCAATAGCCCCAGCGGTTTAGGCTGTGTATTCTATACAACAATGGGTTCGGCGGCCATTTTGGATCCGATTTTGCTCATTAACGAACTTAACCGAGCTATTAAGCCTAGAAACAACATATAAAAATTTGGTTCAAATATCTTCAAAATTATGGCCGCTAGCGTGTTAATATATATATATATATATATATATACACTTTCATATCGTACCGATCTCAATAGGTATATTTTCTTCGAAATCTACCTAATATGTTGTTCTACGTAAAGAAAAGAAAGATAACAGATATAAAAATATATATAATCTAAATATTGCATGAAAAATGTTTCTTATCACAAAGCAATATTGCACCACACTGAGTCATGTGTAGGCCACTAACTTTGCCTTCTCAATGTATTCGACACAGAACGATAAGAGTATTGTATAAAATATTTATTTGGACCATTTCTGTCGCTACTTACTTCTACCCGTCACGATTAAATTATTGCAAAGCGTTCTAAAGTCCACAAACATTATAAACATTCGAACCTCATGAGCGGTGCTCCAACGTCTTAGTTCACACGACTACCAAATAATTAAATGAATTTGTTCGATTTTAATTTGTGACAGAGACTGAAAATATGTCAAACATAATACCCAATATCCAGTGGTTAACGTAGCGATTTTCGGATCACTACTTGTGCCCAGGTATTTCCTTCAGTTTAACCAGACGTATACCAGGATAGTACTTAGATTAAGACTAGGAGAGTGTTAGATTCCTATTCATATCATGAATTTTGTTCGCCGACGGTTGTCATCCCTCCAATCTGTGATGACCTTCTGATCATAGCTATAAATTATACAGGGTATAGCAAAAATGATAACTATAATTTTAAGGCTGCATTCCTCACAGCAAAGTAAGAAGAAAATTTCTTTGTAAATTTTTAAAGCATGTGAGGTTCAGAGCTACAGACATTCAACTATGAAGTAACATGGTCACAAATGACGTCACATTTCGAAAATTAATGACGATAGGCTTATCAGCTTAGTAAATCTCAATGCACCTTGTTCTCAACACTTTGTATTTCAACAAATTTTATGTTTGTGGGAGTGCCGTATTAGATAGCTCTCAGAAAGCAAGCATGCCAGTGCCATAATAAGCAAGCATTAATATTTCGCAATAAACAAGCACAGAGATTCTGTCCAAGCTGCATTCTTCAATCACAAATAAACGTATTGGGTACAACTTTGTGATTTGCTCGTCTCGAGTCGACACGTCTCACGTCATTATTTGTAGACGTATGACGTCACTTGTGACAGCAACGCTACATATTTGGGTACCTGTAGCTAAAACTTCGCATATTTCGATTTTTATTCACAGGAACATTTTTTTGTCGTTTTCAACAATAAAAAACAAGATATTAATTTATTTGTAAATATTTAGCAAGACGTTGCAATTAATTATGCAAATATTCTCCACATTTATAATATCTAGTTATAATTTATAATAATATCATTATACAATAAATACATACATATTATAGAAAACCAGTTATAAAGAGATATTTCGTCGTAACTACATGCGATGTTACTCTTATCACTAATAAGATATTTTAAAAAAGTAATTAATTACCTGTATAACAGGGTGTCTTGAGATTTGGGCAAATCTCGAAGCAAGATAAACTTATTTCATATAGATTTTTTAATATATGAAAATAAATTGACATATTTACTTGACTAAATGCGACAAACTAAGATTCATTCTAACAACAGTATAAGCGAGCAATTTACGTTCAGAGAAAAAATAAGCTAATATTCGTAATAGAACTTGAAATGTAATTAAAAACAGATGAAATAAATACACGTCATTATATTAAAGACCAAATGAATTTATAACTTTCTGAGTTATCAAAGGTATAAGTGCAAGCAAAGTAAAATACTCCTAGGTGTATAACAAATACATATATTATTACAATCAACTATGAAAATAAGAACACTTAAAAATTTTAAATTTTAATATAAGGATCATTACTGGAAATATTAACAGCATAAAACAAACTCTAAAAGCACAAAACACTGTTCGTATTACTCGTCCTGACACTTTCCCACAAAATATTGACGACTTTTAAAATGCATAGTGTAGTCGCAATCAAATGCCTTGCAATTATTTGAAAGAGATTCTTTCCCTATGTATTAAAAAAAACTTTATTTCTCGCACTTGAGCACATTTTTCTTCCCATCTCATGTATTTGTATATAATTACCGTACATTTCATTTATATGAGATGCATTTTACAAGCTGAGACGCTTCTCGATTACAGAGAGAAAAAGTTTCGTCTTCGAGGTAAAGCAAATGAAGGATAAGAAATTGATACAATACTATGTAATCATGACGCCGGCCGGGTAGCCGTGCGGTCTACGGCGGTAGGCCAACGAGTCGAAAGTCCCGGGTTCGAGTCTCGGCAGGCATGGGTGTGGATTTTAATGGCTAAAGGGCGAATCGTGACGGGGCGAAGTCCACAGTTACTAGACTGGCCAATATATATATATCTTAAAATAAAGATGTAATCATGACATCATGACCTGCAATTGTTAGACCTCCTGTTGGTTGGTCAGCACTCTCGCTTTATTAGACTAGGAGTTCAAGTTTTGTGGGGCCCATCGGAACACAGCTAAACGCAGACTGTACGTCCCGTCCTTATAAGATCATCAACTCATTTAGGACGCTAATAACAATTCAATTAACCTGCAATGCTTCTTTTCAACCTAAACATAAATCAGGACATATTATGTCACTACCTATCCCAGACGAAGTTTGAATCTGAAAGAAAACTGTAAATGCAAATCCTCTTTGACAACTGATACGTGTTCAGTAACTATAAATCTGGGCATATAAAACACTGAAGCTTACAGACTTGTTAAATCGTTTATTGACGTAGAGAAACATTTCATTATAGGGGGATATGGGGAGATCAACATCATTTCCGTGCGTGTGATCACTGATAACCATCATTGGTACATAAATTCTTAGTTAGTAAGATAAAGTTAGATTCCTTACGATGTTCACTAACTTTTATAAGGTTTGTTTTTAAAATACTGCACAGAGAAAAATCCTTGTTTGTGGTTAACAAAAAATGTTCAAATAGGGTCCAAACAAAGTTTTATTTCCGTCAGACAAAAGTTTGTTTAAACGAGTTTGATTGGTATCAGTGAGGTCTAAGGCGTTAGGCCCATGACTCGAAGGTCCCGGGTTCGAGTCCCGGCAGGGGCATGGGTGTCTTTTAACTAGGGCCATAATCTATCGTGACGGGTCGAAGTCAACAGTTACTAGACTGGCCCATATAAAATAAAGTTTACCAAAGTTTTATTTTTAAATTTCCAACATCATAACTGTAAAGAAATACAATATTATTGTAAAACCTACTGTATGTTTATTAACAATAATCAATATCGCATTAAAACGTTTATCCGTATGCTACGTCAATAACCAGGGTAACAAATACGTACGTTCTAAAACTCAAAATCGGATTTGATTACGGTACTAAGATTCTTGTTTGTTCCATTAAACCTACCAAATTTACTCCAAACTTATTTATTTCTATGTTTCTCATTCGCTTGTGACAAGTACATGAAATATTCAGAAATAAGCAAGATTTTAACAACAGAATACTTCAGAATTGTTAACTGATGTTCTAAATTCTGTAAATGACAAGCAATAATATTCCATTTTGTAATATTAATTTAACTGTTCAAGTTTCAAGCTTGACTTTTATATAATTACAACGAAACAGGTCAGTGATGAACTGTATGGTGCCGTAGCGATATAGGTAGCGCGTGGGACTCTGAAATACTGGGAACTTTGTTTAATTCCTAGTCGGCCTTGCTATATATAGTGCTCGCAATTTAATTCGTTTAACCAAACTTTTACTTTTTATTTGTTACTTTTTTGTTGTTATTGCAGGAATAATACCTACAGCACATGTTTACTAGAGAGAGGTAGGCAATTGTTAGAGAATGATAAAGATGTCTGATAACAAGTTATAGAAGCCTTTCGCGTTGATTCCAAAACTTGGACCAACAAGATCCTCTAATAAATACAGAACTTTGTAAGTTGATGAGGACTTATGGCATAATTGTGGTGCATAGCATGAGTTACGAAAGCCCTTTGTAAGAGCTATCGGTAAGTGTATAAATTAGTAGTTGCTATCCCCTTGTATTGGGTATTTGAGAAAATCGATGTATTTCTATAGTTTCTATAGGCCTACATTAAGTCATAGGTTAGCAATAAAACTGTATAATTTTCCCATAAACTTTGGAAGTAAATACTTATAAGATGAAAGAATTGATTAATCGAATACACAAAATGTTTAGACTAGTGAGAACACAGAGTGCTCCAGAGAAACATACCACACCATTTCTCAAATATTAAATTGTCGACTGTTTTAAAATGGCTCTATAGTACTGTAATGTGCAAGAATGTTATCAGGACAATTTCTCTCTACGTATTGTGCGAAATACTTAATAATTTTATACCATTATCGTCAATAAAGTTGTACATATTACATGAATCGTGATGCTATTTTTAAAGATTGTAAATCCTACTTCACATGTTAGTTATTACATGTATATAAGCGTTCAAGAGCACAAACTGTAATTTGCTCTGTAAGTTATAATAGCAGGTAACAACAGACATGAAGATTAGAACCAGCAAGTATATGAGTCACTTCTCTCACATACATACAGAAGAAAGACGAGTTTCAATTTTTAAAAAAATGGAAAGTGTTGAGGACATAATAACCAGATAGCGTGTTCTCCCTTCGTTAAGACTCGTCGTTCTTAATGGTCCATGAGGGAAAAGGAATCTTTCAGCTTCAGCCGTGGATTTATAGATTAGGAGAGAGTGCTGAAGAGAAATCTCTTCTACCCGAAGATAGGCTAACACAAAGAAAAAACGATGTATTTTTTAGACTAAAGAGTTTAGCGCCTCATTTGGGATGCGGAGGAAGCAATGCATATTTTTTATCCATATTTTCTACTGAAATCGTTAAGATAAACGAAACGCTCAGTATAAAGCTCAGCTTAGCCCCAAGTTACAAAACAGTTGCATTGATTTTTACAAAAATGAAAACTAAAGAGAACAAAGCACTGAGAAACAACGTAGAAAGGAAACTATATAGAAAAAAGGAACATACGCTATAAAAGTGCGTATGTTTGCATATTTATTAAATTTATTTGCAGTATATAGTTTACATTTGTGGGTTAGACAGGCATAAGGGGTTGAGGCATTCACAGACGTCCCTCAGCAACAACTCATCCGCAGAAGGTGCCAAGTTAAAATTTGAATTTATGTATGGCCTTTAGGCATCTCAGGCTCAGGCCGGTATAGGGGTGGGGAGAGAATGTTGGAAAGTAGTCGGCCAGGGCCCAAACATTTCGTACCATTCCGGCATTTGCCTGGTATTACTGAGGAAAAACCATGTAAAAAACTGCCATTATAGGCTGCCGCTAGGATCGTTCCCAGGACCTTCAGCTTCCTAAGCCAACGCTGTACCAGCTGAGCTACGGCCATTCGAAGTGTGAAGGTAGAGTGTATCAATAAGCGATTTAAGTAGTGTAGCAACGAAGGAAAAATGTTGGTGGAAGCGGGAAAAGAACCCAGAGAGTCTTGACGAAGGTCTATTACTTTAATCAGTTGAGATACAAAGAACGGAGTAAATCTGTACTTTTCCTCGATAAATATTAAAAAAATTCGAAGCTAAAGCGGGTGCACGGAGTTCATAAGGAACTTTGGTAATTTCGTGACATTGCTAATTTCGTGATACACTGCATTTTGCACAGCCGCGGCATTACTCAACATATAGGTATTGTTGGTTTACAACTATCATGCAGAATTAAGACAACATACTTGTGGAGTCATCTGGTGGCGAAAAATTTAATTCGACAATTCTCGGTAATGCCGTGGTATTGCAAAATCCAATCTATCACGAAATTATCAAATGTCTCGGAATTACCAACATTTATCCTTATATACCAGAAGATTTTAGAATGTAACCTTTAAGATATTAATATGCTTTATGTTCACTATTATCAGTTTTAGACATCCACAAATCCATTTTAGACATCCAAGTTAATATTGTAACGAAGTTAAGGGAAATAAATATAAAATTGTAAAATTCGCCCTCTTATCAAGATAACGTTCATCAGAGTTCCACCCAATTTGCACTTCTGCTCGCTTCTACTTCATCCATTAAATGATTCTACGTTATTTTTAACAATCCATGTGGACTTTGGATACGTATTGTGAAGGCAATTCGGATTCCAAGTTCACCTACCACTGTCATTCCATTCTTTCTCTCAGCCACACCAGGTGAATTCTGGAGTGGTACCCTTATGGAATGGAGTCATGACAGAGGAAAACACTTGTGATAATGACGAAAAGTCGATTTAAGACGCTTATTTATTATTTTTTTTTTTTACAAAGCCAATGCTTGTAAAATTTGCTTATAGACTCGTTGCTGGCATATAGATACCCCGTCTTCAAAGAATCTGTTTATATAGGAAGTGAGCAAAGTATAAGATTATGACACTCACAAAATACACAATAAATCATACTCGTGATAGCCATTGTTTTGCAAATTTATTATTTGCTGTAGCAGGTGTAGGGGCGTACAAAAGGTGAAGGCCGCACGTATATAGTATAATACAAAACACTACTATGAGTGGAACTATATAGACTTCCTTTCTTTCTTTTACTCGTTATCTCCTGAACGTGATTTGCTTTTATGATGTAAAATTTTACGTGGTTACTTTCACGTACGTATTGTTGTTACTAGGAACATAATGACACGGTTCTGGTGTCAATGATGAAGTCATAATATTAGTTATTAATTTTATTGCAATATTCATAGGAAGGGGGAAATGTTGAGACTCTAATGGTAACCATGGAGACAGAGAAGGATTGTTTGGGTCGTATGTGTAGTTACAGGTATATCAAGACGATTCATATCAATTTAAAAGTTTATATTATTTGCCAGAGTGAGCTGTAAAACATCAACCAAAAGATAAACTGTTTTATTGGCCAAACAGGCAGCTATAGCATACATCAGACGTACATCTGATGGATGATGTCGGCAATTATTCTTCAGGGAACAAGGAAGTGGAAGGTAGCAGCCAGAGCCATCATTTGCTTGTTAAAACTGACGAGGATCCTGAAAAACCCGCGTCACTATGACAAGTGGCAGGATTCGAACCCGCATGTCTCCCCGAAGTACGCGACCGTAATCACTAGACCATGCAAGCTGGGTCGTCTAAGCTTTATCTCATAAATGTTCAACGTCAGTGTTTATTAACCCTTTAATACTCACGAACCAGCAAACTACAGAGAAAAACTTTTAAGAAGCGAGGAGATACCAGATTCTAGTTGTATTAAAAAGGAATCTAAACCTTAATATAAATTTTGAACTGTCGAAATCTACAAAATAAATGTTAAATAATTACATGTATTTTACCAAGGACCGGTACAATGGTTTCGCGGATGAAAGAACACTGCTCTACGTGGCTTCCCATAGACGACCAATGTCGAGACGACAGTTCGTTGCATTTTCTACATCGATGAGCCCACACCATAGTATGAACCTCTCAGTTTCTCTATATACGACGTACTTTCGTATGAACAGCCGTATGGACTCAACTGGTAGAGCGTTGGCTTGGAAATTGAAAGCTTCTGGGACGACCCAGCGGTCGGTCATTCTGACTGTTTCTCAAAGTCACAAGAGGAGAATGCGTACCTTAAAACTAGGCACTGACGACTTTCTAAATTCTGTCCCCTGCCCTGTCCCGGTCTGAGCAAAAGTTGTCTAAAGGACATAAATAAATTAAAATTTTATACCAGAAAATCAGTGACGTACAGAAAACATTTTGGCGGGGGATTAACTTGCAAGTTTGAAATGGAAAGTGCAGTAATTGTTTGTACTGTTTGTTGTAACAATACGTAAAAATTTGCAATAAATAACATAACACGGGTATGAACTATGTTATTTATGAAATTAAAGAATTATACGGATTTCCAGTCGCCCGGATCGGACCTACTCCCCTTTCAGCTGGATAAACGTGGTTAGAATGTAGACTAATAATGTTTATTTCTTTATACGCCTTCAATAGTTGAAAGTATCTTTGTAAATAAACATCATTTCCAGGTTCATTAATATCCTCTGACTGTCTACGTACAGATAAAAAAGTTTAAAATGTCAATGGCCCGCCATCCCTCTCATGAACATTAGCGAATAAGTGACAAGGCTGAAGTGATGTCATCATGTACCATTAACAGAGAAAGGCCATAGAGGATAAATTTTTAATGTATTTTCCGCTCATAATTGCATTACTACGAGCGTGTCAAAACGCGTTAAATTATGCAATGGAACCACAAAACATCACGAGTAATTATACATAATAACTGTTCAATGACACCGAAGATCTGCGACCTTTACAACAGCAATAGACATGTCTCTTAATTAGTATCGCAGAAACAGTAAAAGCTTTGCCTATCTTTACAACGGGTTTAATTTTGCTTAACGCTACTAATTGGACTGCCAAATCATTCATCTAATTTAAAATTCTTGCTCGATGAGTGAACCATTTAATATCTAATTACTTGCATAGTTACGAAACTTACAACTGTACACAGCATAAAATAACTGTGTTGATTCAACACTTTTCGGTGTTCCAGGGCAACCATATTTTTTTTAAATCAACACAACAAGCTGTGTTGATTTCGGAGATTCAACACAATGGATGTGTTGACGATGCTCTTTGAACACAGTGGAGGAGGCCACAATAGCAATCTCACAATATTTAACAAGTATGTATCACCGAAACCAACATAGTTTGTTGTGAAGATTTAACATAGGAAAGGTGTGGTCGCCCTGGGACACCGAAAAGTGTTGACTCAACACCGCTATTTTTTTTAGTGTAGCTTATATCCATTCGATCGGCTACCGAAAGCGTAGGAAAATGAACTTTAGAGCTTGATATTTCCAATACCATTTAACAAAAGAACTGTGTAATGTCAAAAACTTGATAACACCTTTATTCAAAATTGTGCAATGGGGGCTTAAGGAATCAGCCAAAGGAAAAGTTAAGGGGGCTTAAGGGATCCCATAAGTTCTCTGAAGTGAAGGTGGGTCGAAATAAGTATGAATGGGGCTATTTTCTACTAAGTAGCAATAATTCGTTTCCACCAGGTTTATATCTCAAACAGGTTTCCTTTAAAGGAACGTTTTTTTTTAAAATGATGAATGGTTGCATAACAAAAGGAGTAAAAATGGTATATATTTCAATGAATGTTTAGTGTATTTATCAGCAGACGAGACTGTCATTGCCCGGTTAGATGGCGGTGATTACGTCTATCATCTGTACTGAAACGGAGAGGAGTCACTTCCATTTTTGTTTCGATCTATTATTTATTTACTCCGGTGAATGTCTGAAAATCCCCTATTTCCCTTGGGGAATCCCTTGCGCATCCACTGCAAAATTTTGGAATATGCATTTTTGGATAAAGCACGTTTAAAGTCTTCGACGGTTCCGTACCGCTTCAGTTCTACAGTTAATGTTATTAGAAATAGCAAGCTCTAAAGTTCATTTACCCATGCTTTCGGTGACCTATAGTGCCAAAACGAAACATTTGCGGACCCTCGATAGCCTATATTTTTTATTTTCATGTTAGGAATCTTGTGAGGTGGTTTTGCAGGGGATACTTTGCAATCCCTGTGTAGTAGTTCGTTATAAAATATTCATAAAACGGATGAATGAATTTGAATTTGTATTTAAGACTTTTAGGCATCTTAGACTCAGAGATATTGGAAGGTAGACTGCCAGGGACTATTTTTGTACTTACTATCCCGTGCCTGGTATAACCGAGGGAAAATCCTGAAAAAGCCTCAGTCAGGATGATCGGCCGCTGAGATCGTTTTCAGGACCTCCCGAACGCTAAACCACTGCACCTCGGACGCTCTGTTGGTCATCAATCAATATTGATGACATGTGGTACTGTCCCATTTAACTTTCACATATTAGCCGAACAAGAAAGCTATGGTATAGGCCCATCACATGTCTAAAGGATGATGTCCCGCGACGAGCACTCTTGCTGGTAGCAGGGAAGAGAAAAGTAGCGGCCAGGGCCTTTGTCTAAGAATATACTGTATGTATTCGCCTCGTGAAACTGAGGAACACCCTCGAACAGTATGACCGGCAGGCGGCAGCATTACTTGAACTTGCATGCCTCTCCAGAGCCAATCCAAAGTTCTGTAGAATGCATTGCGTAAACGTTCCCCACATTCACGAAGAAAAGAAAAACTCTAGGAAATGAAGTATCCAAGTAAGAAACATTGGTTCATTTTACCTTTCCACAGTAAAAATGTAATTTCTTTATAATAAGATTCCCTTCCTTCATTCGTTCTTTCCATCCTTCTCTTTCCTTCCTCCTTCCCTCTTCGTCCTCTTTCTTTCTCCTCTTCCCTTCCTTTTTCTCTGTGTTGTTACTTATTTATTCTTCTCTCCGAGGAAAACACCTGCAAAGCTGTCCATTATGCATGTAAATAGATTCAAATAGACAAGTGTTCAGTTTTAATGCAGATGATGCAATTACATTCGCCCAACTGTTCTTATGACTGCTAAACCTCTTAACACCCGTCTGTAATGAACGAAAAAGACTTGAAGATTAAAAAAAAAAAAATCGTTAATATATATTAGAGCATTTTGCAAAGCATTCGAGAGTCGTTCAATAAAGAAAAGCGTTGAGCTGTATCAACGAAACTAGATATTTTTCATAGAGAATCGCAACAGTCAAACACCTACATTTTGTCCCCGTATCTTTTCTTAGTCTTGTGCTCAGAAAGTGCAAATCATATGTTAAAATGTTTAGGGGGTTTATTATGCCTTTCTGAAAATAAATTTTGAACGTTTTATACGCACGTAAATATAGAAACTCTTGTTCACTAATTTTTGCATCAAACATCAATTTATGGCGAGGAAGGTGACAAATTTATATGGTTCTTCGTATCTCAGTTGATTAAAGCATTAGACCGTGACCGAGACGTCCTGGGGTTTATTCCCAATACCGCCAACTTTTTAAAACTGTATTTGGTGTGAAAACTACAAAATGTGTTCAAACAGGAATGAGAAATAAACAAGCATACATCATTTCGTGGAAAGTTAAGTTGGTAGAGGTTTACAGAACATGCTTTTAAAATATAAAAGTGCATATTTTTTTACAGTGTATGTTAGAAAAATCAGTGTCATTTCATTTAGAAATATTGTCTCCGGAAAACATGTTTTTATTGAAGAAAGACTGCGGTAGTTCGGAAGAATCTAGTTCAGTTGATAAAGCGTTGACTTAGTAATCGTCTCGAAAGGTCTTGGGAACGATTCCGGCAGCACCCCATCCTGACTGAGGATTTTCCACGGATTTTCCTCAGCCATACCAGGTAAATGTCGGGATGAAAGATTTGAGGACACCACGAACCATTGTGAACTAAAGAAAATAATGAAATAACATTGAGACTATGTATCTGTTCAGAGGGACTAGACTATGGAAAGTTCTGTCCGACAGAATTATATACAAGACTGTTTACGAAAGATTTTCTGAACATTGTACACTGACATCAAATGAATAAATACAGACAAATGAACGAAGAGAGAAATTAATAATTAGTTGAGACGAATAAATAAATGATAGGCAAATAAATAAATAGAGAAACAGAGAGGTTATGCAAACAGAAAAACAGGACAACCTAAAAAGAATCAAATCAGAAGACTGAAAATATGCAATTCTCTGTGTGCTAATGGTAAAACAAAACTATAAGTGGAAAATTTAGTCTTCAATCAAAATTGACTTGAGAAAGCAAGTTAACACGAACTTGATAATAAAGTTGTTTCTCTCCTTTTAATATGGCAAAAGTGAAACTGATAAGAACTTGGTTCGCAAACACTATCGTAAATTGTGTAAGCGTAATCGCACATTCCTCGAAAAGTCTTTGAATAGATTCTTGAAAGGTTATAAATAGCTGTATGCGATACGTTAAAAAAAAAAAAAAAAAAAAAAAAAAAACTATAAACGAGGGCGACGATAAAACAGGCATCTATGTCCAGCGCATGTTAACCTTAAACAGTTGATAAGGCGAAGAAATGTCAGTGCTCTCTGAGAACTGCACGTAAACATTCACAGAAATAGCACACACGCATTTACATTTTACATAACGCTTTCACAGATGTTTTGAATGACGACAAAGAAACACGAAGATCTGTGCATAGAAATAACAAGTTAAGACACAAGATGTCTTTATCTGAGGGTTGTTCAGAAAACGTTTTTGTTTAATTCCTGAATTACAGGACATATTTAAATAGTTATGGTCTAGTGTCTTCCCTATGAAAGAATTGGGCTTTCAACCACCTTAGAATGTTTCCTTTTCTTATCTTTATCACACAATTATTAATAAATCTCAATTCTCTGCGTGTGTCGGTCTACCTTATGTACGTGGTGTACACCAAAAGTTAGTAACGTTTTCGTCTTACTCAAAAATACAATGAGTTGATAAATATAGTTTATATATGAATTAACTTCCGACTTCGTGCAAAATTTCAAGCATCTTACTTTAACCTATGTTTCTAGATCCGTCTGTGAATGAAACCGCCGTTGGCACTGGTCTGAAACGATGGAATCCACGGCAGAGGACCAACGGAGTGTTTAAGTAACATCTTGCAGATGGTTAAAAAAAATGTCGATATTGATAAATCAGTTGAAGTTATAATGATGTGAGAACTATGCCCTCGTTAACAGTACTGCTCGGAAATGGGTTTGCTGGAGGGTGGCTATAAACTGAATATTTACCAAGGTATATTGTCCTAGTAGACAAAGAATATATTCGCAATGGTGACGTGAGGGGAAAGAAATTAGATTTGACTAATGAGGAGTACGGAGCCATCTTTTCTTCCCATTCTCTCTCCCTTCCGTGTGTCAACAGTGAACGCGCCTTTTGTTCAATCGCGTTTCAGTGGTTGTCCCCTCTCTGTCCATTCTGTGTATTTGATGATAAGCAGAAAGGAAGAGAGAGCTTTCTCATACGACTTACTACCATGCAGCGCACTGAGAAATTAGCGTGGCAACAGTGTTTATGACGTATGGCTAAGTATCCAATGCAACGGCTCTCCCTTCTTGTTGATAGGCGGGCAAAACGAAAAATAGAGCTTTCCGTATTATCAGTAGAGACGCTCCATTGTTGCCACCACCGCAGGGAACATCGCTTGTGTTGAGGCCCTTGTCAAGGAGAACAAGGCGAACTGCTGAGTTTATCTGCAATCATACAGGATTCTCGAATTGAACTGTCGAAATAATTTGGACAGAACATGAACTTGATGTTATCTCAAGTCAGTTCATGCTGGGATCCTCGACAGCTGGATATAGAAAACGAGGCCTCCTGCTTTACAATTTTAGTGATCTTTTAACAAGGAACTGTGCTACCATTGAGCGATTGTTGGAGCTTATGATCACAGTTGGTGAAATCTTTGTTCTCCTGTTCATTCCAAAAACAAGACAACACGTTCCTCCACAGTGAAATCTATTGTTTCAGAACAGTAGCAGGAAGAGCTATTTTTCACAGAGGAACCTAGAAACAAGTGTTACAATCTTAGAAGCTTGAAATTATGCACAGTTACAACTTAAAAATCTAAAGTTAATTCATACACAAGGATATTTACCTACTCACCGTATGTTTTGAATAAGAGCAGAAGGGTACAGACATCGTATGCATGTTCGCTATGACGCATATGCACATTCGGGAGGTGCTGGGTTCGATACAAGCGCGAAAGACCACACTGACATGTTTTTCCATGGTTTTAACTCAGTCAAACCAGGTAAATTCTGGGACAGTACCTTCAATTTAGCCCCTGGCCGACTCCTTCCTGCATCCTTTCTTCTACCCTATCCCGACCTAAGCCATAGATGCATAAAGGCCATAAATAAATTTAACAACCGACATTTATGACATCAGTTAAGGGTAAATTGTGCAGTACAGAAATGTTAGTTTATATTTTGCTTTTCAGCAAAAAAGATACGAAAATGAAAATTGAATTCAAAATGCTCATAATTAGATTAAAGCAAGAGGGAAAATGAATGATTATAGATCAACCCGCGTCAAATAATGTTGCAATCCCCATCAATTATGCCTATTAAACACATTTATTCACACGATATCAGTAGTCTAGAAAGTATTGATCTACAAAGCAATTAAATAAAAAATATACACTGATGGAAGTTTAATTCGGAGTCACTTTAATGAAATCCCTACAATTGGACTAGATATCTGGGTGATTTCTGATCAAAACGTTACTGACGCCATATATAACCAGAATTTTCTTACTTTTGAATGCTCAAAAGTAGTGATAATGACGAATATAATTTTAGACAACTAAGTCGTGGTAAGTTCATTTTAAAATGCAAGGAAATCAATACAAAACGGATAGTTTTACATAAAAAAAATGAAATCCCACTCAGTGTTGCCAAATTTGTCGTCCAAGAAAAAGTACCTATTTTTAACTACCTTTTTCGTTTTCGGTTTGTCTGTTCTGTAGCCGGTAGTCGATACTAGTTTGATCTAAACGGTTCTTGGATCTTCTCCATATTAGAAATCGGATGTTGCAATCCAAAAGTCTGTAGGCTATCCGGGAGTGTCACTTCTATATTTTTAGTTACTATTTGTTCTCCCCCTTATCACTGATGCGTTTTCGTTCTGTATGCAATATGTTCTTAGGTGATAGCGATCAGACAGAAATGCCCTTAAGCCCTAGTTTGCTCATAAATTCAAAATATTGTTTTCAAATGGAGGTACATGTTCACAAAAAGAGATAGAAACAGTTTAATCTTCTGCCATTCTTGCATTACCACAAGTGAATAAATTCAACTACTAATCGCAAATCCAGAATTAAACATTGCTTTCCTGTTTATACCAGCTGAACAGTACTCTACGTTTCATACCATGACTACCGAAACACGGGATGACTAGTCTTTGTTATACTTGTTGTAATAAGTAAATACATAACACTGCACAATGTTGCCCAATTTCACCTTTCTCGAAGGCGTCGTTCAAGTTATCCAGACGTTGACACTGTTCTTGTAGCAAGGGAAGATACCCAATTCTAACACTCGGAGGAACTGTTCTGGTCGAATCGAAAAGTAACTATTCACTGCCTGGGAACGTTGAGGAGGCAACGAACATGGATTCACTTTCTATCTCCTCAGCCAGCTTCACACACCCTCACACTTCTCCGGGATTAAACCTACCGTCGGCAGTAGTAAAACTGAATTTATTTTATGGCCCTTAGGCACCTCAGGTTCAGACCGAGATAGGGTGTTATTTCGTAGGTACCATCCCGGCATTTGCCTGGTGTCTCGACAGTAGTAAAAGAATGGATGCAAGTGATTCATTCACATTATCTGTTAAATGCGAATCCAAGAATCAAATCTTGCTAGAGGACTCTCCATCTACATTCGCTCGCGTAATGTCCGCACTCGAACTTTCGAGGTAAAATGTTTAAAGAAAAAAGTGACCCGCATAATGTCCACACTCTAATAATCACAGATTTCCTCTACTTGAAAATATAAGGTACGGGTATTCGTACTTTTATTTTTGTTCGGGTTTCCTTCCGTTGCCGTGCAATTTGCAAAGATTTTAAACAACCACAAATTATGTTCTACTACGCTAATCTTAATTTGATTTTCATTAAATTAAATATCCGTATTACATAGTGTGTGTGTGTGTGTGGGGGGGGGGGGGGTCGAAGTACAATTTATATCGAAAAATCAATGACAGAAAAATGTGCGGTTGTTTAAACAACCCGCGATAAGTTGACACCAGTATTTTGACGTTTCAATTTTAGTAAAAAAAAAAGTGCGGACACAACGTGAACGTGTATACGGTACCTCTATAGTGTGAATGAAAATTAAATTAATATCCGTGTTATTTATTATGCTTTAAAAATTTTCCTCTGATACATGGTTTTCGTATAACTAAAGGAAAAACTGATGTGGTGGCAACATTAAGAAGGGGTAAAATATCTAACGTTCTAGCGGGGTGAAGTTTTCCTGCTCTGTGACATTAGATGTGTCTATAGACTACTCGCTAACCGAATTTCAGGCTTCTTGGGTGCAAATAAAGCAAACGTAAAGAGACTGAACAAGTAAATAGTTATCTCGCCCAACGTATTTCCACCTAGACCTGAAATTTGGTACACAAGTACTTCAGACATATCTAAAGTCACAGAGCTGGAAAACATTTCGACGATAATACATTAAGTACATAATATTATACACTGTTCCCAAGTAGTCAGAGACTGCAGCAGAACAGAGAGAGAGAGAAAGAAAGAGATCAAAACGAAGAATAGCCACGTTCTTACATCCACCTCGCAACTATAAAAAGGAGCTGTAGATGGTGATTACGAAGATTATAATGTACTTAACTGGAAATGATTCATAACTATCATTAGGAAACACATGTTTATTGTGGTCAACCATTGTAATAAACGAAACAATACAACACAAGTGTAATTAGATAGAGCATTGAACTCGCCTGGAAATACGTAATATTACGCTTTACTTTCTGTATGTTATTGTAAAACTCGGTACTCTGGGATGAATGATGATTGCTTTTAACGACATTTGCCCACCTACCAAGTGAAAGAAAAGTACTGCACAATAACTGCTTAATGTCTTTTTGAAGTCTAGCAGACAAGAGAGGTTTACTAAACTCAACATTCTGAGGTTCTAACACACTCAAATTTCAAAAAAGTTAAATTTGAAGGTTTATAAAATCGAAAAATTAGTTACAGTTATAATGTTTTAATAGCTACTAAGCATTAATTTCTCCTGTCGGATTTTCTTCTGTGTATCGAGACATCCCTACACAAGGTTCCCTGTGGATGTTACAAAACACGAAGATTATTAAGCGTTTTCTCCGTATTTTCACTCATAAATGTGATATGTATTATGTATTGATACTAGCTTGTGAGGTCAAAGTCCCTCGTAACTTCTCATTAACATGCAGTATACATGCTACTTTTAAACAGACGTATATGATATTTAATGAAGTATAAAAACATTGATTGGTCTATCATATATCTCTCATACGTACACCTATACACAGAGTTACGAAACGGGATGAATCAGCGATAGCATACTCTCGCTGTAATCGAGACATCCTCGGTCCGAAACCTCGGTTTTCCGCAGGCTTCTCTCAGTCATGCAAAAGATGAAATAGATACGTTGAAGCCTTACCCTAAATGGCCAGAAAGCCAAAAAAATGTTCTAAAAATGGACAAAATGGCCGAACCAAATTCTGAGTGTAAATTAAAAAAATGAACCCATAACTCCAGTCGTACCGTTCAGAAGGTCGTGGGTTCGATCCCAACGACCGACCATCCTGACTGAGGGTTTTCCCAGGGATTTTCACCAGTCGCACCAGGAAAAATGCCGGGATGGCACCTTCAACATAGAACCTGGCCGACACTTCACGAATCCTTTTCCCTTCCCCTATCCCGACCTGGGCCTTAGATGTCTAAAGGCCATAAATAAAAAGAAAAACTCGAATTCCAGAACTCAATATTTTACTGAAAAAGGAAAGGGAGGTGAAATATGAAAGACAAAGGCAGTATGAATCATCAAGGGAGCTTGTGATAATATTTAACCTTGTGATACTTTCCAGGATATTTCCTGAGTTACACTAGGCAAAAGCCGTGATGGTATCTTCACACTAGGTCCTTCCTGAATTCCTTCCAATATCCTCTCGCCTATCCTACCTCGGTCTGATCCAAAATTGTCTAAAAGCCATTCATAAATTCAAAATTGATTTCTTTGTTTATTTGTATATCATACTGTAAATAGTATGTCAATTCGAAAGAATTCTGAGGGTCAGTTATACAACCCAACTCTCATTCTGCGTACTCTCATTGGCCAAAATCAGACTTGGTCTCAACTTAGCGCTGACTAGAAGTTTAGCGGTCGATTGTAGAACTGACCCTGAGAAGAGGAAACCAGATAATAAGATAAACTACAAAATACTGCCTGTACTGGTGAAAGAAAAGACAATGCCGCAACGAATCATATCAGGAAATCCATTCTTGCGGAAATTCTCAGGCTGGAAATACCACAGCACGCTTCACATAGCTTCACCTCGCACATGTTGTCAAGAAAAGACAACTTGCGTGGACACGAGTTCAAGTCCCGTGAGGGAAGGAGGCATTGAACAGAGCGGAGACAAAAAAGTGTACGTGACACTCATAGAACCATACCAGCTCGTTTAGAATCTTTCCTTTGTGAGATAATTTCAGTATTACTAAAGAACAGAGAATGTGGAATGAAAGATATCAGCAGTGAGTCCGTTGAAACTTACACTAGATATTCTCTTGTTATTCAAGATAGAAATTAAAATGGTCGATACTAAAATCGAGTCCGCGAAAAGTATATAATTATTTACTAGACCTGCCTACCTACTTTGTTAATTGAAATTTTACTTCTGGGTCCTTTACAGCCCCTTAAAACTATAGAATAAATAGATCGTCACGTCTAATATTTTGATATTGCCGAGAAAAAAGAATGGGAAAGGTTTGTATTGTAGGTAACATCCCGGCCTTTAATATTAATTTTAAAAAAATACGAACCGCAACAACTAGACCAAGCGAACGGGGTCGGAATTCGTCTGACGAAAATGAGGGAATCCTTTGAAAACCACACTCAAGATGCACGGAGTGAGCGAGACTCGAACCTATGCACCTCCCCAGTGACAATTTGAAGTCAATGACCCTAACAACTAGAACACGGGATAGGTCTACTTACTTATTCAACAGACATCAAGTTAGAAGTCATAATATACTCAGGTACCGTGACGTAGTAGCGATAAACGATGCCTATGAATCAACACGGGAGCCAAAGACAGAAATTTGCACGCGCCGACAATCTTAACGGAAATTTCCCTCGTTTCTGATGAAAATACATAAAAATGGGAAATACAGGCATAAATTATAGAAGTACGTCAAAAGTTCGAGGGATGACATCCTTCGGCGAACACATCCTCCGGGAAAATGGATGGGAAAGCTTGCGGTCGACTATGTAGGTACAGCGTCATTGTATACGCTTAATAGTAAATAGACACGATGAAAACCTTGGAGAACCTCAGCAGGGATGGCCAGCGTGAACAAAGCTCGAAACTGAACCCTCTTCTACCGGTTTGCCAGTAATCTCCAGTGTGCGAATTAACGAGGGGATGAGGGGGGATTATAATCCCCCTGTGAGTCTGCATCTGGACGCATGTATAATATTAGATTCATCACGCCGTTATTTTCTTATCAACAACATTTCATCCCGATAGATCCCTGCTCATCCCATATGGGCTTTGTGGTGGATAAACACCATGTGAGTGGGTGTTCTCGGGGTACTCCCGTTTCCTCCCACTTTCTTTATTCCACCAATTTATCCCATCATCATCCATATGGCCTGAGCCATAGTTGCCTAAATGTTTTACAATAAATTCAATTCAACATTTCAACCTCCCTATAAAAATTAATTCGCGCATTGGTAATCTCTTCCCTTAAATCATAGAAGCTGGGGTCTACTCTAAATGATAAACGTTCTACATTTTTTAAAAAGAACAAGGATTTCTTTTTTTTAAAAAAAAGAGGGAGGACAAATTGATTGGTACACAAAAGGCATTAATAATTTTTTTTTATACGATCACTTACTTAAGAAAGCCCCTTACTCAGATTTTTATGCAAATCTTCACCTTAATCTGGTATTTTTGAAACCTGGACCTGTATTTGGGTAACAGTAATTTCTGAGATTTAAGCGTCATAACTTATCTTTTGCGTGATTTATAATGGATAAGTTTGAGAGAAAAAAGAGCCCTTCTTATGCGACTATTCGCTGTGATAATTATGTGATGAAGTACATTTCATGTCAACAAACAGCTTGGACCGGTAGCGGTAACCTATCGAAACCTGAAAATCAAGGTATAATAACTGTTACTAAACGGGGATAATCGGAATATTTACGTATGAATGCTTTGCTAGCAATTCATATATTTAGTTCACGAGCCGCCACTAAATCAAACCAAAAGAAACTTTTTTTCACGCTTATTTAGGATTGCCGACTTATTTAATTTCATTTCATATCCTCCAGTTACTACTAAAATGTAACGATAAGTTTATCTAACAAGTAGAGTCGGTCAATTGTAAAGCTTATATTGGATTCATAAGTTTTGTAATAAAAGCTGAGTGTTAATTTGGCAAAGCACTAAGATGCACTTCTTCGCCGTTGCCGAGAAAATCGGCTTTGAAATATTCGCCGTACGTCATAATGAGTTTTTATATGTATTAAAAAGTTTATCCTCACTGTAAGTATGAACATTTTAATACATAAAAAAAAACTCAATTATTACAAACACTATGAATCGAAAATAAGTTTTACAATTGACCGACGGACTCTCCTTGTAATATAGTTCCCCTAATATTTGCACACAAACTTCCTAAAGTAAAAACATCCGATCGGAACAAAACTGTACATCGAAAGAGTATCAAAAGTAATACTTTACACATGTTGCCACGAAATTGTTAATATCCTAAACGAACTGATGTACTTCTAAGGATGGAAATTACAGTTTTTGGTAAAGTGGGCTTTGAACCACTCCCTTCAATAGATTCCATCTTTCCATAGATAATGAAAACCCGTGACCACACACACAGAAAGCAAGAGCGCTAACCTCTCGGTTACCCCGAGATCGTTCGA
Organism: Lepisma saccharinum; assembly: GCA_022664845.1. Lineage (NCBI taxonomy): Eukaryota > Metazoa > Arthropoda > Insecta > Zygentoma > Lepismatidae > Lepisma > Lepisma saccharinum. The sequence continues at coordinate 173,588 of JAGDQP010000128.1, forward strand.
ATAGTGGTGTTGAAAATATAGTTTTTTTCTTCTCCCTCTCTCTTTAGTGTATTTGTAAAAATTTTGTTTCACAATGTGGTTCTTGTTTGTAAAATTATATGTAAAGTTTTCCTTTTAATGTATTTTTGTCCTTGTACTGCCATTCTTATTATATCTATTTCCAATGAGGAGAAATATAAATTATGCCCGTACATAAAATATTGATGGAACGTACTTTCAAAAATGAAACAAACAAGAATGAGAGTGCAAGAACATAATTTCTTGACTGTACACTTTACACAACAAAATTTATACTTTGAAACATTATTGAAGAAACTGGAACAATGTAACGAAATCAACTTGCCAACACCAGTATTCGAACCCTGCACCTTTCGCACGCAATGTAAACGCTCTACCGCTTATCCCCATGAGTGAGGACGATCACAGTAATGTTTCTTCTAACTTTATGCGAGTGAGTTTTAATACTAAAGAACCAACTCTTCACGCCTTTCCTATCGGGGCAGCACCTAGAAAAAGTTGTATAGTGCTTTGGTTAGATACTCTATCGATATACGAAGTTTGGTTCCCATCACAAGTGATTACATTTGAAAAGTTGTGTGTTAGATCCTCTATCAATGTTAATGAATATGCCAATCTGGTTTTAAAATTAACGAATATTATCATTAGCAAGAAACATTACGTACTCCCTTGCGCTGCTTCATGTAAACGGCCTTGAATACACACAACGCTCCCAACGCGATGACACTTTAGTTCCGCCTCTGTTTTGCCCAAATCTCAAGACATGACGCTGAAACAGCGACACTCGTCTGGAATCCACAGGTCCTCTTCTCAACACCACAACACACATAGGAGTCTTGTTGAATTAAAAACGAAAACTATTTTTCTGATTCTACACAGTTGTTCTGATAAATCACAAGAGGTCGTTCTTGTCACTATTCACAAATACACACAGACACAACACATGCACACCACAGACAAAGAAAGTGAAAACATTCTGGAGCACGAGTAACTGGCACTTTTATCTTTCTAAGCGCTTAACTGTAGTGTCTGACTGTCTGTGACTGGGAGCAACGTTGTCGAAAGTTTGGCTCTCGTCTCCCACTCTGTTTTCTCTCCTCTCAATTCAAGGTGACTCGGAAGTGACATCACAGTGCAGGCCAGAAGCCCAAGCCTTGTTTGTTTTTCTGCTCCAGCTGTCGTTTGACCTTGACCTTCGATGACCATGATAGCCGATCACTGTATTTATAGCCATGGTGCCATGACTTGTTTAACAATTTATATTTCAATAAAAATAATAATAATAAAGAAGAAGAAAAATTTGATGCGCTTTCGGCTAGGATCATCTACTGTCGGCTATCCTAACTGAAGTCCTCCAGGGTTTCCCTTCAGTCTCACCAGACGAATGCCGGTACAGTAACTAAACTACAACCCTGTCCACGTTGTTCCATCCTTGCCCCCAGAAGAGTACTCACCGATAGATGTTATCTCTTAAACGTGGGTTACGCCACAAATGCCTGTTCAGCTCGGAGACAATAAATAAATAATAATTAATACACCTAATGAATGACGTCCCTCCGTGACCACTTTGCCTGAGACCACAACTTCCTTAGAAATGAACAGAAAATGTAGCCTACCGGCCCCCATTCTAAGTGCATGAACATTTGTGCTTTGCCCAGGTTGATCAAGGACCTACAGGTGAAAGTGAAGTCCGAACCACTACTTTACTTTCAATATCTTCTCACTACAAATCGAAACCAGAATCCCATGTTTACAATGTGACAAGCGAGACCGCTCATCCGCGGACTTCCAATTGTCTAGCGCTAACGAGAAAAAAACTCTGAAAAACTTCACACAGGATGGATGGAGTGAGCAGCTTAGCATTATTACTGATGCATTACTTCTTACTATTTATAGCTTTCACCCATATTTCATTTATAGCTAATGTATGTTTATTCTACGGTCATTAACAAAATGTATCTCTGCCGATTTTTGTGTAACTTTTTCTTTCTAAAGACATTCTGAGTTTAATCAGCCTTCGTTAAGAATTTAACGAAACGATAACTAACTTTAAGAGCTAATTAATTCATTTCGCTTACTAATGATTCGTAAAATGCTTAACGAAGGTTGGTGAAAACCACCACACACGTACGTTCAAAGTTAATTCAGAAAACAAAGCTATGTTAGCATGCATTTCGAAGTACTAGAATTTTTACTGTAACATAGGAAGATCATTATGAAGGGATTACATCGATTTCCAGAGCACATATTTAATCATCTTTAAAAAATATCAAATGGTAATTCTGGGATCAATATCGGTGACTTTTGCAGCATCATGCGCGCATTACCATGTCTTTATTTAAAACAAAAATGTTTCGTTGTATTAGTAATGGATGTTAGTATTGTGAAAACCTGGTTTGCAAAATATGAACATTTTGAAAACCAAGTCTATTTCTTAAGATGCTTCTGCAGCTTCTGAAACCATTCTACACTGCGAAAGGCAAACTTCTGGCACATTTTGAATTTGAACTTTTCCATGGCCTTTAACCAACTTTAGTTCAGGTCGGAATACTGTGGGGGATGTGTAGGAAGTCGGCCAGTGTAGTATCTCCGCATTTGACTGGTGTTACTGAGCAAAACCCTGGGAAAATCTCAGAACGATGAGCGACCACTTGAAGACGAGAAAGTTTGAGAGCATTAATAACTTATTACCTAGTGCTCTAACCCATAACATACTTGAATACTCTTCAACACACGTTTTCTCATGGTTCTCTTCAACTCCTGGCAACCATTGCAAGGAGAGAAATTAGCGTTGTAAAGACTTTCAATATATTACATGGTCGATCCTACCCTGTTGGAGCCTTTGAATTTTCGTAGGATGACTTTCTGAATAACTATAGTGTGACGCATCCTTATCCTTGAACTCGTCACAACCTCTCACTAGTTACTTCATGCAAATTTATGTGTAGATGCATGCACACAAAGACGCGCATATATACTGAAGAAAAGTCATTTTAGAGTCTCTAAAATGAGGCTGTAGAAAAGGAGCAAGCACAGTTACGTTTATTCTAACCCTCGTTGTACCACACAAGTGTATTTTGCAGCATCCTTGGATAGAAATTTCCATTCACGTGTTAATAACACGAACTGTTCTTTCAAAGAGTAATAATCGTCTTCTACGAAATGAAAGACCAATGACGAAGAATTGTTCCCAATGTCTAAAGCATATAGCTTAGACAATACCTGCATCTTTTCTTAGCTGCTGTTGAAGTGAGTCCACTGAATGTCTTTTATTTTCTAGGTTCTTTAACCCTAAAACCTGTCGAAATCACATTTTAATTAATGACAAAAAATCACATCTTGTTTTAACTAGTTAAATTATTCTACCGATGTGTTATTTGTTACTGGAAGACAAAGGACGAAATAAATTGATGTACTGAACGAGGCAGGAGAAGCGCCACCGAAACAAGTCGAATACACACTACAACTAATTGATTGAAGTCTCTGTAGACCAAAAATACAGTTTGCGGTTAGGTACATATATTTAAAGCAAGTTGCATGAGTGACGCAAAAAATGTATTTTGTGTACAAAAAGTTCCTTCCTCCACGTGAAAATAACAGCCAGGTACATACTAGGGAAAGTACAACAAGCACCATGGTGGGAGTGAGGCTTAATGAATACTAAGAATGAAACAGTCTCCGGTGGGACATGAAAATCAGCATGAAACTTACACACACAGTGCATTGGTGATGTGCTCAAATGAACACTTCTGTAGTACTGCGTTTCGCAGAACACGAGTTACAGGACTTCAAAATTTTCGAAATTTTGTTCTGAACGTCTGAAGAGTAGGCAACACTTCATAGATATGTATTGAAGATATGCATTTCTCATTCACTTCTATAGAAAAGGTTGAGCTGAAGATAATTTAAATGTTAGATTAAAGTTATTGATGAAGTTGACGTGTTAATTAATTGCTCTGATCCCTGCCAAATGCGAATATTACATAAATACAGGGTGATCCAAAGGAATTTCCCATCCCGTTAATTTCGTAACCAATTTATTTCCAGGAGGAATACCGACACACGCCCCTTTTAATTTCAAGGGGAATGTGCCATCGTGGTCAGCATTGCATGCTGTCCCATTTTATTGTGGTCTAGTGGCAAAAAGTGAAATTTTCTTAAATGATATCTTATGCCAATGGACTTTAGGTTCTATGTACAAACACATGCGATCATTTACTAGTGTTTTTGAAAACTTTGCGAAAAATTGAGTTTGAAAATCTCAAATATTATAAAGTGAAACTTGGTAGGTGAGGTACCGCAAACTGGTGGAAGTTAGCGGCAGGCTTTAGTTATGGTACCAACTCAACATTCGACTCGTGAAATAAATGGAAACTCTAAATCTCCAGGCACGATGTTTGACAGCGGGTGTTGAATCCACGTGCTTCCCCTTCCGAACGCGCAATGCTCATCTGAAATTCGCGGCATTGGAACACAAAACATGAGATAGCACGTTTAAATTTATCACGGTAATGTTTCCAGAACTTCAACACATTTGTATGAGGTGTTGCCTACCCTTCAGGCGTTCAGGAAAAAACTCTAAAACTTTGAAGTCTTTTGAATATGTCATCAATGTTCCAGAATGTAAGTCCCATGCTGATTTTCGTGTCCCACCGGAGATAGGAATTATCTTCTTACAAGGAAAGTACGCCAACAACATGAACTTTACACACTCTGGTGCTAGGGGTCGTCGGATCGATCCCTGCTCATGCTATATGGGCTTTGTGGTGGACAAACACCGTGTGCGTGGGTTTTCTCTGGGAGCGCCAATTTCCTACCACTTTCTTCATTCCACCAATTCACCCCATCATCATCCATACAGCCTGAGTCATAGTTGCCTAAAGGCTTAAAATAAATTCAAAATGAACATTACACGTTTTGGTAACGAAATGGATTCTTAAAATAGCCGGATTTAGTAGCGAAAAGGCTAAATTAGCAACAAGGAAGATACATGAATCAAACCTGCAGCTTGAAGGTAGCATGCACCTTAATAATGGCTAACTATCCCTATTGTGGTTCTAAAACATCGAAAAGTCTTTTATATAAAATTTTGATGTGTTTCGACCTTTATTGCAAATATTCTAATCAGAGCGCACCAGTGCACAATGGTTTAGACTCTAGACTGAGTGATGAAACAAGTACACATTTTTAAAAATAAATAAGGGTATGCGATGGACAGTATGTTTCTGAAATAAAGGAAACCCAGTGACCTCCGACCAAGTAATTTAAAATCTCAAATCTTCAACTAATTCAGTAATCTATTATCAAAGCAGATGAACAGTCAATACATTTTTGCCATTAAAGCGGTCGAAGATTTGTAACAATCGAGAGTTGTAAAACGTAAATTAGTAAAAATGTTGAATGTCGATTGAGATAATTACTTAATATGAAGACGTAATAAATAGTTGCCAAATACGTGTTTGGTTTCCTTTAAACAGACTGATATTAGATTCATACTCACAGAACCAAACTTTTGCACTCAATAATTCAGTTGTAATCTCCCGATGTGACTCTTGAATCAGTAATTTAAAAAGTTTACTTTTAGAAGAGAAATCCTGCTTCGTTTAGCTCCTTTTACAGCAATAGTAACTTATCTTAAACAAAGTTTAATGTTATTGCAGTAGATCATACACAGCATGAGATTTATTCATAATGGTTGCAAAGAACATCTTGTTTTAAGTCTATAGAATCTTTCAAAGGGAAGAGGAGTCAGACACAACGTCAATAGAGTTTAACATTTTAATGATGCGATGTTTTATTTAAAAGTTATCTTTGGAGTGCAAAATAAATTGCGAAGCTTCCTCAAGTATGCTCTAGAAATGGCAGGAATGGAGATTGAACTAACCAATGAACTAGTTATTATTTTACTGCCGCAGTTTTAAAAAAAATCTGATATATACGGGTATAATAATTTTCATAACTCTCTGGCCAGTTTAGTAATTCTATATGAGGAAGCCAAATAAACACTTCAAATAGTATGAAGAACAATGTACACGGAATAATCGAAAATAAGATGAGAGATTTGTTTTTTTTCCACTTCATTCAACTTCCAATCCTTCAATTTACCTTCGAGCAATATGTACTGAAATAGAGGTAAACAAAATCTACCCCACACTGTAAAAACACTTTGTCAATTACATCTTGTAAGGACATTGTGCGCACTTATCACTTTTTATATACTTTTATTCACATTCAATTGCTATTTGACCATTTTTCTTTCAAACAAATTTTGTACACTTCTGTTTATAAAAATTGAAGTGTATCAAGAAACCGTTTGAATAGTCAAGGAAAGAAGTTAAACATTGGCTGGAACAGAGCTAGATGTTGGTTTAACAACTCAGTGATAGCCTGTTGATGGAAACAAATCCATCGAAGAACTCAACAAATCCATCAACTATTTGAAGCAGTTCGACACGAAATTAAAGGAGCTTGATGTTATTACAACGTACAGAGAACAATATTGTAAATGCATATGTTTCAAAAGCAGTAACCTTGAAAAAACGTCTGCATAAAGCTTGGACAACTCACCTTCAAAATGATAAGACTACAAGCACCGAATATGAGACCGTCTCCTAATATGAGACCCTAAGCTAACTACGGAACTATGTGCTGTACTCTGTTGACGACTGCGAAAACTTCCAACATATCAGATATTATAACTACTGCGTAGTTGTGAAGAAAAACCTGGTGAAGGAAAAAGCATTTTTGTATACTGATTCCGTAGGAGTTTTCTATAAGGTGGACTTCGATACTCTTTTGTATGTATATGTAAGCTACAATAACCTGTTCCATTGCATCATTCGATAGCATGTTAGGAATAGAAAAAAATAACAAACAGATAGCCGGTCGCTGAGATCGAACTAGAACCTTTCGAATCCGAAGACAACGCTCTACCAACTGAGTCACTTCCGGCTTCTTGGTATTCAAAAAGATTTAGTAAACTTTCCATACTTCTTGTACGTTTGTGCTTTCAGAGCACAAAATTAAGAGAATGTCAGATGTGTGAAGAAGAGTAAAATTAGAGTATAATTTATTTACAGTGCAGGAAGGAATAAAGCTACTAAAAATAGAAGATAACAACGAAAAAAGAAACAAAATCAATTGCTTTCCTTTAATATATTTTAATTATATTTTAGCTATTTGTAATGAAAACCAACAATAAAGGTTAACTTAAGAACAATTTATGAATTTTGTTCAAGTTTATCCTTCGTTCTGGGTTACTATGCAACTTGTGGAAATTTCTCCGATTATAGAGGATGATACTCGTACTGTGTCATAATTTATTGTGTATTGTGCAGTGATGATACGTAGCAACAGTGGCCTAACGAAACAGATCCGAGCCCCTTCGCAAAAGTTGCTTTGGGTCTCAATGAGAAGACATAACATCCAAGTAGTCTATACAATTATATATAATCCCCTCGTCTAATAATACTGTACTTTCTTGAAATGTTTGTTCATTTCTTAGATCGATAATTTTACAGAACACTGTAACTTTTGCATTTCAAGGACATAAAGGTTTGATGGTTACTGTCGCAATGATATCTTATTGCATAAGCACATCCATTCGATAACATTCGCTGGCGTGACGGACACAACCACAAGAAACGCACGACAAGTTATTGCTCTCTTGCTACACACATATGAAATGATACGTAAATATCCGCGTTTCATAGTGAACTCTGTAAATCCGATTTCAAATGCGGATTAGACAAATTCAAAATGTGATGACAAAGTACGATTTCTGACAGCATTAGTGAAGATCTACAGGACATCCGACCAAGAACTCACACGTTTCAGATGTTGCCTCCTTAAACAGGAATTTTACATCTCTCGCTTTCAATAATTTTACTCCAACAAGAAATCAAGTACCCATCCCCAAGATTCCAGTCGGTAACATCGTGGCTTCGCATCGACAATTCGTAGGCAAGTGGACACGAATCCCGCTGTTGGTAATCCTAATCAAGGCTTTCCATGATTATCTTCAGTTTCACTACGCGAATGCGCGCATGGTATCTTAAAAAGTCGGCCCAGATAAGTGATCGAGCGGCGTCATTCCCCAGATGTGACAGGCTTAGGTCAAAAGTTATTAGTTTAACTCATAAAAGTTTTATTTTAAAAAAAGAATTCAAAGTTGTTCATTTCCGAATACAGGCATACTACAAGGTCTAGGAACACTGAACTCAAAATTTGGAGAAAAGTCTGTCAACCTTGGTGGTTCATTTGGAACACCAAGGAAGGTCAATACCTTCAAACCAGTGTTGGGCACGTTACTTTTAAAATGTAACGCGTTACAAGTTACTGTACCCACTGTCAAAAAGTAACGCGTTACCAGTTACTTTACTCGCTTTCAAAAGTAACGCGTTAGTAACACGTTACTTTGGCACCGGTTCTTGGATCTTTTGTATTGGTACTGTGGAAAGAAAACTGGTGGAAATACCATTTTTTTTACCCTGATTATAAACACACCCAACACATGCATACCTACAAATACATTAAACCTTAGACTTTGAAAAATCTAGAAAAATTCTAAGAAATATTTCCTTCTTGACAAGGAATTGTGCTTGTTTCTTTGCAAACAACAGATGAAAAAGGAACGGAAAAGTAACGTCGTTACGTGGGGATAAAGTAACTCTTTACCCGTTACAGTTACTTTCAAAAGATTGTAACGCGTTACAGTACTCCCCAAGTCTGCTTCAAACTACAAACGGTACCGGGAAAATGTCTAACTCGCTCATTGGACTGCTCAAATATGCGGATGAGCATTGACTCTAGAAAAAAAAAAACTGTGACCGAACAAAAAGACCTAGAAAAGAAAAGGTAAACAAACCACACCCAAATAAACGTTTTTGTTTTCATTTGGGCGTGGTTTGTTTACATTTTAATTTCTAGAACTTTCTTCGGCCCTAGTTTTGTCTAGCGTCAATACTTATCTGCATATTTGAGATGTCCAATGAGCGAGTTAGACATTTCTGTTTAGATATTTTATACATTCTTCCGCACACCACACATATCCCTGAGAATATTTAAAATTACGATTCGGGAGTCCCTTTTCTATCTTCCGTTTCACACCGGATACAAAAAAGTTAAGAAGAAGGTCTTTTGTTTCCTGTTCTGATAACTGTCTCAGCAAACGGCAGGTATTCCATAAACGCAGACCAGCTTAAAATAAAAGCTAAACAGCCTTGAAAACAGCCGGTAGAGCAACATATTGATGGAGTGGTTAACCTTGCCATCATCGCCGCACAATACTCAGTAACAAAGCACATGTGCGTATGGATGCGTGTGTGTTCCCACGTAAACTCTCTCAGGTGTTCATTGTACTCACAACAAGAGTTATAAATAAACTCATTGAAAATGTATACAAAAGAGAAAAAAACATGTTTCTTTCTGCATGCCAGGAAGCATACGCATTGGAAGCTGAAATAAATAGAAGATGTAAAATGGCATGCAGTTTGTTTGGAAAACAACTTTATTTTTAAAGCGAACTACCAACGTGTCTCAAGCGTATGTCTTACCCGTTACGATGTACGATTGTGAAACGTTGACATTGAATGCACAAACGACTTAAAGATTAAGAGTTTGGCCTACACAAAGAAAAAGGGAGAGACATGCTAGGAATAAGTAGGAGGGACAGAAAGGCAAATAAATGATTCGCTCGCAAACGAAGGTAGATGTAATCAAGAATACGAAGATGAAATGAAGATTAGCCAGTCACATAGATAGACGAATAGATGAAAGACAAATGTTCTACATTGGATTCTCAGAGAAAAGAAACGATCTAGAAGTCCAAATGCAAGATGATAAACTTTGGTAAACTTTATTTTATATGGGCCAGTTTAGTAACTTTGGACTTCGAACCGCCATGATTCGCCCCATAGCTATTAAAATCCACACCCATGCCCCTGCCGGGACTCGAAAAATTCTAAGAAATATTTCCTTCTTGACAAGGAATTGTGCTTGTTTCTTTGCAAACAACAGATGAAAAAGTAACGAAAAAGTAACGTCGTTACGTGGGGATAAAGTAACTCTTTACCCGTTACAGTTACTTTCAAAAGATTGTAACGCGTTACAGAAACTCGTTACTGTTGGCCTACCGCCGTAGACCGCACGGCCACCCGGTCGGCAAATGCAAGATGATTAGATAAACTAAAGCATTTTTCAGGAGCTGCAATGACAAGGATAACAGCTGACCGACATATGTGGGGAAAAGTGGGGCAGGGGTTTCATTCAGTAGTGCACAGAAAATGGCTGAATATGATGATGCTGACACATCAATGAGTCCTTCACCGTAGGAAAAACATGCACTTTTGAACAACACAAAAAAAAATAGTCTACTTTTGATCACTTTTGTATAAAAGTTAGAATGTGTTAATAAGCGATTCTGCTTACCTACGAAAGAACTAAAAGAGTTGACGGTATCGGGGACAGAACCCAGGTCGCCTTAGTAATCTTTTCCGGTAACAAAAAGCAGCAGTACAGTAGTCACGTTTTTATGCTACACATTAAAATCAAGAAGTTTGATAAAAAGTAAACTGATTTTATCAAACAAATAGTGAACGAATGAGTAATCGTAAAAGGAGTGTTTCATACAATAAAAAAAAAAAAAGCTTCTTGTACAATTTTTGTACACATATTTTCTGAAAATACTGCATCTTAGTTCTCTACACAAAAAAGTTTAAAGCATTCACATGATAAAACTCTCGGCACCTCTTGAACACATTTTGTGTTTTGTGTAAGTCATTCTCAGAGATAATGTGCAGAAAACCTATATTTTTTATATTATACGAAACAATGATGAAATAAAATTGGAAGCTCTCGAAATGAAGACATAATAAATTCAGCCAGAGACATACATAAGAGGTAGTGCTGGCCACACCAGATAAGAGACGGACGAAACTGGGGGCAATTTATTAATTAATTAATTATCCTGTTAGGGAGTAGGAGTCAATGACGTCAAGCATCTCTTCTACAAAAAACTCCTTTATTAATCTCCCCTTCCAAGCACTGTATTTTTTTTACCTCTGTAAGGTACAGAAGACCAAACTGTAGATATTAATACTTTAGAAAAGAAGCCAACGGTCGTGCTCTCGCAGGAAGTAAACAACGCAGAAAGTTATTTCGTATTCTTCTCATAGCTAAGATACATGACAACGCTCTTCCTATAACAGTAGCCGTGAAAGGTGAAATTGAGATATATGGAAGGTCTTTTATCAGGCGACTCTTAGAGGTCAGTTTCGTCGCTTGCTATATGACACATCAGAACGATCCCAAAATTGGAAGGAAGGTCAAACTACATAACAGTGATGCGGAAAAAGTCTCTCTAAATGTCAACACAGCCGCACGACAAGTTCTAATATAAAAGCGGAACATGGAACCACTTCTCAAATATGAATAGCTATTAACCATATTAAGAACACAGAGGCTTATCCAGTATTAATTATTCCCGAGAAGTGCTAGCTAGATATATATACAGGGTGTTACCAAAGTTACCAACCTGAAGTTTTATAGCACGTAACTCAAGCAACAGCACATAGACACCATTATTGGGAAGAAAAGTAGTCCCATATATTGAGAACTACTTGATACATTAACAATATAAACACCTATCATCACTGAGCCACGATTCTGAAAAATTTTGCAATAGTATAAGAAATATATTTTTATAATACAGCATATTTAATTGCTAACAATATAATAAGGGCTCACTTTTTCAGGGAAGTTCATTATACAAAATGAAAGCAACCCCTACAAAAGAAGCGCAGCCACCTTTTACAGTTATTTGCTAAACAGTTATTGGCCACAATTTATAATTACATATCTACATGCAAATGAACTTCTCTATAGTAATTCTTCCTCTTACCTGAAGTTAGACTAATTCTAAACAAGTTGGAAAGGCTTTTAGATCTCGACGTAAGTTTATTTGTTCAAGTGGAATCCAACTAGAACTTTTTTCTTTGAATTTTCGAACTTCGAATATTTAGAAATACCAGAATGGATCCTTAATACTTCAAGTATTAAGTAAGCACTCCAGCCATTGGGAAGCGTGGATCAGAGCAATGCTTACATAAGACAAAAGTGCATAAGAGATAGTGCGCTGCAGTCTGCTGAATTTAAAAGTTCGATTTTCGAAATTATCAGTTATATATTATTTTATATTCGAACTTCGATATTCGAATAGGGCAAGTTGCCCTCCCTGAAAGATTTTCAGATATGACCAGGGACGGATATATTTATACGTCTAGAAGCCATAGGCCTATGACTTCCGGCACCACCACCCCTCTACCCTCACCACTTCCGTCCTTTTCCCCTACCTATCCTCACATTATGACAACTGGCTCTCCTCCGTCTTCTGACCATTAATGATAATGATTTAACTCTTGTAATGTGGTTATGTACAAAATATGTTTCAATAATATTATAGCAATAAAATAATTTCATTGTATACAATGAGGAATTTTAATTAAATTACTGTAGGCTACTTGTTGAAAATATGTTATTATACTGAACAAGAAGGTAATATAAACTATTTTTCAATTTTATTATTTACAATATTGGTATTACATTTCGTTCACTGCTTTTATGCAGCTTTAAGAAGAATCTTCAGCCAATTTTGGATTCTACTTTTTCTAACATCACAAATGGAACATTGCAATTTCGTGATAGATTTACAGTTTTAACAATTACAAACTCTAAACTTTCCTAAATGCTTTTATAAAGTTTTTAAGAAGAAAAAATCTTTAAAAAAACTAACTAAAAATTAACAATTCCAATCACAATACAAAACATTAATACTTCCTAAATACATTTATAAAGTATTCTAGAGGAAAAAATAAAAATAAAAAGATATCAATTACAATACAAAAGCTTTCTAGATATATTTATAAATTTAAAAAAAAAGTCTAAAATTAACAATTACAATACAAAATACTAAAATTTTTGAAATACATTTATAAAGTTTAAAAATTCTAAAAATTAGAATTACATTACAAAACACAAAGCACACAAGACAATTACATCATATAAGGACACAGAAAAGCACTTTAAAATTAAAGAATGGTAAAGTCATCATATTTTCTCCTTGCTATTATTAGCATTTATTGATTCATCCTCTTTGCCACTTCTCTTTACGTAGGAAAAAGAAACGTAGACTTACAGAATTGAACCCTGCTATGTACCGGTATCTGTTTGTCAGTATATGATATCAGTCCACCCGCCAATACGTCGCCCCTAAGACTAGCAAGTTCAAAGTTTAAAAAAAAAACTCTAGGAATGGACAAAAGCGACACTAAGATACCGGCCGCTAGCCCGCTACCCTCTCATACCCTATCCTGGTCTAATCCAAAGATGGATTTAAAGACCTTACAAATTTTAAAAAAATATCTTAACGTGTCTTTTGTGACAAAAGAAACATTTTCTTCCTAACTTGACTTTATATCTTCAGGAGATGAATATTCCCGGAGATGGTGTTTAAAATTCAAAGAGCTGCCCTTGCATCAAATTTCTCAGGAAAGAACTAATACATTAATTAATACGTTAATACATTAATTTTAAAGGTCAATTAGATTTTATTGAAAATATTATATAGCTAAATATATCAGTTTTATTTCTTTTCGGAATAACACCAAAATAATATAAATATTAGCAATTACAAAATTAGTATAAGCTGTGTATCATGGTGGAAGAAAGGTTAAAAGATGGGCAACTTATAAATTGATAAAGGCCCATTGAATATGGTGTGAAACAGTAATGGACGTAGTTTTCATTTGCGTCTTGAAGAACATGGAACTAATTCGACTGAAAACAAATACTCAAGTAGACTTCTGATATATCTTTACAAATATAAGAAATGATAATACATTTGTGGAACAGCAAAGAATACATATATTCATGCAATAGTCCTCCTACTCACAGCCTTGTTTGCACATGCAAAACATCAAAGTATGGACAAAATGCGAGGCTTTAGTAGGTCTTTAGTGTTCATAAGTTGCGCCCCGGGTGCAACCTAGGAATACTAGAGGGGCGCAACTCAGACTGAAACGTAGTTACATATACATTCTTTAACCAGATGGCATGAGAGTATTATTCCGAATTCTCATTGTGCACGACATGCTGTCCAAGGATGGTGCCTTCAAATATAAAAAAAAATCGTGCTTGTAGCTTACGCTCATATACAATGATATCAACATAACAACTGTTTGAATCTTAATCTTACGGATTTGAAACAACGAAATTTATCGACAGTACTCACCTTTTAACTCTTAGTCTTGCTATTTGTGGCAACACGTCGCTCTGCGTTCATGCCCATACACAACAGACTACTCAGTAAGTGAGGGTAGATTGGTCACCTCCGTTAATGGCAACATGTGGCATATGGAAAAGTTTTTCTTAAAAGGGCGCAACTTCGGTCAACTTATCCTATTTCAGAAAGCGAAAAGCAGTCTTGGTAGCACTGCTCCGAAACACTGTTCAACGGAAGTGAGTCATTACGGGCAGAAAGCGTGATAACTATTCAGGAAATCACAGCCCAGTGCGATACACATGAACTGCAAATTTCTATACAACAATGCCAGGAGATGGTTATTAACTCTTCTTCATTTTGAATTTCATTTATAGCCTTTCAGGCATCTTAGACTCAGCTCAAACAGTTGTACATCATCATCATTAATATACCAGGATGGTCTCTCACCAACAATTATTATATAACAAAATAATAATAATAATAACAATCTGCTGTATCAGGAACGTGTTCAAAATAAATTAGTTATACAGGAATACAAAAAAATAATTACTTACAGATCCACTGCCACTGGAAACAATCCATGTAGCATTAGTAATCACCAAACCAACTTCTGAGACATGAACTTACCTGTAAAAAACGAGAATAAATATTTAGAACATTATGTTAGAATCATAATAGCTATTGTGGATAGGTCCTATAACCATACTTAATTTAATTAAAACAGGCTGACAAAGCTTTTACACTCGACTTTATTATAATCACACACAGAAAGCGTTTAATATATATTTTGCCTCTCGCTTTAGTTTCCTAATTATGTAATAATGCTGTTATATTTGTTATAGCATTCTAGTTAACTAGGGGCCATGGCCTGTAAGCGAAGCACTGTGATTGATTGGAATTTGTTTAGTTTTGGAAAGTAAAAGATCTCTGGGACATGATTGGCGGAAGGTATAGAAAGGTTCTCTTGGCCTCTTGGTGCTTATTATGAACTGATAAGTGTTGATTAGTGTTTCGTCCGAGGAAGGTGTTGTTAGAACATCGAAACTGTAACGCTTACTGTGTGTTTTTACAATAAAGTCAAGTGTATAAGCCTTTTCAGCTTGTTTTAATGGAAATAATAGCTTTTATTTCTACTAAAGATGAATTCAGCGAACTTGTTTGTTATAATTAAAATAAACTTATGCAGTTCATAAAGTTTTGACGAATAACGTTCCTAACTCAGTCGATATTATTTAATCCTAACAGTTATATTCAGTCTGCCAGCGAAATACTGTACTGCAATCCACACTAACCGCACATAATTTATAGCACATACACATTTAATATAGTATTGTATTCAATTTTTTTTTTCTGTTATGAGTTATGTACAGTTAGTTAGTAGCAAAGAATTACAAATCAGAAAATACCAATAAAATAAATTTAACATTTCAACTAACATACGAAGTCTCTTCAAAATGAAACCGACCTTTTCAAAATGGAGAAAATGATAACATTCAGAGTTTAGCCGAACCTGTCAGAGTTTACTCTCCTTCAAAGCACTTCCCATCTACTGTGCACACATCGCTTCTAGCGTTTGTTTCAGATCTGAAATGCCTGTCGGAACTCCAGTTTTGGAAATCCCAGGAGTTCCCGTAGCCATTTCTCCTGGATCTCGTCTATGGTCTGGAATCTGCGATATATATATATATACAGTATATATATACAGTATATATACAGATGCTTATCAGAATAATGGAAACACCTGTAGTTGGCAACACGTCAGATGTATGGGTTGGCAGTGGTGTCGTGGCGACCGCAGCGCCGGACTGCTGGTGGTGGTGTGTTAGGTCGATCTCCATACTACGTCAGGCGTCGTGGAACAGGAGTGTGCAGTGGCTGCAGCAGACGGAGGTAGTGTAAAATGGGAGACCTCTCAGAGTTTCAAAGAGGGCAAATTGTTGGTGCGCGGTTATGTGGAGTGTGACGGCAGTGGCTAGTGTGTTAGGTGTGTCGCCAGGGACAGTGTCGAAGGTGATGACGGCCTACACAACACACGGGAAAACCACATCGGGGAAGCGGAACAGTGGGCGGAAGAAAAGCATCAGTGACAGGGCACGCCGGGTATTAAAGCTCATTGTCACGCGGAACCGTCGTGCCACTGCGGCGCAAGTGACGGAGGAACTCAATCAGCACCTCCCCCAACCTGTTTCGACAATCACAGTCCGCCGCGAATTACATGACATGAACTTACGGGGTCGTGTTGCACGGGCCAAATCTCTCATCAGGGACCAGAACGCTTTAGCACGCCGCAAATGGTGCCGCGACCATGCAACTTGGACCGTTGACGACTGCAAACGTGTGGTATGGTCGGATGAGTCACCATTCACCCTATTCCAAACCACGGGCCGTGTTTATTTGTGGAGAACGCCCAAAGAAGCGTATGATCTGCAGTGTCTCCGCCCAACTGTGAAACATGGCGGCGGCACGGTGATGCTGTGGGCCGCAATATCATGGTTTTCATTGGGTCCTGTGGTCACACTTCGCGGGCGCATCACTGCCAACGATTATGTCGCAATTTTAGGAGACCACTTGCATCCTATGGTCCGGATGTTGTTCCCGGACAATGACGCCATATTCCAGGATGATAATGCACCCATTCACACAGCTGGAGTTGTTGCAGCGTGGTTTGAGGAACATCGGGATGAAGTTCAACACCTCCCCTGGCCCTCCCAATCCCCAGATCTCAACATAATTGAACATCTGTGGTCCATCTTGGAAACACGACTCCGGCGACGATTTCCACCTCCATCCTCTCTCACAGAACTGGCCGATGCCCTGCACGAGGAATGGTGTAATATTCCACTTGCTACCATTCACGACCTCTATGCCTCC
>JAGDQP010000128.1:190854-210230 GCA_022664845.1 Lepisma saccharinum
TATATGTGACCGGCCCATTTCCACTTCAGCTTCTTCGCAGTCTTGATTACATCCTCTACCTTTGTTTGTGCGCGAATCCATTCATTTGTCTTCCTGTCCCTCCTGGTTATTCCTAGCATGCACCTCTCCATTGCTCTTTGTGTGACTCTCAACCTTTGAGTCGTTTGCGCATTCAATGTCCAAGTTTCGCAGCCGTACATCGTTACAGGTAAGACACATTGATTATAAACTTTACGCTTCAGACACATTGGAAGTTTGCTTTTGAAAATAAAGTGTAGTCTTCCAAACGAACTCCACGCCATTTTACATCTTCTATTTATTTCATCAGTCAACTTTGCATTCGATGTTTTAAGCTGGCCTAGGTAAACATACTCATTAACTATGCCTATTGTCTCTCCGTTAATCTTCACTTCCTTCTTTGCAGCATGTTGGTTGTACAATACTTTTGTTTTGCTTAAGTTCATTTTAAAGCCTATGTACTACAGTGGATTCCTAGAGAAAAGAAACCACCGAGACGACGTCCAAATGTAAGATGGGTAGATGAAATCAAACGTTTTTCAGGAGCTATATGGATGAGGATATCAGCAGACCGAGATATGTGGAAAGAAAAGGGGGAGACCTTCATCCAGCAGTGGATAGAAAACGGCTGAATATGATATATATATATATACAGTATATATATATATATATATATATATATATATAATTTACACAAGAGGAAGGAATTGGCTGTTGCCAATCACGGGGAATCGGCCGGTTGTGGGAAAACAGGTGTCTGGTGCTTTGCTCCAAAAGAGAACGAGTGAGGAATAGGAACGCGGATGACCGTGATAAACCATGAAGGAATTGAATTTTATTTAAGGCCTTTAGGCATCTAAAGCTCAGGCCAGGATAGAGGAGGGGAAAGGATTCGGGAAGGTGTCGACCAGGGCCTATGCTGAAGGTGGCATTTGCCTTGTGTGAATGAGGAAAATCCCTGGAAAACCCCCAGTCAGGATGGCCGGTCGCTGGGATCGAACCCACGACCCCCCGAATGCGACGCCAACGCTCTACCACTGACACCAAGGACTTGTTTTGTCACATCAGTATCTTGTGCTGCACCGGGACAGATGTGTCACAAGCTTAGCGGTTAACACGTTGCATTTGCAGTTTTTCCGTCAAAATCATGTGGCACAAACCTGTACGGATGTTAAGTTCAGCAGCAACTTCATGTACTGTGAGACGACAGTTTGCACATATGATCCCCCCCCCTCCCGTTTCTACGTGATTGATGTCGGTAGATATAGACGTCTGTCCGGATGTTGCGCCATCCTCGATGGATATTCGACCCGATTTGAAAATTTTGTACCATTTGTAACATTGTGTTCGACTCAAACATTTCTCACCATAGCCTTCATGAAACATGTTGAAGGTCTCTATCTAAAAGTCTTGTACAATTTGAAACAGAATTTCACACATACTCGCTGCTTCTCCAGTTCGTTCATGATCAGGTAACAGACAATCGCCACGTACATTCACCACACCTGCACTCAACGCACTCTACTGCGTTACTGGGCTTAGCAGTGTTGCCAATTTAGTGACTTTATAACTAAAACTAGCAATTTTGAATACTCGTTTAGCTACTAAAGATTCTCACTTTTCTATAGTGTGCATAGAGATTTACCTACTTTTTGTGCATGCTCTAACGACAAACACACCTAATTCTAAGATTGGTACGATGGAGTATTTTGCGACTTTTAGATTGCTGATTAGCTATTTTCAAGTGATTGTTGTTGTCATCACTGCTTAGCACCAGGTTTGCAAACTGGACGTTAGTGTCCAAGCACGTCACAACACTGTCGATTCTCTCCCAACTAATTATATACAGAAAAGTTTGATTTTTTTTTGAACAGCTCTTGTATTATTGTTTTTCTTTTTAATGAGGATTTTTTTTTACTTTATTGCAGTTTATTTTAAGACATTTTACTATTTAATTTTTTAACCTTCAGCCTTATTTTTATCCATGTTTATAATATTGTAAAGTGACATGAATTATGCAACGTAGTATGCGTAGAAACACGAGCTATTTATTTGTAAACAAATAGTGGAAAACGGAGGAAGCCAACAACAGCAGCCGAAGACAGCCGACGATGCAGACAACGTCTAGAAGTGCAGATTCACTGTACCTAAGACACAAGGCTCTGGTATAAAAGTCGTCGAGCCACTACTGGAGGCACTATTCTGCCACGGGAATAGTCAAAACTCCTCCTCCTCTTCCCTTCCCTAAATACGGCATACACTTCCAGATGAAGAAGAGGACCAGACAATACATTTGTCGCTTGGTCTACAATTTTTTTTTAAAGCAATATCTAAGATATCTTTTGATACGATAGAAGATTTACAAGATCGTCTACACCAATTCGAACCAGCCCAGGATCTTATGAAGAAACGAGAGTGCATCGAACAATCATAGGCCATGTATTCCTCACACAATGCACCTATACAACCTGTAAATTTACAGTCATAAACCTATAAGCAACTTGACCCCTTGTAATTACCATACACCAACGAAATTGCAACCACCATCCTGTTCTCATAATATCCTTCCTCTAGCTCCTCCTGGTATGCTACCATCTACAACCGAAACCCAACGATACGTTTATGATATATTGAGTCCAGAGTCACCTCCATCAGCCTATGAATTAGATCAGCATGCGCAGAAAATTATGCAACAGAAAGCTCAACAATCTCAATCGAATGCTACTCTAGCTCTTGATAATTTTAATTTTGTGGACAAGATGGCTCAACTTTGCAAACCTCGCCACAGAGAAACCACAACACCGAAATAAAAAAAACTATTATAGCAAAAATGGAAATACCAAAATAGGTCTCAATAGCAAGAGCGACGATGGGTAAAACAAAAGTAACTGTGAGAAGAATGGCAATATATTAGTTTGTGGACTTGTTTTAAGCAAGGCCACGGATCAAGCCAATGCTGAAAAATTAAGAATAACGAGTGGACAAACGAGTACGCTCGCCCCGAGCTAATCTGAGCTCGCAGGCCCAGCAAATAGACAAAGAAGAAAACATGTCCAGCACTCTCATAAGGAGGAAAATAGCAATTTGTCGTTAATGAAAGACACGAAATCACTGATTTCGATAATAAATCATTCATTGGAATAAGAGTACAAAATAAGCAATTGCCAGCTATAATACATACGGGATCAACTTTGTCGCTATGGGCAAAAGCCGACTTACCTCCAAATTGCACCCTTATTCCATTTAGGACAAAATTAAAAGGAATTTCAAACAGAGTGATGGAACTGAAGCATACAGCTTTAATAAAATTTCAAATTGTGGACTCTACTTTTTCTCATTACTTTCGAATAATGGGAAAAGGAAATTTTAATATAATTTTTGGACAAGATCTGCTACGCAGATTACAGACGAAAAGTGACATTGGTCAAAATATCATATCATTCTATAAAAACCCGAGAAAACCTTTAATACCAAAACAAGAGAATGTCAACGAGGAAGTTTCTCAGACATTTCTTTTTTCAATGAGACAACAAATACATGCGAATGTATTTACTACGAAACGGATCACGATTCCTGCACGATCACATTTCTCTCTTCTAGTCAATGTACAGGCAGAAAAACAACAGTCATCACATTTTTCGTAACTTTATTACAAGCATTGCAAGACAGATATGGGGTAGAAGCTTTCACAATGAAAATACCAGATAAATACTTAACTATCCTCCGGTCTAACCGAACGTCGCATAAAATAACATTTCCAAAGAATACACCAGTAGCATACATTGAAAAAATATAGAAGAAATTTCTCTATACAACAGGGAAGAAACGAAAAAGCAAATTGGTGGTATCTACAAATACAGAACGAAAGAAGAGATACAGGCAGGAAAGACTTAACAGCTACTAAGTTTGATTTGAATACATTCGACATCAACCCAAAACAACCAGATGACCAAAAAGTTCTGGTCGGAAATTTACTATACCGATACAGAGACGTGTTATCGATACTATACCAATACAGAAACGGGGTAGGCCATCCTAACTTAAACCGTCTAATCTGCTACGAGATAGGTAAAACCCGTAAGTCCAGATCTGCCACGGGATTGGACCTACCGAACGCCACTATAGCTGCAATCTGCTACGGGGCTGAGAGCTCCCTTTCTCTGACAGGTAATACTCCGTTGCCTGGTCCAACGTCAACTACAATCCAGGAAATTTTTATAGAGAAAGTAATTGAGACACTTTGTACCTCAAATTTAACTCTTCATAGTTTTGTACGGGGGACTCTTTTTATTAACTTATTGACTGTATTTTTTAATAAAAGGCGAAGGAAAAAATCCAAACGTCAATACCTTATTGTTCTACCTGCTTTACCTACCAAATAACAAACTATTGAGTGACGGCGCCAGACTCAGATGAACTGATCGTTGCGGAGGCAATTAAGGCGCATCCCGCAAGGGAACATTACGATATTAAGTTTCAATTGCATGTATCTTTTATACTAATTTCCACTTTGATTACAATTTTCGATTTCTGTTCTTAGTGACACTTAAAGAATTAAATTTTTACATAATGTCAGCACGAACAAAGATGAATCTTCATAGGTGGGCAAGAATTTCGAGCTCCACACACATCAACAGAGTAAATAAATATGAGCAGAACACTACTAAAAGGCTACTGGATCAGAAGCAGTGACAAGCAGATTTGCGTGCAAATAGAAGAGGAAATTGCACACATTATTCAAGACCAACCACAGCGAAACGGATTGAACATGGTTAGCGATTTTAAGTAGAGAAGTCCAGAACATTGAAATAATTTATTATCCACAGTTTGTTAGACTTTACAATGCGTTATATTAAAGAGCGAAACAATCAAATTTCAATCAAATTCAAGTTGCTAAGAAATACTTTTACATAAAAATGTTTCTCTCTCTTTCTTGTTAAAGATCTCAGAATCATGAAATTTGGTATATATTCACAGTTTATCGTTACAAATAAAACGACATGAATCATTTTATTATTCACTAATATTTCACTAATACGTTTATATACAGGTGATCTACAAAATAAAAGAGTGCATATGACACTAGTATTTAAAAAGCCGAAAGTAACATCAGTGCAATAACATTACACATATTGCGGTTTGTTGGGGGGGGGGGGATGTGGGTGACTTTTACTTGAATGGTAATATGTTTTTAGATTCAAATCTTTGACACTGGCATGTTATATCTCTAATGCCTGTATTTAGACTGATACATGATGTTTAGAAAAGGGGTTACAACAATAAGAAGCTCCCACACAAGGAAGCAAAAAGCTCTTAGTAAGTAAAATGTGTGAAACTGTTTTCGAGTAAATAGACCTGAAATTTCAAATTTTACTAAATTTCAATTTCCATTACTAACTACGAAGACAAGCTATTCTACATAATTAATACTTTCTCAAATAATAAACATATTAGATTAAAATCGTAGACAATACACCGAAATTTTAAAATTTTCAGTAACGAGTTAGCCCCCTCAATCTGCCCCTAAACCTATATTTTCCAAGATTCACGATCAATTTTCTCGAGCAGCAAGTGTTTCTTAACCCATGTTTATTAAAATTTTTTGTTCACTTTCAATTCCTTATCGTTCTATTGTTAAAACCAAGTGCTAACTTTATATTTTCGTTCACTTGAGCTCACTTTTATTGATCTAAAAAATAGCTCTTCCTATACGGGGATGACGTAGATTTAGAAGGGGACGATATGGATGTAGCACAAACTAATGTAGGCCTACCATAGATGCTCACGAAGAGATACTGTCTATAGGTGAATGTTAGAAAAACAAAATACAACATACGCTGAAACACCCAGAAAGAAGGAAACTGAAAAGTAGTAGTAAAATGATATATTGAAGAAAATAAACAAGTTTAAATATTAATCCTTAAATGCAATGGAAAAACTGCAAACGTTACTGAGGAAAATTACTAGCAAAATGTACTTAACATTTCGTGGTCCCTTTTAACATGGGATTACAAAATGTTAATTGCATATTCTATTAACATGATTTTGAAAATGTTTCAGAAACATTGCTAGTAACACATGTTATTATTAATGTTAGCTCAGGTGTACATTCACCCTTACGCTATGAAAGCTGGAATCCCTCTATGGAAACGGCTGTTTTCTCATCTTTCTGACAAGGAATTTGATGCCACGTAATTCAGATCCTCCGAGACGACACGTCAACCAAAAGTTAGAGGGGTAGTTTGATTCCACAGTGGTATACATCGAAGCACGCTTTCTCGCTCAAGGGTGATACATAATTCAAACACTGCAACATTGAGTGCCAACTTGTACGCATATACACGTACACAAAACACACACACACACACAAGGACACAATAAACAGGCACGTAAGGCAAAGGTCATATCAGAGGATCAGCCCCACACATACTTCGGTACATCCAGATATCGATCTGCACGTGTGACTAGTGCCTGCAAGAGAGGAATTAAGTTTTCATACGTTGTATTCGGGTTGGTAACAGACATGATACCTCAAGTGTGTTTTCTTCTCATATGGATGGAGAGTGTTTCTAATATTTTTATATCGATTATTCAAAGGTCAATGAAGGTAAACAGAAAATAAAAAGGAAGAGCCTATTTGATATCAGTAGTTTCGCATCATTTCGAAACGAACCTGCAGCTAACGTCTATACTTTCTGGACATTACGCTATCTCACAGGAGTTTGAATACTACCATGATATTACTTCGCATTTCCTCAATGTCAATTGTACTTATTACTGAAGTACGAAAAGAACATGAATTTAAATTCCTTCTTTTTCGTAACCTTGTTTACTGGTCACGGTGATTTCGTCCGTCGCCTAGTAATCAAGGGGCTCCGGCTTCAAATTTTGGTTGAAACACATTGAAAGTGGTTGTTCGGGATCTACATTAATCTGTCTGTTCCTTAAGACATCATCTAAAGGAAGCCAATGGTAAAGTACCATAGGTTAACCTACTCCAGGAAAGAGTCTGCGGGTGCATCATCATTGTCGTTGTGTACTGACGACTAAGATTTATTAACTATTGTATCATAATGTGAGATAAGGTAAGACGGTAGTCCAGCGACTGGTTGACCTTTCTTTAATCCTTAAAGGTAATGCCTAGAATTAATACTGTAATTTTAAGCTTCTAGTACCATAGTAAATATGGATGAAAGAGTGTCTCTTTGAGTTACTCTCTTTAGATGAAAAAATCGATATTACGGTATTAATGATGTTATTAATATTTCTTAAATTATCTTTAAAATCTTCAATATTGAAACATTTATCACTTAGACTTCCACAATGCCAGACCGATCAGAGGTAAAAATTGATAATATTGGTTCTCTGGATTAGTTTCGAATATTTGGAAACAAGTCACGTAAGCATCTCAAGAACTCTTTCAAAGGAAAACCGTAGTTCTGAACTCTGCTGTACAGTACATTATACACTGTCAAATCCAAAATAAGATGATTATATTCCGAACGTCGCCTGAATCACTGTTAATTCACCTCTCGATATTATTAGGAAATACCTCCTTTACATTTATTCCAGTGTAGTCTAGTGAACTTACTTTCTATGAGTCGCATATCTGAAGACTTCTGCTCTTTTCATCACTAGCTTATCTACTCTTTCTATTTAAGAAACGAATGGACGATATTTTGATCTGTATTACTCAATAGTTCTGGTTTATGAGAAAAGCGATAAGTCTGACTGTAATAACTGTCGTTACTCCCAATATGTTACAAAGTGTAAAGTAATATCCTACTAACAGGTAAAGTACTATGAGATAAGAAAGAAAGAAAGAAAGAAAGAAAGAAAGGGTGCGCCAAAGTGGTAGGTATCTTGCGACCACTCACGTGTATTAAAATTGAGTTGAATTAGCACCAGTACTTTTTGTAGTGTATTGATCAAAGTGTAAATTAATGGCACCATGCAGGCATTTTCTATAATGTAAACCAGAATGGTCGCTCCCGGGATTCAAAACCAGGCTGTTTCAACAATGAGGTGAACACGATTACTGACCAACCTGACCCACCTTAAATTAAAAACAGACTAACATTAATGTTGTTGTTACTAGAACAGTTCCGCTGCATTAACTTAGCAAAACACAAATTGAAGTCTTTGTTGCTTTGTAAGACACAACACGTAAAGGTAAACAAACCCGTGATTGACTAACTTCGCTACTTGCGAATGACTTCGACCTTAACACGTTTAAAACAATTACGTGTCTATAACAGTATTAACACATAGGATGACGTAATTTTGTATTTAACAACGTAAGAAGCAGAAAATGTTTAACAGTACTGTTGATTTTTTAAAAAAGTTTTTAAGCACGTTCCACATACGTGAGTAATTACACGCATGTATTGCTATTTTCAATTTATTACGATTATTTCTTTTCATACGTAGAACTACAAAAGTAAAGTCAATTAATTTCCAAGAAACTGAAGAAAAAATAACGGGATTTTCTGGGATCTATGACAAATAATGATCTACATAATTCAAACAAACAATAACGATTTAATATACCAAATTACACACATTATGATCTTGAACGAGGGACTTACTTTTTGCCTTGTTAACACTACAACGTATTGTATTGCTACATAAATGTCTTGGAAATTTAAAATCTAGTAGGTAAAAGGTATTTAAACGATATGAAACTAGCCTTAAACCTTCAGTGTTAAAAACAATACAGTTTATTTTCTACATTTTGTTTACAAAAATTATCTTCGGTAATGAAGATGTGGAGAACTAAGAAGTATGCGGGGATTATCCTCTTCCTCTTAAGGAGATTTTGAACACTTTTTACATTTTTCATGATTACATTTGAAGCACTTCTTGCATACACTTACCGATCGCCGTAGCCCACCTAGTAGAGCGTTTGCTTCGCATTCGGTAGGTTCTGGGTTCGATACCAGCGGCCGGATATCCTGATTGAGGTTTTCCCACGATTTTCCCCAGCCACAACAGGCCCGACTTCTTCCCGCACATTTTATCCTTCCTTATTCTGGCCTGAGCCATAGATGCCTAAAAGTCAGCAATAAATACAAATTCTTGCTACATTGGAAGCACAATACGTCCTTATAAACTCCGGCTCAATTATTTTCGTATCGTACACCGTAAGATCTGTACCTTTGAATTGTGGGTACGAAATTGCGACTTTGTACCCTTAATTTTTTAGCAGTAGCGAACCCAGGGTTGGGTTTGGAGGGGAGGTTCTTTGCCTCCCAGTTCTTGGGAGGGAACAGATTAACAGAAACAAAAACGATGGTAAAATATGAATCCCTGTGCCCGTCACTGATTCTCAAAAATTGAGGGTACATCATACCCAGAGATGCATATTTTACCTTCGTTTTTGTTTCTATTAATGTTCCCTCCCAAGAACTGGGAGGCAAAGAACCTCTAAACCCAACCCTGGGTTAGCACCAGCCTCTAAAAAATTGTGGGTATAAAATTGGAAGTTTGTACCCACAATTCAAAGGTACAGTTTTTGCAGAGTAAAGTTTCAACAGCGAGGATAGCGTCGACTTCTCTGTGAGCTTTGTTGATTGAAGAAATAGGTATAATTGAGCCCCGCTCCCGCCAACTTTTTATTCTTTTCCCTCGACTACTAAAACCATCCCTAGCAGCTCAGGATATCGGGTCAATATCGGCCCGATAATGGGCCAACCTTTTTCTATATTGGCTGGTACTGGCTTACTACTGGCCCCACATTCTGTGTTGCTAGGGATTCATTAATACACTCAAAGTTATGTGGAAAACTGTCAACAATTGTACAAAGAATGGGTTCGAATAGCGATTAGAAATGAAGCAGTGCATACTAACTTAAACATAAGAACTCAAAAATTACAAACTTTTTTTTTTTTTTTATAAGAAAGTGTTTACATCGAAATTTATTGAATTTCAATCTTACATAGTGCTTTAAATGGAACACTCTCGCTCTGGATAGAAAATGATCTTTTGAGATGGGATTCCGATGCTTTACGGATGCAATTTATTCTTAAAATTTGGGTGAGATATTTTTTTTAGAATGGTTCACAATGCATCATGGACATTGGGCGCTCCTCAAATTTCTTATCCGCCATTTATTGCCGGGAAGGTTGTCGAAAAACGAAGCTCAAGTCTGAAGATAATCGCCTCAAATTAAAAATAACAGAAGACCTGATAAAATTTCTAAATGACAATAATATATCAGAAGACGTTATGAATAATATATATTCGAGAAACCTTTGAACGCTGTTTTCTAATACCTGGTTGGATGAAAGGGGTCCTTTCGAAGGTGTTTTCTCGTAGTTGCTCAGTTATGATAAGCGGTAGAGCGCTGGATCGCTGGCCGAGAGGTAGCAGGTTCAAACCCCGCCAAGGTAAAACTTTTTATCCTTTTTCATTCATATGATCACTACACCTTTTTCTTATTAGTCATGAATAAATGTTTCCTTTTGCTTCTTTTCCCATTTTCAACATTTTATTGCGTAGTTTTAATATTCAAAAGTTTACAATTTTGTCTCAGTAGATGGTAATTCATCTAAGAAAGATTTTATTCCCATCGAAAAGATCTACCATAGATCTCATATTTTTTCGAGGGGAAATTTCTCATTTATTCTCCGATAAAAATCCGCTCTCTGCTCTCCTAACATGAAATATTCCGCTCAATTCGAGCGGACTTTCCTTCTTCCGAATTTCTTGTGTAAGAAGTAGAGTGGTTTATGTACTTGTTTCAAAAGTTTCAGACAAAGTATATTGAACATCTTATACCGAAATGTAGTAAAGTAACACCAGTAAGAAATGATGAGATAACAAACCGTACACTGAAAACAAACATTACCATTATAAGAAGGACTAGGCCTAATAACAGTAATTATTCAAGAAATAAAATTTAGAAAAACTGTAAGGACAAATATAAAGGCAATTAAAATAATATTTACAAAATAAGATTGCTTAATGTAGAGTGGAAGCAGTTTCTGACAAGAAAACATCAAATCTAGGCAGTACCTGACTGACCTCTTCAGTTGGAAGTCTGTACAAGAGAGATCTTTGGATTATTAATAGTCTGGGGTTTCGGGATATAAGAAGAGATATTTACACTCTGTGTGTAGCGAGTGGGTACGTGCAACTGAAGTTGGGAAACTAAAAGGTTGTAACAGCCTAGTTGCTGTTCCATTTTTATATTTATTTTTTCCCCTTTCTCTCTTAGTCTCCGTTTTGTTTCCTTTCTGTGTGTTCTCCTTGGCTCATTCTCTTTGGTTGGTTTTAGACTCTTTCAGCGTGTTTCGTTTTATTTTTGCTTTGGATTTTTATCGTTATCCATCCAGGTTTTTGTTAGTCACGCAGCAATGACTTGGATATAACGCTTGTTTTTGATTGGACCCTAGTCAATGCTTCGTGACTTGTTTTTTGCTGATTGGTGTGAATCAGCCTTCTTCTCCGTTTGCTTGGAGAACTGCTCTCCCACGCCATGTTAGTTCAGCTCCAATTTTAATGACGACACGAATGGACGTATGGGCTTTCCGTCATCTGTACTTCCTAAGCCCTGTCTACGAGAGGTAGATATAAACACCAAATTTAGTATACTTTCTGATAATATTTCGATTGATTTCGTCCGTTCCGGAAAATTATATTAAATCTTAGTAAGAAGAATTATAACCGATACAAGTGCTACCAGGACTTTTCAGCGACATTATTTCGAAATTTTCACTCATTAAAAATTAATATTTTGTTTTGAGATTATTTATCAAAATGTATAGTATGTTCTAAATTTCAGTATGGGGCCGCTATTAACCGAATTCTTACATTACAAGTATCGGTTCATTAGACTTCAATAGTCATATGCTTATTTCCAGTTTCCAGTTTCCAGTTTCCAGTTTCCAGTTTCCAAATCCATTGGAAATTCCCGGTTAGCCATGTTTGACAGCTACTGCATATTTTCATTATTTAATCAAATTAGCAACATGTCTGTTCGACTATTTTTGCGTACCGTTTTGATGTTAATAGTAAATTTAATATTATTCGACATGGTTCGATAATTTTAGTTTCAACTCCAGCCACTATTCTCCGATAAAAAAGTCATATTTTATAATATTATTTTGCATTTTTAAGATTTATTCAGAACGTCTTTTGTATAATGTAGTAATCCTCTGTAATGACGTCACTCAATTAATAGAACTAAATTGATTCTTTCTTTACGAAGTATTTTGGACAGAACTTCTTTCGTGTAAGTAATGCTGTGATAAAACTTTTCTAAATTAAATAACAATGTTTTGGAAATAATTTGTGAAAATATCAACAAAATTTATTAATTATTACACAAATTATGGACATTTATACACGTATGTGACTACGCAACTTTCAGTTCTGCTTAATTAATTCAATGTACACCAGATAGATCATTCAAATTTGTTTGTTCCTTCAACTCAACAGTAATTCTGTTCAGATCCTTATGAGATTATCATATTCGAAAACGTGCAATATGTAAATTCAAAGTAATAAATTGGAATTCTGAAATTTTTATATTTCTTCGAAAAATCTTGTGTTTATGTTCAGTGAACGTAGTATAGAAACCTCTCAGTTAACCAGGTACGATTTAAGGCATTAGTTGATAATCCTCATGCAGTGTATAGTAATATTTATGATGTGCAGTGGATTATTTAATGTTTGACTTGATATTCATTGGAATTTAGCTACTAATCGTTACGTGAAGTTGACAGCAATTGATACAAATTATTTCTGTGTTTCGGTAAACCTATCGTATTGAGTGATGTAATTTTAATTAGATTAGATCGGTTCATAAATCAGACCAGTGGTAGGATTCTTTCGCCAGCTGAGATGTGGTAACTTGGGAAAGGAACTATATATTGAATTTCTGGTTATTTCTGCGTTGACATATGAAGTGACTCCAGCATGTGATTTGTGTGAATAAATATTATTTGCATTTGTGCGTTATGACACGACGTTTGGATTGAGTTGCGACCGTCATTCGTTTGTGTTCGTTCGTCTTTATTTCAGGAATTGCGATTCCAGACTACAGGTGTGGGCCCTACTAAGGTAAAGGTAAGACATGGTCTTTTGCCACCCTGTAGACTTCGAAGTGAGTAAAGACACAGTATGAGTCACATATGAGTCGATATGCGTATTATCATATGAGATTATTTTCCAAGTAAAGATTTGCGTTTTCCTTTCTTAATCTGTCGCTAATCTGAACCAGCTGGTATTTCAGAGTATGAACTGACGATCTAATTAAAAGATTGGAGGTGTCGCCTTACCGGTATTTCCTCCCTCGATCTAAATTAATTTTTTTACAGCGATCACAAGGATCTGGAATCCTCTTTCCCATTTGGAAGGCATTTCTGCGCCGCTTGTCTGGGGTGTAAAAAATGTTTGGAGCTAGAGGTTAGGTTAGATGCCTTGCGTGAGTACTCTAGGCTCCTGGCGACCCTATTTGTCTGTGTGATCCTTGTTTGGGGGCGTTTCAAGGTCTCCACGTATTTCACCATTTACTATTTTATGGAGAACGAGCATGTCGACTTTTGCACGACAAGTAAACGGAGATTTAATGTTGAATGTATTCATTAAGTCGTCTTCACTTTAAGTGAGGTAAATCCAGAATAGAATATGGATAAAATGCGTAGGAAAGACTCGAGTGTCGAGAGAGATGTGTCAAGCAAGCCATGGGCCAAATAGCAGAGCAATATTCCAGCAGAGGGAAAATTAAGGTTTTGTAGTACGTCTGTGAACATTTGGGATACTTTTAACATGTAGCAGAACAACTCCCTTTTCCCCTTTTACAGTGCTAACATATTGGAAGACCAAGAAAATACAATTTATATTCACAAGGAACTTAATATATTAGAAATTATACCGTTCTCTCTCAAAATTAATCGGATGAATGTTTACATAGAATCTGTTGTAATTTTGTTCAACCAAGAATACACAGCTCAGGTAAGTCAACTTTCACTCACTTCTTGATGCTTTTTCACATTCAAAAGCCAGTTTTGGTAGCCCAAGAAAA
Organism: Lepisma saccharinum; assembly: GCA_022664845.1. NCBI lineage: Eukaryota > Metazoa > Arthropoda > Insecta > Zygentoma > Lepismatidae > Lepisma > Lepisma saccharinum. The sequence continues at coordinate 204,902 of JAGDQP010000128.1, forward strand.
TAAAATTGGCAGAAGCCGGGATAAAACTCGGCCACTTTTGATGATGGCTTATTGTCTGGGGTAACGTTGTGTACGGGATAACTTGGGCAAATCTTACACATAAAAATTTCGGAATTTTCTGTTTATTTCGTGAAAGATACAACTCTGAGTTTTTGTGCCAGGAGCTCACTAAATACTGAAAACAACAACAAAAAGTATTTATATACTGCATTTTTAGTTAAAAATTGTTTCCAATACCAAAAGTACCGTATGTCCCTATGATGCCAATGCGAAAGCTGCATATAGTAGAAAATTAATTGGCCTCCTTTCTCATGATTTTTTTTCTCCAATGGTTCACCGTACCCTTCTGTACATATTGGTTGGAATATGAAGGCAACCAATTCCTTTGGATTATTTTTATCAATCCATTGTCCATTTATCTCATATTTCAGTTGTGAAAGAGAAACCACATGCTAAATTGGTATTAAACTTCAGTTTAATTTCCAATGTCCGGTACTGTAGTTTTTCAAGTTCGTTTTCTGAATTTTAAGACCTAAAGGATATTGTTCGGTTTACTTGGTTCCTTCAAGTTAGCAGTAACATAAACAAAAACAGCAGAGAATTGTGATTACTAAGTTACTCTAATATGTTCGAAATACTATGCACTCTGTTTGTTTGTTACAAACCGGAAACTTTTCTTTCAAAGGTGTAATCTTCTTACTTGACATTTTAAGACGTGAATTTTTCAAATACAGCAACTTTCCTATCAGGGATTACTTATTTTCAACGCGATTTTAACTTAAATTTAGCAGCCAACGTTTATACATAACACAAAATGGAAATTATAATAATTGTGTTATACATTAACCGATTTCCATTACTTAGTCATTAAAGAAAAAGAGACAATCTGTTCTTAATTTCTCATGTATTCAACCCCATCAAGCTAGGCGACGTCGGCATTTGGTCGGCGAAGGTGGGGCCGACCTCGGTTTTTGAAAAATCCCGACAAGGAGCCGACGTCGGCGAGCAGATGCTGGCGGGGTTACACCTCTATGTCGGGAAGTCGGGGAATCGACGGCTGCCGGAAAATGCCCCCCGACGACCAAACGCCATTTATGAGTCGTGCCGACCTTCATCCGAATATTTCCCGAATACTAGTTGGTCGGGCCGCCGTCGGGATCAGCATTTGGATTGGTGGGAAACAGACAGACAGACTACTCCAGGCATGAGGTCAGAAAGCATTTTGCCCGAAATACCCCATTTTCCGAGGCAACCTTGGGCATATCTACATGGGATTTAAATTCTTGCACTTCCCACATGGATACAGAACTAACATTAACATCATTATAGAGCATATAAAAATGTTTTAAGAGATAAAAGTTTAGCTTGATATGACACAATAAAAAAAATGAGAGTAAAAATAGTTTTTTAGTGCTCAAACTTACCTCAGCTGATGAAAGTGCCTGAAAGATGACTAACGAGAGGTGTGCAACAGACGATTTTTAAAATGTTCAAGAAGTTTGTTTTCTCACAGTGAATAGAAATAATTTAATCATATGTTTTTCTAAACTCTCTGCCCATCGATGACGGTAGAGGATGAGCACGGCAACAGCCAGGGACTCACTTAAGATACCACCCCAGCATTCACCTGGTGAAACTGAGGGGAAATCCTTGAAAACCTCAATAAGGATGCTCGTCCACATTTCGAGTTACAGTTATACAAATAACTACACGGTAAATAAATAATTTACAGTAATCAGTATATTGTAGAGAGTTTTGGAAACTCGTAACTAACGCACAATGAGTTCCAGTAAGTAAGTGAAACAGAGAGCGGGGATTTTTTTCTTTGCATTATTTGCCAACCGTTTCAGTTTAGTATTTTCGTACTTACTCTGTGAAAGAGTATGACTAATATTCTTTTTTCTTAGATCTAAGCAACATGTTAAACTTGCCTGAACGCCGCACGAAGTTGATAAATATATAGCCATGGTGTCCTTGTATACGTGAACGCAAATGCGGTGAAAAGGGAGGAATGGGGGATGAACAGTGTACAGGAAGTTTGTGCCGGAAGATTTATTACATCACGTCGCCATTAAGTTCAACCATGTATAATTTGTAGCTTACACGGCATGCACAATCCAGTAAATGTTAGTTTATTGCTTTAGTTATCTCTTCAAAAACACATACTGTAATACTTCCGAAAGAAAAGAAAGATCTTTTCATTGTTCCTAAAAATGGTGAAAGTAATTAGAAGAATTGTTTTACTGTTATTATTATTATTACTACTATCGCTCCCGTGATCTAAGCAAAGGGAGCGTATAATCTCACATTTTGTATCTGTCGGTTCGCGTCTCTATCCTTTTGTTCACTTCTACATCTATGAAGCAAATTTAACGAAATTTTAAAGACCAGAAGAGGGTCCAAAGGAGGCTAAACCTTCGTATTTACGTCCCTAGGCTATTCCAGAAGCAAAATGGGGTTTATTTGAGTTTCTTTCACAAATCACATCTTACTACCTGAAGAGACCGACGTTGCCCAAGGGGGAAAAAAAATGATTAGATTAAATAACATTTTGTTTGGGATCTGTTTTAACAAATTCTTTGTCAAGCAAAAACAAACATTCTTCTCTGTGTAGCAAAAAGTGTACAGTTGCTGGGAGTGGGGGTAGAACCAAGGAGATCTCGGTGATTGCCTGTTACTCTAGCCAACTGGGCTAAGAAGAGCACAGAAAATTCGTCACTTTTCTCGCTATACCATACTGAAACAGCTCGATGCTCGAGTTCATTAGAACATATTGTGAAGAAAATTTGTATAAGAAATATTTCGAATATAATTTCCAAACATTAAAATGCCTAAAAAGTACACAAAAGTCACCTTCAGATATACATGATAAACCTACACTTTTTATACATATAATCATTTGTTCAAAGAAGGGCCCCTTTAAGGACATTTTGTGGAATTGCAACTAAAAATAAGTATATATAACTAGGCATCAAAAGTACTGTTTACTACACTGGTCGAAAAAAATAGTGGAACTTGGCAGGAACTGCAAAAAGGCCAATGAGAAAAGGCGAAACAGTGCTGCAACGGAAGCTAGTAGCTCTCCCGTAACAGACAACAGATACATCCTGTATCATGGTTACAATAGAGCCAGGGACGACGTACGAGGACATGCGTCACAAAGCTTAAAAAGGCGCAAAACCACAGCGTCGAATAAGAAGTCCAATGGTGTGGCAGCAATAAACATAGAGTGCTTGTGTGCCAGTGCAGGGAAGTGCTGAATAGGAAGAATACCATAACAGCCCGATTTACCTGAATCTATGGTCCAGAGCTGAAACGGATCACCGAACCAATCGGATCAGTCAGACCCGTGATCCGGTGACCCGATTTCGACCCGGTAACCCGGAGAACAAAACAGAGTTTTAATTATTTTCTTGCGTTTGAATAGTGTTTCTGTCAGGGATCCACGACCGAAAACCTTACCCCCCCGGACACAAAAAATACGACGCCGAAATTCGCAGTTAGCTGTTTCCCAGACCGAGTCGATCGGGTCAAGTTTCGGATCGGGACGCCGAGTTACCTAGATTCAGGTCAGACCGGGTCACTGGGTCACCAAAAGTGACCCGGTTTCAGCTCTGGTTGTAAGTTCTAAATCGTCGCCTATATCAGCGCTTTTCAACCGCCGGTTCGCTCGGTTCTCGGGAAATTAATGTGTAGGGGCCTATTAATATGTACACTTAGTTATTTAACATTTCTTTTCACGATTTCGACAGTGCAAAATTGAGATTACAGTTTATATTTCCTTTTCAAAACAACTAGAATCTGAAGATGTGCTGACCATCTTCTGAACGTCAAATAAATTTCTAACTTACTGGCATCTTCCGGTCCTCGAAAGATTATCTCTGTAGTTTGCCAGTAAGTGGGTATTAAGAGCTTGAAACACACGCCTATATTGAGTAACTATATCTTGAAAAAAATATAAAGTTTGAAGAATGAAATAAGCTACGTGGTTTTACAGCTGATCCATTGATAAGTAACATTTACTGACAAGATGGTGTACACACACAATATAAGAGCTAGTGTGTATGAAGTGAAATAACAGGCCCCCTTTTTGTGGTACTGACATATAAAAAATAACGAATACATCGCTGCACACTAAGATGCATGGCGATATCGACGATGTGAACTAAAAATTAACGTGTGATTTATTACTCCACTTCTATTATCTTTGTCTGCCTGTGTTTTCTGGCCGGTTCAACATATTTTCTGTCTAGATATAAAATATTATATATTAATTTCCAGCTACAGTAAAACCTCAATCAACCGTCACTCTCTGTTATCCGTCATCGTAAAAATGCCCATTTTTTATTAGAAATATATTACATAATAACAGATTTTCATTTCTCTTCCAAAACATTTGAAATCTCGTTACTGTACACGTTTATAATGAAATTTCTGTTATCCGTCTATTTAGTTAACCGTCACAGTCCCGGTCCCGACGGTGACGGTTAATGGAGGTTCCACTGTATTTGACTTTTAAGAGTAATGCAACTAAAAATAAAACGTGAGGCAATTTAAGCAAATGCTCGTAATATTATTCTATTATTATGTAATATAGCTGATTTCCCGCTCGTTGGTACTGGATTCAGGTTCTTTTTCTGCCCCCTCACCTCCCCCTGTGAGATGTCGAATCAAAAAACTTAGATTGCCGTTGCTAATGAATTGATAGTCATGCGAAATTTGCCCACTTGGAGGTAGTCAACCCGGCAAACTACATTGTGGTGTGTGTTGCTCAGCCTGTAAGGATATATCTGACACTCATGATATATCTGGTGTAGGAAAAAGTAATCCATTATTTTTGCATGACATTGAAGGCTTGACTTACCATAGTTAAAATGATCCGATTTAGGTCACATATGCGCCGTTTTGTTCGATAACGTGTTGCCATTTGGAACGTAATATCATGATGCCTCTCTCATAGAAGCCCTTGTCCCTATTGGCAAAAAATTGAGACAGTCGATTTTCACAAGCCTCTCTTGAAGCGAATTTTTCACCAGCAAACGTGTTCGCCATGGACAGGAACAGATGGTAATCACTCGGTGCCAGGTCCGAACTATAAGGTGGATGCATAAGAACCTCCCAACCAAGCTCCCGGCGAGTCACTATCGATGTGTGTGGCCTGGCGTTGTCCTGGTGGAACACAATGTCTCTCCTATTGGCCAAAGCTGGGCGCTTCTGGGCGATTGCTGCCTTCAGACGGTTCAATTGTTGACAGTATAGTTCCGAGTTAAGGGTTTGGCCGTAGGGGAGCAGCTCATAGTAGATAATTCCCTGCCAATCCCACCAAACA
>JAGDQP010000129.1:0-34116 GCA_022664845.1 Lepisma saccharinum
CACAATGGCTCAATGATGTTCAGATCTGGTGATTGTGGGACCCAGGGGAGGTGTGATAGCTCCTGGTCATGCTCCTCAAACCATGATTGCACCGTTTTTGCAGCGTGACAGGGTGCCAAATCATCTCGGTAGATGCCATCACCATCCGGGAACAATATGTGGGCCATGGGTAGAACCTGGTCCCCCAAAATGGCCTCATACGCCTTAGCATTCATCATTCCATGCAGGGCTATGATGGGACCTGCAGAAAACCACGATATCACTGCCCATACTGTAACAGAACCACCCCCATGCTTTACAGTTGGGCGCAGACAGTCTGGGTCATAGGCCTGCGACGGTGTTCTCCATACGTAAACACGACCGGTTGTTGGAAACAAGGTGTAGGTCGATTCATCGGAATACATTACGTGTTTCCACTGATCAAGCGTCCCCTCCTTGTGGTCCTTGCACCACTGGATACGCCGCTTCACATTTACTGCTGTGACCAGAGGTTTGGCGATCGCGGCCCTGCCATGAAGTATCATTTTATGAAGTTCCCGTCGCACTGTTTTTGATGAAACCGGATTCTGTAGGCCGGAATTGAGTTCAGACTAATTTTCATTGCAGTGGTCTGCTTTTTAGCTGCTACAATCCGTTTTATACGTTTTTAATGCCCTCCTGTCCCTATCGAACAGGATTGTCTTTCGACCACTGTTGTGCTTTGCAGACGTTGTTTGCCCATGCATTGTGTATGCCCTCGTGACATTGGACACAGTGCCTGTCGATACCCCCACAATGGTCGCCACTGTTGTCACTGAAGCTCCAACCAGACGGGCACCAACAATCATGCCTCTTTGGAAGTCTGTCAGGTCGCCCATTTTACCGCACCACTTGCACACCACGACACTCACAGGTGAACTGGGTACTGCTGACGGAAGAGGAAGGTCCACATGACACATTGAAAACAAAACACGATTTGCAACCGCAACACGTGGTGTACAGTGGCGGTCCACACTTACGTGTCCTGTATGACGTGTTTTTAGATTTTTTGTCCAACCCCTGTATATATCAGTACAGTCAGTAAATTCGTGGACTGGCACTTAGAATTTAGGCAACCAGTAGAACCCAGACGTCGTCATGCTCGGCGTAAACGTCCACATACACACATACACTTACACAGATCCACACTGACCTTCAAAATAGTCACCGTTGGCAGCGATGCACGTCTGCCAACGTTCGTAGAGGCGTTGAAAACATGCTTGAAAAATGTTGGCGTTAGCAGACATCTCTCGTAGGGCATCCTTTGTGGCAGTGATGATCTCCTCGGGAGAATGAAAGCGACGTCCACGTAAGTTAGCTTTCAAGCGGGGAAAGAGATCGAAATCGCATGGTACGAGATCAGGTGAGTATGGAGGATGTGGCAAAACGGTGATCTGCTGCCTTGCCAGCTCCTCCTGGACAAGGACAGAGCGATGTGCAGGAAAGTTATCGTGCAGCAACATCCAGTTCTTCCTGCGTCAAAGTTCATATGTGTCAAAAGACACATATGAAGCGTAAACTATGGATGAAAGCGCACTTGTCGGGAACATGGTTATTGTCCGAGGATGAAGTAAAGACAGCTGCCACGAAGTGGTTTGGTCAGTGAGCAGGGACGTGGTTTCTACTAAGTTGGTCCATGATCAACAAGTTGTTCCGGCAGTCTGATAAATGTCTCAATCGCCTTGGTGATTACGTAGAAAAGTGATGTGTGTATAGCCTTCTTAGAATATATATGTACTCAATTCATGCCCGATCATATAATTTTTAAACCTTTTTCTTATCCACCCTCGTATATACACAGAATTTCCTTTGGTCTTACGTTGGCGATTCCATCTTCTGCAAAGAACAAGTAAACGTGATTCAACAAGAAAAAATAACAGTTTATCGATAAGCTCTCTGCACTTGCCTATTGGTGTAATTCGTGTCTTCCAAGTGCATACAAGGCATGCTACATAATGAAGAAAATATCCTTCTGGTAAAGAAAAATACGAATGAAGCTACAGTTTCCTTTACTTTGTAAGAATTACGACGTTGTCATGGGAGTAATATTCAGAACATCATGACTGGCAATAAGTTATTGTGGTATTGTTTATTGTGTCAAATGTGATGAAAAAGAAATCTAACCTTATATTTCTAAAATTTTTCAGTGAATTGTGTAAAATTTCAAAACGCGTGTATATAAAAATTATAATCTAACCTGACTTTTCAAATTAGAACATATAAAAAAGTACAAAAGAAATAAAATGAGTAGCAATTCTTTATAACTAAAAAGTTTTTAAAAAGTGTGAAAGTAAAAAATGGCACTGGCCTGAAATTGAACGCCTGCGTACCAACTCGACACGCTAATCACTAGACCAAGAGGCGACCGACTTCCCAGCACTTTAGAATTCGTAGCAATGATAGTCGCGATTGCAGAAAACGTGTGAAGATGAGGAATAATACTTACCGTAGAAGGTTAGCTAAAATTGTATTAAGTTGTTTGGTCTTTGGAATAAAAGCTTCAATTAGCTCAAGTTGTCTGTGTCAAAACTTGGTGCGCTGGTTCCTCTGTTTCTCATTATACGTACTTTGCTTTGATTATTTTGTAGTAGGGGTGTTCGGTTTTGAGATGTTCATACCGACTTTCGGTATATTTTGGATACCGACAATTATCGATATACCGAAATACCAAAAATACCGAACGATATCAATATACCGAATAATATTGAAATACCGAAAAACAATAATTTGAACTGGAAGTACATGTATTTAGAGGGGTTGGCCTGGACCCCCACCCCGAAATTCCGGTTAATATGCAAATAATAGTATAATTTTAGGCGTAACTATCTATATTTAGGGTTGTAAGTCATTTTTTCACAAGAACCCTGTGTTAGGTAAACATTAAAATTAATACAGGAAAATTGACAACGGCCGCAATCGGGGCTCGAACCCGGATATCTCTCGGTTGCCGGCTGGTTATCCTGTCCAGTACACCACGGCGGCACGTCAATTCTCTGTGTATATAGATTACTCCTCACCCCTTAACACTCTTCCAGCCCCAGTAGCTGGTTACGAAGTCAAGGCACCCCCTACATTTGAAGATTTTTATTGAGGAATTTGTTCTGTAACCGTGTAGTTCGAAATAATATTTGTAATTCCTATTTTGAAAAGAACTTTGTGTTAGGTAAACATTGAAATTAATACAGAAAAATTGACAACCACCCGGTTGGCAGAAAGTGGGTGAAAATATCAATCTTTTAACCTTGTCAGTGTAACAATATAATGTATATTTACACGTGAGATAAGCAATGAAATGTTGGCGATCTCAAATAAGTAAAAAGAAGAAAAAGATTGACATAAGAAAGAAAAAGTTGATTATTCATATTAGAGAATACTATACTGATAATTAACATTAACGCATTTACACTAACGCTCAGACTCATTTTGAAACCAAGAAAGAGCATGCATCTTGATACATTATTGTGCTGTAATCAGGTTCCTTGAATTTAATTTGTAAGGCCTTTAGGCAACTCAGGCTCAGACTAGATGGATGATGATGGAATGCCAGGTGGAATGAAGAAAGTGGGAGGAAACGAAAGAACCCCGAGAAAACCCACGCACACGATGTTTGTTCACCACAAAACTCACATGGCACGAGGAGAGTTGGAACCGACGAACCCAAGCGCCAGAGGTGAGCGCTCTAACAATTGATCTGCTGCGGTACGCTCTCATCAGGTACTGTTTGGGCCTTTCCTGTTCATGAAAACGCAGTTGCTGTAGCTTCGCCGACTTCACGTGGAGTCAATTAACAAAGTCAATAACGCAGCGGCAGTTTTGAGGATGGGATAAAAACCAGCAGCAAAATGCATTTCAAGCAACATTTTGATCAAATTCGAAAACTGTTGAGTAGGGATGACCAGATCCGGATCCCAAAGCATCGGGATACCCGAAACTCGGATCTTCGGGTTTCAGATATGCGGTCCAATGGATTCGTCCGATTTCGGTCGCAGATTCAAAGACCCAGAATTCGGATTTCGTTCTTACGATACATCTGAAACTACGATGCCAGGATGGTAAATTATTTAAGTCCCTGGCCAATACCTTGCCCATCATATGCCTACCTCATCCTGCCTGGGCCAAAGAAAGAAAGAAAGGAGAGAGAGAGAATTGAATTTTTAAGGCATTTAGGCATCTAAGTCTCAGGCCAGGATAGGGGAGGGGAAAGGATTTGGGAAGGTGTCAGCCAGGGCCCATGTTGAAGGTGCCGCCCCGGCATTTGCCTGGTGTGACTGAGGAAAAACCTGTCAGGATAGTCGATCGCAGGGATCGAACCCACGACCTTCCGAATTCTTCGCCAACACTCTACTACTAAGCTACGGCGGCTTGGTGTGAGAGAGGGGGCGGCGGCGGGATGAGGTACTGGCCAGGGCCTTTCGTAATTTACCGTAAATAAAGCCAGTTTAATTCAATGTATCTGAAACTCGAGAAATATATTTTATAGAGATAGTTGTATAGTTGAATATTATTGTTTTTTGCCTAAAGTTAGTTGATAGGAACATTTTTAACGTCCCTAAAAGTAAAATATTTTTAACGTCCCTAAAACCTAGTAAAACTAAAATACATGCTTTTTTCTCAAAAGCAAATTACGTAATCTGGAAAAGAAGTTTCGTATTTTTTTTACCTCGCTACGTGCTTAAAAGGGAAGGAAGGAGGACATATTTTTGTTTTTTCCTTTTAAAAGCGCAATGTTTATTGCATAGTTACTGATAACTATGTCACAGAGCAAAGGGTAGTCACGGTTGGCGACAGGGAAGGGTGGGGCTCGAAGAGACAATTATTTGTTTCCTTTTATCACTCCAATACATGTATTAGTAACAGACTATTATATGACTGGTTTCAATGACACAACTTTTGCAATTCATGTATAACTCAACAATTTCTTTTCTCCTTATATGATTCTGTTTTCTCTCTCTCCCCTCAATACTCCAAAACGAAGAGTAAAAGAAACCAATATAAGAGATCATTTGGCAGCCGAAAAAATCCCCCAAAATACGTACGAATGAGGGAAGACTATGAAGATGTGTCCATGCCCTAGATATCCGAATATCCGAAACTCGGATCCGGACATCCAGATCCGGATATTCGCGGTTCCCGATATCCGATATCTCGATCCGTTTGGTCATCCCTACTCTCCAGTCAACACTAGAATGATTATGATTATATCAAGTTTTGGAGCGGGTCCATGCTTGGGACCCGGTGACCCGATTTAGGTCTCGTCACCCGAAAGACAACGTAGAGCATTTGATTATTTCGTTGCGTTTGAGGGGTGACCGAGACCGGAGGTGCTACCCCCACAGAGCACGAAAATCACGAAACTGGAGCTCATTAAGTTCTCAGACCGGGTCAATTCTTTGGGCGGATCACGTATGTCCGTTTCAGGCCAGACCACCAAAACTAACCTGGTTTTACCTTTGCCATGCTACTTGCTCTATGAGTATATAAGATATTTCCTAGTATATAATAACTTATATTCCTCTATATAGAATAAGTTATTATAATGTATTTTTTCAGAATTTCAGAAGAATTCAATATTTCAATATTGTTAAGTGTATTGATACTCTTCGGTCTTTCGGTATATCGATATTCCGGTATTATTGGTATTTTGGTATTTCGGTATTTTCGGTATATCGATATTTCGGTATGGGTGATAAAGAATTTTCTTTATTCGAACATACCGATACCGATTTTTAGTCAATTTTGATTTAGACACAAACATGTTAAGAAAAGACCAGAAATATCACCTAACTGAACTAGCTTCTGTACTGCTTTCTTACTTACTTACTTACTCTATGGCTTACGGAACTCGCAAGTTCATCGCCGTAGTAACAAACGTTCGGCATCGGAATCTATCCTGGGCAAGATCAAGCCAGTTTTCATCACAAACATCTACTTCTCGAAGATACCTTCTAATATTTTCCTCCCAACGCCGTCTCGGTCTTCTCAACGGTGTCTCTCCCTCCAGCTTTCCAACCAAGATAGAATATAATCTTCGCTTTTCTTCCATCCGAGCTACATGGCCTGCCCATCTTAGTCGTCGTGATTTCATTATTCATACAACATTGGGAGGGTCGTACAGTCCGTGAAGTCTCCAGTCATCTCGTCCCGTTTCGGCCCGTATATCTTTCTCAACATCTTATTTTCAAACACTCGTAATTTATGTTCATTTGCTAGGGTCATACTTCAACTTTCGCAACCGTAATGTATTACCGGAAGAATAACTGTTCTGCATATTTTTTTAATTTTAACTTCCTTGATGTTAATCGCGAGGTTAGGAGTTTCTGGACTGAATAGAAACATACGTTGCCCGATTCTAAACGACTTTTTATTTCTTCCGTTACCACGTTTTTGCTTGTTACGTATGCTCTCAAGTATTTAAATTTGTTTACTTTCTGTACTTAAATTTGTTTACTGCTTTCTAATAACTGTAATATAATTTACCCTATATTTGGTAGGGTCCCAGGAATAAAGTAGTTCGTTAGGACTGCATTAACACACTTCTCATGGAAGTAAGTTATAAAAGGTAATTTTAACGATAAATTTTGTTGAATGGAGGTTAACTGTAAGAAGATAGGTCTGTAACATGTAACGCAAATGGATTGTATCCACAGTAGATATGTGTTTCTGTTACCTTATTTTGTTTTAATGGTCTTGGCGCCAATATCGTTTACTTGTGTAATTCTTCGGGGCTCTGATCGTCGAACGAAGGATTGCAAATTATTTTAGATAGAATATAGTTTTTTTTTACTTCAATCATTTTTCTTTTTAAAATGATTTCCAGTGAAACCATTCTAACGTGCCGTGAAATTTTTAAATTGTGGTTAAATTTAAAAGAGTGTAGTCACCTTCTGGTATTTTGTTCGATTGATATGTAACTTCAATATCGAGAAAATAGTTCGTGTATAGAGGTAGGGATAACGCTATCGATAATAAATTATCTTATTTGAGTTTAATATAGAAAAGATGAATTTGAACGTCGTCTTATTCTCAAATGTCACTTGCATGTTAAAGAACAGTGTTCAAAATAATGTTCTTAAATGGATTTTCTGAATACTGTATTCGTCCAATTGTATCCAAGTTTCGGTATTACAGTTATGAATTTAATGCTTGTAAAAATTCAAAAGAATAATATGAAACTTACTACAAAATGCAAAAGATATCTTGCAATATTGTTTTAATTTCAGCTCTATTTATTACAAGAAATTAAAAGTCAGCTTTGAACTTCATATAAATTCAAAAGAATTACCATTGTAGAATCATAAATCAGAATTCAAAATGACATACATTAATTGATATTATTTAATTAATGTCATTAAAATGACATGCTTTTTTTATGTAAATATATAAACAACTTCAACTCAAACTGTAAGACGTGAGACATTCTTAATACATTTCTAAATGTCATTCCAAAAAGCAAAATAAAGTCGTGGAATCATATGTGTAAGTTTAAGTCGAATTTAATTAAGTATCTGTTTATCCCAGTGGTAAATATAACGGTTTCGGTGCTAGTGGTCATGAGTTCGATTTCTAATTTGTGCTTCCAATTTCGGCGTTGGCCTAACGCCGTGTCCTTGAGCCGAGAATTAGAGGTCTTGGTTTCGAAAGTTAGTGGAAGTTACAATTTGAAGTATTTAAGTTGAGTACGTGATACCTTTTATGAACGAAACCTACAGAGTTAGTCCAGGCTCTAGGTGAGCTGTTGAGTCAAGGAAAACAAATTGATCAAACCACTATAAACTTATATAATTCGAATGTCCGTCATTTTGATTCTTAAAAGTGAAACAAAACTATTGATTTAGTTACCCAATTTGAAATAAGATCGACTTTATAAAATGTTTTATCATGGTGCTAGTGCTGATTAATTTTACAATGTTTCTGAAGATTTCGGGAAAAGTGATTTGAATAATTTCCTTATGTTTTCTATTGTGTTGATATTTTTACACTCTGTTATTTTGGTAACTGTTCGCATCAAGTACAAAATCTATTTTCATTGTTTATTCTTGTATAAACATTAGTAATGTGCAATCATTAAATTTTACGAAATGTAGCAAGAGAGGAAGTGTATGAAGTACAATTAATTTAGGTAACTGGATCAGTGTATCTCGTACGGAACAAGAAGTTTATTACATGTATTCTGGATTATGTTGCTTTGCAATGCTACGGATTTCAGTATAATATGAGAGAAAGGAAACCAAAACACCAACAAAATACACTAGAGATTAGAATTGTGTTCACAAAGGCATATATGCCTAATTAGCCACGCCACGCATGCTTGTAGCTTCCGAAAACGAAATTACATTGCTCATAGTACATTTTGTATACCTTTCACGTGTAAAATGTACGAAGAGCTACAAAGTAGACGTAGTTCATGCTGTTGAAGAATGCTTATTAAACATTCCTTTGCTCTAGTCTAGTAATAATACAGACACATATATATTATATACACACATACATGCATGCACGTGCCCTTGGAAACTTGGTACAGAACGAAGTATTCTTAAAAATTATGGTTAAACAGAGAAAAGCACAAACAGTGTACATTAATTTGTACTTTTTGTGAAATTTTTCTTTTCTTTATCATCGCGTGTCTTCTAATTACGCTAATGATATACGAACAAGTAGCAGTCGCTTTATGTTTTACATGACTGAGATTTTTCAAGGGTTTATTTTTTTTCATTGCTATGTCTCTTCATTTCATATACTTGTTTCTCACAAATTATGAAGTGAATATTGTGCAGGGAACATGAAATATAATATTTAAATTAATATTTAATGAACAGACATAGCTACGTATGTGTTATTTTCTGAAGACAATTTCTTATTCTGAATGAGCATAAATTATTTGAAACTGAACTGAAACCGCATTATTCTTTAAAAATAATCGTAGCCAAAGTATAGTAATTCTCTAATAATTTTCTTCTAATCATTCGTATTTTCTATCATTTTTACAATGAATAAAGAATTGTATATATTTTGTGGGCATACCTGTATATATCCTGAACTCCTCGCACATAAAACGTGCTTCAGTTAGTACTCTTTCGAGACAAAGGACGCATAATTTAGTCACAAGGGTTTTTGTTCCAGCTATCACCCTGTATTCGTCTGGTTAATGTGCGATAACACGAAAAACTTATACAGTATACCGGCAACAGGACTTGAACTAGACCACGTAGAATGGGCCTATTTTATATATATTTAAGTATCTTCGCAGACTATAGAAAACAAATTCAATAAGTAATATATTGAGATAATAGAATGGTGAACACAAACGGTAATGATTCATAAGTTAACTGCATGCCTTGCTTATGTAGAAATGAGTTTTTCCAATGTTCCTTTCACATATGAGTCATTTCTTCTAATAAGCAAACTGTGAACCAAAATGAATTAACAGAATTCATGAAATCCTGCTATGAAATTTTTACTGGATTGTTACGTCAATTCTCCTATGATATCTGAGATGATAAAGAATACGGTTCCTTTCTAAAATGAGAGACAATGTTGTTTGTTTGTCTCCGCTGGTTTTCCCATTTGAGAAAAGGGGTCAGCGTATTCCACAGGTTTTTGGTTTTGGCAGATGTTTTACGGCCGGTCTTGACCCCAACCTACACGAGCAATCTAGGTATGGGAAATTGAAACGTTACTACGAAATAGCTCCCACCGGGAATCAAACCCGGGACTCCTTGCACAGAAGGTGAGCTTGATAACCACATGGTTACGCAGGTGGTCAATAATTTACCTAAATACATCAATATACTAGCTAAAGTGCCCTCCAGTTGTGAGTTTAATACGTTGTCAACAATAATACTACTACTGTTACAACTACTACTATTACTTCTGCTACAACTACTACCACGTCTACTACTACTACGATAACAACAACAACAACTACTACTACTACTTCTACTACAACTACTACAGCTAATACTGCTACAACTACAACAACTGGCTACTACTACTACTATAACTACAACAACAACTACTACAGCTACTACTACTACTACTATAACTATTACTACAACAACTACCACCACCACTACTACTACTACAACTATGTAATGTACCGGACTTTCTCCTCAAAGGCAGGCAGACACAATAGCAAACAAGGGGGCAGTGGCGCCCTGTTGCCGAAAGGAGGCTTACCCAAAACTTCAAATAACGTGGCAAAACCTACCTGGGAGACAAGCTTACATTACGTTACGGGAGAGGGCACAAAACAAAAAGAGACCGCTATTGGACCTGAATACAAAGCAGGTCTTGCTTCAACCTAGGATCATCAAGGACAGAACACACACTAGTCTAGAACCACTTATCATGCATTGAAGAAACCCGAAGAGAAATGCCAAAAACGCAGAAAGTTGGCAAAAGTAGAAGGCCCCCAAAAAGGGGGAAGAGGGAGACGCAGGCGAGAACATCCCGCAGGAAAGCAGAAAACAAAAGGCTATTTTAGTGACCTAACACAACTAGGCCCTAAAATGTATAAGGCTCAACGCAGCCGCGC
Source organism: Lepisma saccharinum (assembly GCA_022664845.1). Lineage (NCBI taxonomy): Eukaryota > Metazoa > Arthropoda > Insecta > Zygentoma > Lepismatidae > Lepisma > Lepisma saccharinum. Next base: position 10,553 of record JAGDQP010000129.1, read on the forward strand.
ACTAGTTAACATTAATCACGAAATTTATGTAAGCTCAACTGATTTGACTATTCCCTAATGTTTGCTGAAGCACCGAATCAAAATATCAAAATTTAATTTCATCTGAAGTTACCTTCACATATAGGCATGAAATAACACTTCGCGGACTGAAATAGCGAAAGGCTGGGAATCTTTACAGCAATACCACAGTCATTGTAAACTATCTACTTCTTAATAAAACCCTTGACACAAGGAATATTGGTAAAATATAACTTCTTGCTTAAGAATAACAAACGCAATGCAAAAAGACTGATTGCTGAATTTCGTGGAAAAGAAAAAAAATGTTTCTGAAGAGAAACTTTAGCACATCAAAACTTGTTTTTAAAGATGTTGTTAATTTTACATATCAGATGGTATATTGATTGTTTACATAAATGCTCTGCCTATGAGCAGAGGCAAGATGTCACACACTTATTTTCCAAAAGATTAGGTTACTTTCAATTTCTAAATATGGTAGACATTCTACCCTTTAGCCCAGTTACAAAAAAATCTACAATCATCGGAGCATAACATTTCTTTCTACGAAAAAGATTAATTACAAATATAACTACTGGGCAAAAATTTACTTTGATATTTCAAAATCGTTGTCAAACATTTTGTATATAATTTCAATTTTTGAACTTAACACAACCCAACCTCCAATTTGATAATACAGTTGTTAAGATATATTATAGTTGGGTTAGGTATAAATTTACAGAATGAATTTCTATGCGCGGACTGGCTTGCGTTTTGGAAAAACCACCGAGCGAGCTTTGAACTTTGTTGGTAATCGAAATAAAACATTGAGAATCCTTTAAATTTTACTTTTAACAAAATGGACATACTGTAGAGATTCCTTGCAATTCAAACCACACTAATTTCCTAAATGAATAAACAAAATGCTGAGTGGGAAAAGAACGTGCATTTGAAAAGTAGCATCAACTGTAGTGCAGTACAAGGTAAAATATTCAACACTTTCGAGTCAATGTCAACGTGCTGTAATTTCGTTATCTAAACATATGTGAAGCAGACTTGGGTTTCAGGGAGAGAATGAGAAATTTCAAAACATTAACCATATGTATCTGATAGTAAACCGTCTCCCGACGCCTGCAAAATTAAGCGGACATTACCACTTCACTCACGCTTCCACTAAAACCACAAATCACTGACATGCTGAATGAAGGGACACGAAATCACTTACACACACACTGAAGAAAAGGGGCTTAGAACCACAAATGATTAAATTTAATTTTATTTAAAAACGAAAGAAAATAACCACTGCACACCACATAGAGCACAAAATCACCTCACACACTGCTAAACCACCAATGCATTACGTCGTATACTTCTAGTGTCAACCATGTGAACTGTGAAAACGCCAACTGCAACATTTTAGTTCTCAGCTTCAACCACGTAGAATTTGAAGAAAGCAACTATCAAAATTTGATATAATTCATTAGACGAAGCTGCTTTTTATTATTAATAAACTTTACATACTGGGCTGCATTATTAATTCACTTCATATGCAATTTCCAAGGAGCAGCCTGTCTCAATGCAGCTTTTCCAAGTCGACGGCCATAGCAGAACTACTGACCGGCAACAGCCAATGAGAGAAGATCATCGAATCACACAACAAGGAGCGGAAGGGTGTGTGGTTTAACCATTAAATTCTCAACGAAATAAATCAACAATAAGATCTTTCAATTTATTTATGAAGATTTAAAACGAAAGAAAAATTGTTGAAGGAAATAATGCAACAAAATATGCAAAGAATAATTAAGTAATAAAATGAAGAAACAATAATAATAAAAATCCCGCCAATACAACAATGAAAGAGATGACGTGAATGGCTCGGCTTTATTGTCATCTGGACAAATAAAACCCTTTGAAGAAAGCGGAAGTCGAAAAAATATTACCGACAAAACACAAAAAAGAAAAAGAAGACACAAAAAAGGGGAGAGGGTTGCGAGCAACCGACAGTGAGTCGCTACAACTATTACTACTATACTACAACAACAACAGTCACTACTACTACTAATGCTACAAGAACAACAACTTCTAGAACTAAATACTATTACTATTAGTACTAGTAGTAGTAGTTATCCATATCTTACGTATTAGTACTAGTAGTAGTAGTTATCCATACCATATCATACATAACAATTAGAACAATTAATTAATCTAAATTTGAATAAAAATCTTTTAAAAATCTTTATTAATTTCATTTTTGTTTTAGATTAAACATGTAAACGATGGATTTATTTCATTGTTATCAATAACAGAATTACTGTTTTTAATTAGTTGGTCACATGATCACTTTCGGTGAATTAAAATAAAGTATACTTTAATTCCGGACCCAAGGAACACGTATGCAAAATTTGGTGGAAACCGATGCACTCATGTAAAGAGCACAAACATATATATATATTTAATTTTATTTGATAGATTTCGAGTTTCTATCTGACCTGCTAGTTTATGTTTATTTTGAAAAAGTACTCCTAATTCTTGGCTTCTGCGTTCCTTCTTTTATCTTTAGATTTGTAGATATTTACACTCAAAATTTAGTTATTAATCACTCATACAAAACATTATTTTCTTATTTCTTGTTTATGGTCATTGGAGTTATTAATAAAATCGTACATCGATACAAAGATTCTTGAAACATATATTGTGTTAACAGGATTAGTAAACAAAGCTTGCTTACGCCAGTCTTTCTGATTATGGGCTTTCCTTGACTTCAGGAAAGGCCGACATGTTATCCAGACTAAATTCCCAAGTTAGCTCTTCATACTTTTAGACACAGATTGTCCTCGCTCCTCATACTTGAAAAGTAGGTAGCTGTGAGAAGAGCCCCGAAATTCAAATCTAGTATAAAATAAAATTTAAAAAAAGGGTATCACTCGTAATATTTTGATATTTGCTTTAGATTGTTGTTTTCTGATCAGGTATCTGTAACCATCTTGTACTGACCTTCACAATGTATGTCAAGTTCTTTGAAAGGGAAGAAATATGACCTTTAACCATATTTGTTTTACTTGTGTAGTGATTAATGAGATGTTCATAAACGGATATAAATGTAACGCCATAGAAACGAGTAGTTCAAGTAAGAGAAGCTTGTTTGGTAACTGCGCTTTCGTGTTCTTATCCCCGCTAGGCAAAGAAGTGATACAAACCTTTCGCTAAAAGCAGCTACATAACTCTTGATTATAATACGTGAATATATGCAAAGGATATGTTATTTTGGTATGTAGGTGTTGTCGTCCGTTTGCATATTTTTGTGTAAACCCAAGGTTAATATACAAACTAAAATCTTCTAAGATTTTAATCTAAGATCGTAAACTTCAATTAAAAAGCAAATATTGTTTTACCCTGGAAAATGGAAATGAATCAATGCGTAGTGTGTATGGATTTCATAGAAAAGAAGCCATACAACATTGTAAAAAGTAAACGTAATCATTAAAACATGGTACATTGCAATATAATTTATTAAATTTAATTTGATGCACAGATGATTGACACAATTATGATAAAATCTATGTAAAATGACATATTGTTTTTAGTACAAGCGTTTTTATGTGATTAACTTGTGCATATGATAGAGATTTGTTTGGTATCTCTTCTTCTGACGATTTCATTCATAGGTATTTTCCTTGATTTTAATTTATTCATACTGTATATATATAAGGCCTATACTAAAGTATATGTATTAGTAGAATTAAATATACTGTTAGGAATACACTGACAGCACATTCTAAATATAGAATAATGACAAAATTCTTTGCAAACAAACATCTAATAAAACATTTTTTTCATAAATCAATCAAATTGGGATCAAAATTTTTATATTTATTACGGATATCGTTTGTTCCGTGACATAAATTGATACCCGTATTTGAATTTAAATAGGATTTTTTTTGTTGTTGTTTCAGATTCCTTGTAACTTTTTTTCGTTACAGTAATTCCTTCATACAGGTTGTGGATCATAAAATGAACGATTAGTCGTAATATTAACTTGCATTATTTTCTACATTTCTCCTTGTACTTAATTTAAACGAGATCTATTAACGAAATGATTTACATGAATTCAATTAGTTCACGGTGAAAACACTTCATTTTTGAATCCCAACACAAGTGTTCTGTTTATACAAAGCATTTAAATATTTATCTTTTCGTTCAATCATTTGATTTGGATTGCTGAAAACCTTGACCATGACAGTTTCGAATAACTTACGTTTAATTGGCTAATATCTAAATTTGAGATTTAGGTTATTGACAATGTACGCGACGAGAAAGAAAATGGATTTTACTAAAATAATTACACATTGTTACTACTTAGTTTCTAAAGAGAAACCTGAACTTAAAAGTCTACATTTCTCTTTAGACTAAATCTGTATCTTGGAGGTAAACTGCACTATGTTACTTTCTTACAGAACTTGACCTAAGTGCATAGTTTTGTATAATCGAGCATGGTCTACCTGAATATATACACAACTTACCTTACCTGTGTTCACACTGTTTGATTTACATAAGAATTGGTAATTAATAATACGATACTATGTAGCAAAAAATGTGAACGAGCTTGCTCAAATCAACAAATCTATGAGCTGAGCTCGAGTTTTGCGAAAAGTGACATAGTGTAGCTTACCTCCCAGGTACAGAAATATTCCTTAATGCTCAGTAAATTCGGATTGCAAAGTAACTAATTAATTTTATGTGGTATCTTCATTCTGATTAGCTAATCTTTTGATACTACCTCTTTAGTGATCTAGTTTCATGGAAATGCCGTTTATGGAGTACAACTTGAATATATGTGCATTTGTAAAGGTAATTTAAAATGGCATCCATTTTTATTTGTAAAGTTATTATGAAAGAAAAGTATTTACTTTCTATATAAATTAACTACCTCTACATTAATAGTACAATAAACGATGAAATTTTAGTGCTATGTACACACAGAAAAATCGATCCATAAATTTTAACTAAACAGGTCTAGTTAGCGGTTTTCTGGTACCGTCAACAAAACATCTGGTATTACGAATTGTACAAGAGCCAACTTGTATGGTACATGCAGCGCAGCACAAATGGTAAAAAGGGTTCTGGTTAACGCAACTAAACCTAGAGTAACAGATGCTGAACAATATAGTACCAAGAACTGAACGATGTTTGGTTGAACTCCAACAAAACATGTCTGATGCCAGTTACTATGTATTATGCAAAATGTTACAGTAACAGTAACAGTAACAGGCACCAAATGCGTAATGAGGAGAATGTAACTGGGCGGTTATAGTTACTGCAGTCATACAACCAGTGGAAAGTATATTCATTGAATGTCTTGGAAATTGGCGACCAGTGTGTTTGAGAAATGTCGTCGACCCGAATAGTAAAGTAAACGTCATTATGATACTCTTGAGGTGTCTCACTTCTTTAAAATCACGAATCAGTCTTCTTCATACCTCTATTCTTACACAGGATCAATCAATATAATTTCCACGTTTCGAATAATTAAAGTCTACATAAATGTCTTTACTCCAGAAACTGTTTCCTTAACATAAAAGGACTAGTAAGACATTCAACAGAAGAAACGGTGGAACAGAGGTAGAGTGTTGGACAACAAAGTAAACAAACAAATCTAAAGGTCGTGAGTTCGAACCCCACTCCAGATCTCTCTCCTTTTTTTAGGTAGTCAATACTGTTTTACTATATGCGTCCAGTAACAGGTACTATAACGTCTGGTACACTGCTTACTGAACGTATTGTTACGTTCACTAAATACCTTTAACTAAATATGTTCAGTTGCCATAGCCGAACGTTAGGCAGGTTTATCTGGAACTATACATTTGACTGCCTACAACTGAATGTTCAATGACTTTTTTTTCTGTGTGCAGTACAATCATAGGGATAGGACTGACTCTGCACAGGATAAGTTTCGATTGGGTTTCGAATCCATAAATTAAGTAAATCCACTTTACAAGAAAGTTTAATACATTAAAATGAACGAAGAATATAAATACAAGTATAATTTGATGATTGCATGTTAATATCGACAAAGCTTAAAGAAATCTTGTAATAATACATTTCAGTAAAATTATAAGAAGAGGATTATAAATTTATAAGCATTATATTTCTGCTTTCCATCACGATGTTATATCAACATATTATACTTTTTCATTAATGTTAACTTTCGCTTCCCAACTGGCCACCGAATTCCTGATCTTCCGTTTTAGATTGAAATCATTCTGATTGTATGTGGAGTAGAAGGAAGAGGCTGGAATGAGATAATTTGAAATAAATAAAGGAAGAGAAACTTTAATGAGCATCTCTTGATAGTAAATGCTAGTCACGTCTTTCGATTGCATACACTATAATTAGAATCAAATTATCAAAGCACACATGCTTAAACAGGTTCAAATCATTCAGCTTGATGAAGAATGCCTTCCTAATTTTCTTTTTCATTATCTTTTATACTGTGCAAAACGTGAAACATTAATTTATACATGAACTACAATAACAGTATACGACCAATTGAAAACAAGACAAAACTCTGATTAGCAACACAGTAGACACAGTGAATTAGCGAGTCATAGGGTTTATAGCTACTGATTAAAGGTCGATTTTTTCTTCTTGTGTGTTCAATGGTTGATGCCTACGTGAAAAAAGCTTCTCAATAGCTTCCTCAACAACGTAGTGGTAGTCTGTTATCGACGCTTCACAACTACGTTCGTTCCCTTGAAACATAGTTTTTGTGTTTTTGTTTCTTTTACTTCAAATGTGTGCTTCAGAAAATGGCTGTTTAGCACGGAATATTGTTCTTTTGTTCTGTTTGCATTTTACAATGCCTGTTTGAACTTCTTTGTACAAAACGTGTGATAAGTGCAGTATAAATATGAATGGAGTATTTTTCATTTTCTACAACCTTCACTCTTTGTAATTTTGCCCTTTGCAGTAGTAAATATTGTTTGATTGTAGAGTGCTTCGAAAAACGTATTATTCTTGGCAAATATGTATTGTTTCCATTGTAGTCTTCTATCTGTACTAGTGCATTTATTGAGCACCAGAGCAATGAAACACTTCAAAGAATATGTGTTCAGCGTAATCATATCTTCCTTTTATATTCCTTGATTATTATTATTATAAATGTTGGAACAAAAAAAATACTAGTAGACATTTTTAACAGTATTCAAGCGGTAAGTTCGAAATATCTAAATCCGTGTTGTTCAAAGAAATGTTTCTCCAAAACACAATGTTGAAACTTTAACACCAGAAAAATAGCACCGCAAAATGTGTTATATTAACGTAGTATCTTCTTGTTTACAACAATAAATAATTGTGTAGAACTACGAATTGTAATGACGGGTTTTAGTCAGGGCTGGAATGGTAAGATTTTTGGGGGGTACACGCTGCTCAATAAAAATCTGGATTTGGGAACACGTTCCTTTATATTTATGCACTGAGGTGGGTACACGCTGTGATTTATACTATTAGGTGGGTACACGGCGTGTACCCGCGTATACCCTCCATTCCACCCCTGGTTTTAGTTTCCTAACTTTACTAAAGTGGGAGTGACGAAAGTGTTTAAATAGAAATCATTAAATAGGTATAAAGTCGATATTTGCGATATCTTTGCTCCATCTTTTTCTAGACTGTCTTAAAACCAGTATGTTACGAGGGTCGTCCATAAAGTAAAGAACGTTTGCGCACCACGCCTAGCGCGATTACTTGTGCGTCAGTCAGCTTCCTTCCCCGCCTCAGTGTGAGCCGAGTTTCATTGCTGATCGGTCGTTTACGTCTGTTGTTCCTGTCAGTGTGTCAAAATGGCGGCGCCTCTTAAAAATCCCGCCAAGTGTGAAATCCGTGGTGTTTTGGATTTCCTTCTTGTCTGGTAAAATCCTTCTTACAATGAAGGAAGAACCAATGTACATAACGAGGATCGGTGTGGCAAGCCATCTCTCGTTACAGATGACTTGGAAGAAAGGTTTGAAAAAAAAATTAGGAAAACAGGCGTTTCACTTTGAGCACCTTACATGAATATTTCCCAGAAATTTCAAGACCTTTCTTATATGAAATTGTCACAGACCTCCTTGGGTCTGGTGGGAATTTTTGGGTGGGAAACGGTTTGCAAATGATGAGAAGCTCAAAGAAGAAGTCACGTCCTGGCTCAAGTTATTGGTGGCAGAAAAGTATTAGACTTTTTTTTTTAGACTTTTATTTTACATGGCAAAAGTTAAGGCTGATAGCCTTGTCTTCCACTTAACCATGATACATAATTTACATATCAGACGAAAAATATTCATAAATACAAAATCCTAAGTTGATAAAACATATATATACAGACACAATACACACACAATAGCCTACAGATACGACAAGAATACAATATAATAGTAATACATGAACCCTTCCATATTATAATGAATCTATCTCTCTTCTCATTTTCCCTCCCTTCCCACTTTATCGATACAGACCCAATTTAGAACCCTCTCCACCCCAACACCCAAGTACAACAGCGCTGTTGAGAAACTTGTTCCTCGTTACAATAAGTACCTCGACCGCTACGGCGACTACATTGAAAAATTGAGTAAGGTCCGGTAACATTGTAAATAAAGTATTGTAATGATATCTCTAGTTGTTTATTAGGTATGTCAATCTTTCTTTACTTTCTGGATGACCTTCGTATCTGCTAAACTAGGAACCTTGTAATTTACAGCTGGAAGGATTATGCATAGAATTCTGGTTTATAGTTAACACAAAACCTTCAATTTATACTATTACAAAACACAAATTATTTTCTTTAATGAATAAATTAGAACTATACATTTTTCCATCACTACACTCCTGTACGTAGACGATAATCCTTTTATGGATTGACACTTAAATATCATTTAACAGTAGTCCGTCTTTTGTGTCTGTTCAGCTAAAAGAAACAGAGTTAGCATTCCAAAGTCGAATGAGCTCAACGCTGGGAGATTAATATTCTCATCTCATTCCGCATGTCAGCACACGAGCACTGTCGTAACAAGCAAGACATTTACACCCCATGCCCCAGCTTCTCTGCCTTCCTCAAAACCATTGGATTACAAAGTTCGAATTGTAAAATAACCTTGTCCTATGTTTCCGGACTTGGTGATTGTAATTACCAAGTTAATTATACTGTAATTGCAAAGTTAATTACATCTAGATTTAAGCAGTGGGTTTCTAGAAACAAAGTCTTTGTTGACGATTTCTGGATGAATTGTTAGGAAGAATGGAGTTCCAGATTGAGCTGTTCAATGCTTATGAGTTGGAAACGGTAACTCGAGGGTTGATTACCACATCCAAGTCTTCGCATTTACTTGGCCTCTCCCATCATGGAGTTCGTATTTAGACGACACAAAAGGGATTAGGCTGGAAAAGTGATGTTGGAAATGGGATTAGCCATAAGAGATACTGCTACGAAATGCATGAGAATATGGCTTTATTTTCAACCAACACGCGTTTCACACCTCTTTTCTTTTCTGCTTGACGTCATAAACAGAATTGTGGAACCATTAGTCACAACAATGATTTAATAATAATAATAATAATAAATGGTCTACCATGTTTCTCCCTATTTCTTTCCTCTGTTGTGTTATGTTGTAGAATTACCACTATAAACAACGGCGAATGTGGGTCTTAACTACCTCCAAATTATTACTTGAGTGTTTATTACACTTATTTTTCTTTTAATCAAACAATAAAACATTTCCTAGAAGTTGCTTTGAGTAAATTTTTCACGCTTTAAACAGTGCACTACGCACTAATCACACTATTCTTCAATAAATGAGTGACGTTTAAAGCATGCTAAATTCATAGATATCTTAATATGAATAACAAGTACCTTTCCTCCTTCTTCTTTTTCCGGTGCAACGGAATTGCGCACACTTTAGATCCCGAATTGCACACAATCTCGATTGGTCTGTTTTGCGCACAGATTTTGATCTAACGTTACCACTTTTACAGCTTTAAAATTTATGCTCAAAACAGGATTTTTCTTCAGAGTAGAGGAGGGAAAGAAATTAGAAATAAAATATTAATTATCTTAAGGATTAAGCAAATATAATTTGACCAGTAAATATAGCAAGTCAAGATACAATTTGCATCAAACAGCAAGTCCATCCAGCAGTTAACGTCTTCTTGGTTGTAATTTTAACCCTAGAATTTTCAGAAATTTTATCCGTTCTGTCTCATATTCTGAATATGTACCATTTTTACGCATTTGATACTGCTTCACTATGAAGTTATGTCTTTTGAAATCGTATTTTCTTTGTATTCTGACTTCTCCTTTCGCAATTGATCGTAATTTCAATTTTGTTTCGGACTGTACCTTGAGCACGGTTGAGATCACCTGATAAATGTCTGGAGACGGGGAATAGAACTGTTCATTGTAGTGGTTATGAAATGATTCTGCGCCATTCGTCGCCCGAGGAAACCTAAATACAACGAAGCAAACAATTATTATCTTATCTATTACACACATTCATACATATATACATACACACACACACACATACATACACACACACACCTATACATACAAACACACACACATACACACACATTTTAAGAAAAAAATATCACTAAATATAAAACATATAGGTCTATATAAGATTTTTTTCAAAATACACTCTCCAATATTCATAATCAATAATAACAATAATAAACACGGACGTTACAGACCGAAAGGTCCTGAGCTGGCCCCAACGCCATCTGTCCGCGTTTGGTGGAACTGCGTCCACCTGAGTGACGATAGTGTGCTCAGTACTGCGCGCCATTTGGCCACGAACAAACGTGTTAGGGGCTTTCTAGACCGAGTGGCGGTCACATCTTTTATTCACGTGACTCCCTAGTCTGCCTCACGACGCCGAAAAGTGGGACTCCAGCCGGGAATTGATCCGGGACCACGCGTGCATGAGTCCAACGCTCTAACCACTAGACTATGGATCACCTATTGATAATCAATGGAGTAGTAAAAGTTATTAGTTAAGTTGTTAGTTAGTTAGGTTATTAGTAGTTAAGTTAAGCTCAGATAAAATACGACTTACATACCTGCTAGTTTCTTCGATGTAATTTTCGAGTAACTAGTCGGAGAAGTGAAAACTTTCATTGTCTGGTGCCACTGATATCAAATCTGCAAACGCAGAGTACTTTCATTGGATGCACACGGATGTAAATACGGTAGACGGATTGACTGGCCCAATACAATTAAGCTGGGTCAACTTGATGTCGGTTTTCGATTAACCATGCCTGATGAATTGGGATTTATTTGCGTCTTATTGGTTGGCCTATGCCTGGCGGTGTGAAAGCAAAGAATGGATGGAGATCTAGCTAAGGAAGGGAGGAGGAAGATTGGAATATTTTAAATATGGTATTGTACGAAACGTGATGTTCAGTTCTTTTTTTGATCAATTACACCTGCCAGGTACTCATGGCTTGTGCTGGCTTCCATTTCGGGTCGCTAGAAGTAGATCCATCTCCCGTATTTAGATCCATGTTGGATGCAAATATGAAATACCGAAAAACGACTTTAACCACATCCCTGTAGAATACAACAAAAAAACTCAATTATACTCTTTCGGTAATGTGTGACTTCTAATTTAATTTAATTTATAGTCTAGTAATAATAATAATAATAATAATAATAATAATAATAATAATAATAATAATAATGACAATGACAATTTATAATAGGTGTGATCTGTTATCTGGTACCGAGAGCAGTGACATCGCAAGGAAATCAACTTTGTTTAATTTTGTAATGAGATTACAGAAAGTTTATAAATTTCATTGTTCTGATTAATTATCTAACAAGGCAAAAATTTGAAGTGAAATCACGTATCTTGGACCATTGTTATTCCTCTTGTTCATTAATGACCTACCGGGATATATACCGGCAAATGAAAAAAGCTATTTGCGGATGACTTCAAATATAAGCTAAAATTAATTCCATGGAAGATACAATAAAACTACAGCATAATTTAGACGGCTGGTGCGCTATCAATCCACTTTCAGACAATATGAAGTTTTAACATTCAGTAGAAATCAAACAATTTATCGATTTAATTATTAAATTCAAAGTATGCAAGAAGTAGGCCCCACAGAGTTAAAGATCGTGTGTCTGTTTGATATGATCTTAAGGTTTAACAGCCACATAATAAATATTACAAATGAACCGTTTAAAATTCTAGAATTTGTAATAAGGATGGCAAGAAAGTTTAACAACGTTTCTACATTAGAGAAAATGTACCATGCTTATGTTCGTTAGAGCAAAGACGTAGCATTTCTGATCTCTTATTTCTTAGGAAAATAATTCAAAACACATTAGACAGCGTGACTTAGTACCATTGTTACAGTTTCGTGTCTCGTCATTAAAAACGTGCGTAGACAACACTGGCTTTTTCCATTGCAAAAAACCAAAGACAATATAATGACAAAGTAACCAATCTGGGGATTATGTGCTACCTACAATGAAACTTCCATCGAATTGGGTATATGTGATATGTCTTCGTCTTCCAAAGTATTTAAAAATATTGTAATAAAAATGTATGTAAATGAGCATTTTAAATATCGATATTCTAATTGGACTATAAAGCTTGTTGTGTTGACCTAAATAAATAAAATAAAATAAAAAAACAAAATATAGAAAGAACACATAAACATATTATTTTTGTTTTCTGTTTTTCTCTGGTTAGGGGGAGGGCCCCCCTTAACCCCCTGATGGGCGCCTTTGCTCAGTATGACCTTGTTAAATCGTTCCTGGTGCCTCCTCTTTAACGTGCCTTAATCTCAATCCATTCTGACGCCCCACTCCGTATGATAGGAAATAGAGCTCCACGATAAACACCTTCTCCTCTGTTGTGAGGACCATTACCGCCACTCCAACTGCACTCTGCACTACTCTCAACACAACTTACCTTGAACACAACTAAAGACCACAGAAGGCATCGCGAATTTTTCCTACAACGCACATGCGAGTCAGACATGCGCACATTTCAGTACTGGTTGTTTTGCCGCATACTGTATAGTTAAATTATTACGAAAACCTGATAATGAGATATTATTTTCTCTCTCTCTCTCTCTCTCTCTCTCTCTCAACATTCCTGAGAACTGTATGACGGATGCCTTTATTAGCCAAATTATTGAAAATTTTCAGGTAGTTGCCTAGCTTTTCCCAGGAATGTTTCGGAAAATCTTTAACATTGTATGTTCAGTTATTTCTATAAATCTGGTAAAAAATTTCGACTGAAACGTAAGTTTTTCATTTTTAACGTAACAGTTATTCAGTCAATTTAAATATAATTTAGAAATAGCAAAATGATGATACATATAGCAATTTCGCAATTTATGGTATAACATGGATCCGTTCCCATAATATAAATATTTTTGCGTCTCACTTATTGGTATTCTATATATCCTAACTAGAGCTATATATTATTAGCTATTACTTTAAAGTTGTACTGTTTGTCTCTCTATTACAGAATATAATTTCTAATCAATACCCCAAATTAGACGTAACAAATTATGTTAATGTCATATTAATATTCTTGTTCTTGTACTGAGATCCGAAAGCCTGCATACCCATTTCAAATAAGTCAAGGAACGGCAAATATTTAAAGTCCATCGTCTTTCGAGACTCTCGAGACAAGACTGAGACTAACGTTTCGAGACTCGAAACCGAGACGAGACAGGTTTACAATCGAGACCGAGACCAAGACCGGAATTTTCAGATCGAGACGAGACCAAGACAAGACTGTCCTAAAAATTCGAGACGAGAAGAGACTAGCATCAGTCTCGTTCTCGTCTCGATACCATCCCTATATGGAAGCCACTACAATCTACGTAACCTATTAGTTGCATTAAACTATAAATAATAATTAATCAATATTATTTAACAATCAAAACTGAGGATAATTCTTGATAAAAATATTAGAAATATCCTTCTTTTTTACTGTTCTGTAATATCCTTATGCACGTAGGTGTTTATAATTAACCTTTGGTTTAAACATCTTCATTCTGCTCCCTCATACTGGTATTTGTTGCACGCTGTTGAGTCTTTAATCCAGTTATTTTTCAACCACCGGTCCGCGGACCGGTACCGTTCCTCGGATAATTAACATATTCCGGCCTGATCCTTAGATGCCAAACGGGCTTGAAATCAATTTTTAACAAATGAACATATTCAATTATTTAACATTCATTTAGCAGATTTTGACAATCCAAAATTGAGATTAAAGTTTAACTTTCTTCTCCAAAACAACTAGAATCTGAAAATGAGATGGCATTATTTGAATATTAATAATCCTCTAATTTAGTGGCTTCTTTCCTGTCTGTGAAAGACTTTTCCTATTGTTTGCCGGTCCGTGAGCATAAAATGGTTGAAAAATGCTCTAATCGATAGACGCAAGAAATGGAACGAGGATATAAATATTTATTAAAATAGCTACTTTACCTTTTTCCTATGAAAATGTACTGTATGCGAGACCTCCCTGCCTGAGGACTTTCACTCCAAACTCAAGGCAGGTCAAACCACAATGATCACGACTGAAGAGCAACAAGAATTCAAGAAATAGGTTTCCTTTTTTTTTTCTTGAATTTCTTCCTTTTCTTTTCATTCGTTGCAATGCTCACGTTCCCACGACATAATCGAACAGCGTTGAGTGAATGTGTTGCGTGATTGTCGGTAACTGTTCCGCAAGCAAAATCAGTTTTTAACTTTAGCCCAGATAAATGCGATCTGAACTTTCATCATTCTCCAGTTTAATCTAATATTTTAAAAGTAGTGTAGTGCTTGCAATAATTTGGCATTCTTAATATCCGATATTATTTGCTGGTTATTTACTATAAAAGATATTGTGGAATGATTGGTGTCAACGAATATTGATTTTGAATGGAATGGTTTTCAAACGAGCTTTTTAGTCTCACATTTCAGTCTTGGTTCGGATTTACAGCTGCTGGGTGTCATTTATTCAGTTTTATTTATGAATATAATTAATTTACGAGGGCTATTTTTTTTTTAAAGTAAGGTCCGAATGTCAATAGACACAAAACTAGTAAAGATAGTGCCATACATTTTTGGTTATTTCCTCTGTACACATTAAGCTAATTTTTCTACATAGTTACCATGTTTGTAAACATTTATCATAGCGTTCGATAAGTTTTGTAGGCCCACGTCGTAGAAATCCCCCCCGCCTGTGACCGAATTTTTTATTCGATTTTTGTCAGCAGTGGAAATTGATCGCCAGATTTGTGAGGTGTAGGCCCGAATGCAATGAGTGACAGCAAGGTTCGTAAATGGGTACATGCGTTCAAGGACGGGCGGGATAATGTTCATGATGAATCGCGATCGGGCCGACCTTCGAGTTGGTGCGTGCAGTTGACACAAAAATCCATGAAAATCCGCGTTTCAAGACTTCCACGTCGTCACTGGAATTTCCTGAAGCAGTTTCTCGCCTGTCAGCGGTTTGACACTGATGTAGAAGTGAAATTCGGTCACAGGCGGATGATTTCTACGGCGTGAGCATACAAAAACTTGTCGAACCCTATGATAAATGTTTAAACAAACATGGTAACTATGTAGAAAAATAGTTTAATGTGTACAGAGGAAAATACCAAAAATGTTTGTCATTATCTTTACTAGTTTTGTTTCTATTGATAATCGGATCTTACTTAAAAAATAGCTCTCCTATTTCCTAAAATTAGAACAGGTTTCCAGTCACAATTAATGTCTGTCCATAGATGGGCCAATTAGTTCGACTAGGTATTTGTCTGGTGAAAATCGAGGCGGTCTATTGAAAAAGGGAATAATTTCTACATGCCATTCCTTCCCACAGATAACTTTTTTTCATTTTTTTTTAAATATACACTCAGAAACATTAATTTATCGTGGTCCATATTTAGATATTTGATGTTTGCGTTGCTGAAAGTATTATTTTTTGTGGTTTTAGTTTTTAATTTTAAGTAAGTATAGTACGTATTCTAGTTAGCTAAACTTCAAGTAATAATTTGTTACCCAAAATTGTTAGAATGGCTCATTTGAAACTTGCAGACAAAGTGCTGTAATACGATACACTGCGATAATGCTTCTACACTCTCACTATGCCTGGATATTTCAAATTTCTTCCAGACATTGGCATCAGTTGTCGATGTGGCTGCTAGTCCCTCGTCGTACATCATACGCAGTTTGTCTTCATTGTTATGAGCCATCATGTCCTGGTTGTAGGTGGCGATGCAATAGATGATTCCTGCCTAAAGCTCCGAACACAAGAAATCGATAGACTTGACCCCACGTACTCAATCATCTTGTACGGGTTCTCTTGTCGAGACTGTCAGCTTCGGGATTGGCGTTTGGAAAAATTGGAGTGAGAGATAGAAGGGAGGAGATAGAGAGAAAAGAGAGGTATGGTGGAAAGAAATGTGGAAAGAGAGGTCAATGTTAGCGCTTGATTAATTAACACCTGTGACTTGTAGTAGAAGGGTCCCAAGCACCTGTGTAGAGCGGTAGCAAGAGGGCGTCATTTATTTGTTGTAGGCCTATTGAGAAGCCTGTGTACCTTGCCTGCGGTTCACTTTTCAAAGTCTTTCCCTCGCGTGTGCCCAAGGATATAAAGGGCGTTATCTTCAAACATTTGCTTCAACATTACATATAAGTTTTTAGCATGCTGTAATCTTGTAATGACGTGACGGGACAAAAGGGAGAATATATTATGTAGGATGTCTTTTTCTTTTCCTTTCTCATATTCTTTATGCGTGCATATTTCTTCTGTTTATTTTTCTATCTCTTATTTATGGAATAGTCTCTGGCAACAAACTTGAAATTTTGCATGAATGATTGTAGGAAATATATTACATTGAAGCAACGTAACGTAACTAGAATATTTTTTACATATTTTACTACACCTATACTACCGTTTTTCCTTAGTTATTAAATCGTGCGTGAACATAAAACCGTAACGTAACTGACTCATATTCAGTTTAGGATTTACTTTATTGAATTTTCTGTATATTTTTAATTTCAAAGATTTATAGAGGAAGATTCATTTTTACGTTTTGTTACAAGCAGCTACAGAATATTGATCTACGTATAATCCTATAGCAGAAGTAAAGGTATAGACAGGCACTTTGAGGTGTAAGAATGGTACCCAAACTAAAACAATATATATACTAAGATTTAAAACACAATGTTTTCGTAATCCAGCACTTAAACCAACGTATAGGGCATCTCAAGAAACGCACAAGAAAATCTGAAACTGTAGTTAACTCTTATGTTTGTTATATAGCATAACATTAGAACAAAATAACAGAGTAATCAACAACACAGAAGAAAAACGAAGCGGTCGTAGCTGAGCTGGTAGAGCGTGGGCTTCGCATTCGGGGGTTTTTAGGTTCAATACCAGTGGCAGGCCATCTAGACTAAGGTTTCTTTTACGGGGGTTTCTCAGTCACACCAGGCAAATGCCGGGATGGTACCTTCAATATAGGCCATGGTAGACTCTCTCTCACATCATTTTCCGGCCTGAGCCACAGATGTCTACAGGACATACATAAAATCAAACAGAGAAGAAAAAATAATTTATCATAAGTGATCTTAAAAAAAAATAGAAATGCGTTAGTCTCTCCAGTATTATGGGGAGTGCGATTAAGGGAGCAATGTAAATATGGCGTCATAGTTGTTAAACTAACTAAAATTGGGCACCAACGCCCATTTTTCTTGTCGTGTAGGCTACAGAAGTCACGGCGTGAAGCAACCTGACTTTATCTCGAAGAAATTTGGGAGCTTGATCATTCCACACACATATTCCAGAAACCAAATATTTCAGTCTGGTTAGTGATAAGGCTAATCTGTACATGTGATTTGAACCTAGAAAAATGTATTTAAACTTTCACCTTTCTCGTGAAGAAATATGACGGAAGGTAAGAGCCATGGACTCTATTAAGGGTTCCATACATATTTTTATTTGGTAAGACTAAATAAAACCATGAGAAACGTCAGTAAAAGTAGTCGGTGTGAACAGGATTGAACCTACATCACAGGTCGTGAGCCAGATGAAATTAGCTGCATATGCCATTAAATGCGGAGTCTGTTTTCCGTAAGTCGAATCAGACGAATTCCGGAGCAGTTGGGGCGTATTCGGTAACAAAAGTGTGTGTTCCATGTTAAAAGATAGCACATAGACTTTTGTTCGCGCATACGCCTCAATTTTTCTTTCGTTCTCACACTGACGGACTAAAAGTTAAGAAAATTAGTTGCAACCTAATGGTTTTAAACACAAAACTGGAGACTTTATTTTCAGAAGATAGCAAGTAAAAAATAAATAAATAAATAAAAACATAACTCACATGCACTAAAAATCATTAAAGAACAAAATGTTTTTGTTGTTTCCTGTATTTGTTTTAAATTATTTTCACTGAAAAACGAGTGTTTTGTAGATTGTAGAATGGATTTTTGACAGCTTGCTTTAATTTGTTCAATTATATTTATGGTTCTTAGTTTAATGGTTGAAATAATTGACGAAGTCATAAGCTGAAGGTATGACTGTTATTCTTAATATGACATCAAAGAAAAAGGAATATTTCTGAGTGTTAATTAAAATTGTTATTTATTATTTAATTAATGAACGAAGTATGTTCTATAGAATATGTTTGGTGATCAATTTTATTATTGATTCGTTCAAATCAGAAGATGAATATATATTGTTGCTGTACACGTAAAGTAATTATTACATAAGACGTTCCGGAAACGATGAAAGTTTTGAGATTGGATTATAAACATTGGAGAATCAAAATGAAAAAGAACTGGTCTCCACATTTTTTTATATTTTTTTATTATCCCATTCCTTCCATTTGTCCAATTTTGTAGCGGTTTGTGAGCATAGAATGTGGAGAAGCTTCTCCTGAGTAATTGACCCTTTCCGGCCTGCTACGGAGAAGATGCTGAGTCGGACAACAGGGCCTTTTCGCCGTCTGCTGGTTGCTTCTTCATCCATTCACCCCCTAGCCTCTCTTCACTTCAACATCCTAGTAGCGTTTTTCTCTGTCTCGCTTGCACGGCTTTATCTTTCCAATCATTGTTGCCAGTACCTATTTGTTTGTATGAAATTTATGAATTCAATTTTTGTGTCCAATTTCACTATCATTTCTGATTTTTTTTCTACCAGAGGAATATTTTGAAAAGATGCTTCTAAATCGAGGCGTGAGTGTGTACAGAGCGGATCATTTATCATCACAATGGGAAATATCTCTTAATTAACGAATGAATCTATTTTTATTTAAAAAGTTTAGTATCAGTAAGAAACCTTCATAATTCCATAAAATTAAGTCATCCGGAAAGAACTGAGAATAACTGAAATTTCAAAAGGAGCACCACATAAATAGTTAAATTTATAAATTCTATACGCAAAATTAATAATTTTATTTGAAACATTTCTTCTATAACATGTAATTATTACAAAAAATTCAGTTATACGCATAATGTCGTAAACAAATATTACCAAATATTTATTTCAAATAAACGTTTGAAGATAACAATGTGTAAAAATGTTTCAAATAAAGATTGTTTACTTTTTCGTTCTTAAAATATAACTTTTTACATTGCTTTCCATGTGATATTTCGAAGTTCTCTAGTTTTTTTTTTTTTCAAGTTATTTCGGTGTTCGGATACTTTTCTCAAGCTGTATTGTCACCCAAATCCTATAGGATTCTGCAATCAGTCAAACTCAACATCGTTGCGGGCCAGTTTTTATTTTAGGATAAAGAAGTTCGATCTAAAAAAATATGCTTTTAAAATATATAAATACCGTATATAGAAATATATGAAAGTAACAATGAAATATTGTATTGTTACCCGACTTACGTTGCTGTGCAAAATTTCATCATTCTATGACGTGGTAAATGAGTTAAATTAAAGTTGCAAGCACGACGAACCATTGTGAATTAAAGAAAAGTATGTAAAAATGGATTTCATCTGCCTTTCAGAAGAAATTCTGGTTTTGAACCAAAGAACTTCAAGTCTTTATGCTGATTCAAATTATGAGGTTTTAATTCTTGAACTGCTTGAATATCGAACTAACACTTCTATTTGACATGTTTGGTGGTGGAGAATTTCATCTAGCTTAAAGTTTGAGCAATACTGAATTGCTACTCACTAATTCCACATTCCATATAATGTGTACGGTTCGTGAGCAGTCAGGTTTCCAATTGGACACGACATTCACAAACACTGTGATGTTGAGTGCCAGGGATGTAATACCAAATTTTTAGATGGGTATACGCTTCTCTTGTCGTAATGAAACCTTTCGCTTACTATCCCATATACCTGTTTACGTCATAAAGTTTAGGTGGTTATACGGTGATACCTAAAAAATTAAGGCGCGCATACCCTCCATTTCATCCGTTTTGTTGACCACATTTAAGCAGTAGTGAGTTATTGCCAGTTCTGACGAAAGGAAATTCTGCATGATCTGCCACTTCTACCAGTTGCCAGCGAGACGAAATTCTTTGCAAGGTAACATTTGCCGCGCCGTTAATTCCCGTTTAGCAAATTGCAAATCTTCCCCGCTCTAAAACGTATTCCTCTGAACTAGCGCTTATGACGCATGGGCACTGTATTGTAGTTAGTTAGCCACACAAATATTACTTTCATTTTCATATTAAAACAAAAAATAAAATTTATACCAGCAAATGTATATCCCGCTGCAAATGCATTTCTGCGTGTGGGCTTGCAACGGACGCGTGGTCGGTGAGGTATAGAAGTGGTAAGAAGAGCCCAGATAATTTATAATGCCCAGATAATTCGCTGGTGAAATGGCGAGCAGAAGAGAGCTTTTCAAATTCTAAATAGTGCATTATAAAAACCATTATCTTTTCCATATAAGCACACAAAGCTTTGCTGACCTTCGACAATCCCATAAACCAACCACAGCCGTTGTCTTGAGAGACTCACGAGCATTCAGGAGCATCCTAGTTAAATAATTTCAGATAAATGTTTGTTGATGCCCACATTTTACGTGTTTTCTGAAACCGAAATGAAAAATAGTAAACTAGTAATGTTCGAGAAAACTCTCTTAACAAAACTCTGATATTTCGACTTAGAAAATATGAAAAAGTTTTCGGAAAACTACAATGTTTTGTACTACTGTGGCGTGTGTCTGATGAAGCCAAGTAGTTAGTTAGTTGGCGAAACAGTTACACGTTTTTATTTTTTAATTAGAAACGTATTGCTTTGTTCAGCAATTATTTTATTTTATCTTAAGATGTTCTGTAATATATATAATATTTCTTCAAATCATGCCAATAGGAAACATTCGAAATCTCCATTCGTGTTCTGTTTAATGTGTTGTTCTACGTCTTGAAAATTTCGCGAGGGCAAAATTCCCAGGTCAATCTTCCTGTTCTTAGAGAAAATTAACCAGATCAAGAAAACGGAAAAGTGTTTTTAAAAAAATCCTTTCCAAGCACGTAGTGCCACAAAATGGTTTTACATACGTGTAAAGCTACCGATACCATTGTAGTGGTTAGAAATATAATGTACCTATGAGGAGTATGGTTACAGGTTTAGTTTACAATCTCGACTCTGGTTTCGTCTCTATTGGCGTACTGCTTTAACTCGCTATATTTCATTTTCATCATATATTTATTGACAGAGCTTCGAAAATAAACGTGCTTGAATATTATAGTGAAGGGAACTCCTTTTTGTATATTATACAATAGGAGTGATGGGAATGAACACAATATTATCGCTTTTAATTTAAATACACTCTTCTACTGAGTAAAGTGAAAAGTGAATTCTAAAGCCTCAACATGTGTGGTTCCTACACTGAATCAAGATAGTAATTAAAATTCGTAAATGATATCAACCTTAATATACTATTTAATCAATTCCATAGAATTTCGTCCATCCAAAGAATTAGCATGTGAGAATATGTTTTGTAATAATAAGTCACTAGTTTATTGTAAGAGAACCTATATATTTTACTATAATATGATCTTACATAACTCACTCACCTCTCAGGAAAGCTTCCATTAGAAAGTTTCATCAAGTTAAAGTACAAGGAATTAGTCATACACGTACAGAAGAGGTATTTATTAGGTACGTAACTCTACAAGGTGTTTTTCCTACTCTAAAGGAAATTAAATTATAACCATAATTAGACATTTATAATTTGCTAAAAAGTGTCACAGTTTTTTGTTCAGTGTCCCTTCTTACATACTTGCTCAAGTCATATAGATGCAGATGAACTTCTGTTTTATTTGTTTTAAATAAATATTATAATTTGAAACTAACATTCTTCTCAATAAGGACATTTTAGCTTCCTTCCGAAGGTTTGGAATATATGATGTCCAATTCCAAAGGGCACTCTTCGTTCTAAGTAGTTTCTTCCCAAGTTTCAAGGAACTTTCTAATGGCTACTAGAAGAGGCTTTTAGAATGATGTCCACATCACTTTGTACCTGCATCTTTGAGCCATTCTTACGACGTGAATGTCCACTCTTGAGAAAACTTTGAAAGAGCAAAGTGCGAATGCTCGTATTCTTGACCTTCTACGAATTTCCATCCCTTTGACTTATTTTGCTCTTCGTAAGCTTCATTGTTCTCTTTGTGTAATGTACTTAAAAAGTAAGGAAATCGATATAGGATTTAAACATATTGTAATCGTAAGTAATACTGTAAGAGAGGGAAATGTTTGATTCAATTCAAGAAGGAATTGAACTTGGTTTGAATCTATTCAAGAGGGAAAAAAATCAATTTCCCGTTGGTAAAATTCATGACAAGAAAGACTATCTGCATTGAAATACTTTTATCTATTTGATGCTTCACTGCAGAGTATCTCGCTGTCAGAAAATTATAAATATTAAAACATGAAATAATACATAGAAAGTGACAAAATATTACTTTCGAAATACTATGGATTCTAGACTAGTGTAGCACAGAAATTGCGCAAATATACCCCTTAGTGCACTTTCTAATTAACAGTGTATTAACTACAGTTTGCTACAGAAATATTATCATAAGATTACCTAGGCCTATCTGCGTTTGAAAGAAGGAACGAAACCTATAAAATGTCACAACTGGAAATAATATTATAGGATGACATAATCAGGAGATGGCCTACGTTTGAAAACAGTGGATGGAACCTACAACACGCCATCATTAGTGAAACCTATTGGATTATTATACAAACACCACTCGACAACATTTATACGAAACAGTTCTCATGAAACCGCAGTTGACAATTCTTGCACTTACAACAGTGGCGGTTTTTCAGGTGAAGTTGGTGAAGCTGAACTTCACCTATTATTTTGTATTTTGTTCTTTCATTGACTAAATAAACAAATAATTGTTTCTGAAAGAAAATGCAGTAGCGTAACAAAATTCCAGCAGAGAAAACAAATAAACTGTTTCCAATTTCATATGTAGCATAAGTAAATATTTTAGCGCTAGAAGGCACCATATTCTTACGAAGCTGAAAACGTTACTTTTAAATACCTTCGAAAAAATCTAGCTATAAGTGCTTTCTATGGCGGGGACAATTTTACCGC
>JAGDQP010000129.1:39116-92141 GCA_022664845.1 Lepisma saccharinum
TATTTAGTACTCTCTTCTCAGTTAATGAGCTTTATACAAATAAACAATAAATATACTGTATAAACTACACTATGCCAGTCTAGTACTTTATTCTCTGTTCTACAAGTGGAAAATTCTTCTACAAAATCATTAGCTTTTCCACTGCCGAATGACTTCTTGTGAATGAAATTTAGCAAAGTACTACATTTTTCTTGGGCGTACTTAACATGAGCATGTTTGTTGTTCCCACGCTCAGTCGTTGGCGAAATTTGTCATATCTTCAACTATATTTACATATTTATAGTGGGTCCCAACTTTTATCAGTTAATTTCTCTACAAATATTCATCACCATTTAATATGGTAAGCGGCATTACGGGTAAACCAGTCAGTCCAGGAAATTCGGGATGAATAGAGAATGGGTAAATTTGTTATTTGGATGCACTTCACTTAGGATTTTGACCACGAGCCGCCACTGACTTACAATAAACTTTCCGTCTATCGATTTATAATAATATCCGTTATACTTGCCATAGAAATCTGTAACTTTTTTGTTGTTTTTTATCTTTTTTTCTAGCGGCGTCTTTACCAATTCCAATCTTCGATCGTTATCTGAATTTTTCTTCATTTTCCTGGTAGCACAGATGTATTGTTTCATGTCAGTTCCAGTGCGGTTCCAAACTTACACATGTTCACATTCCTTGAAACTGAAGGCACAGGCTTTAACTCCAAAGGCTACAATAATTTCCCACATTGATTTATAATGGTTTTTCATGAGACAATCATGGGCTTTCTTACCCCGCCATACCCCGATTACATGCTCCACAGACAGGGCCACCTTACCCCACCATGGACTCTGTTGAAGTCACCACTGGTCCTGGTGTGTGTACAGATTGCCGAAAACTGCAGTGATATTGAATACCACAGTTAGTAATGTTTCTAGTAAAGTGCTTCACTTTTTCCAAGATTACCAAAGTACTGTTTTCCACAAGATATTAACAAACTCTTGATTTAAGATCAGACCAAAAATTCATCTTAAATTTTACATATGCCTTTGTATTTGTGAGCAATGAACCCTTCTCAAGTGACACAGCAACTCCCGCTCTTGCATCCCACTTCAAATACTGTGGCTTCAATGCTGTCACTCATGATTCTAGGGCAGGGGTGTAGCCACGGAGGGCACGGGGAGCTTTGCCCCCAAATATTGTGTGTGCCTCCCAAACGAAAATTGGAATAATACAGTAGATATAGTAAGTTCCAGGCACTTTGTACACGGTACCTGTAGGTCAGTCTATCTGAAATCCCCCAGCTTGGCTGCTCAACCCCTTATTTTTTTATATATATTTATATCTTTCATATAAGAATAGTCCAAAACGAGAATTATCTTATTTTTACATAAACAGCTATTAATTAATGGCAGCCACTTTTTATTGGGCGCATGCCAAAATTTGTGTTAGCAGACGTTTACGAAAAATGTAGTGTTTGCGGACAGAGTTATCATAGGACATCGAAACAAACACCAACCATTCTTTCCTTTAAAATCCGGTTGATAATTTTAGTCTTCTGCATGAAAACCCTAAAACCTAATCGAACGGGTCAAAATGGCAAAAAAATGTGATTGTTGAAATAGAAACAATTCTGTGTTTCAGGCCGCTTTTTCTCCCGGAAGGGATTGAATATCAAAGTTGATATTTTGTGCACATATCAAAGTATGTTCAATGTTGATATATGCCGCCTCAATGTTTTGAAAATCCAAAAATTCGTATTTTATGCATTTTGGAGGCCCAATATCTCTGGTGTAACAACATTTAAAAAATCTATTTTTTCTCAAGTTATACATTTATGTCAGGAGAAACTATAGTAAAAATTTGAAGTTTAATATTTTAATTTGGAGGGAGCTACAAATGTGGTAGAAATTGGGGGTGAATAATGCTTGTGTGCGCTATGGTATGATGAATATTGCAAACTCTTATCTCTGGTGGGAGACCAGCTAAAAAAAAATCTTATTTTTTTTACACGTTAGGCACTGTGAGGAGAAACTAAGGTAGAAATTTGAACTTTATATTTGAATTTGAAGTGAGTTACAAATTTGCAAGTTGGGGTGTGAATAATGCTCGTGCGCGCTTTGTGAAATGTTATATTACCACTAGAGTGTCAAGGAAAGATGTGAAACGTAAAGTAGATCCTGAAATATCCTTGTAAGAGAACTTGTTTTATATATATATGCCTTTGATGGAAAACGTTGCCTATATGTGTGGGAAGCTCTTATACAGCTATCTGCATCTCTTATTATTTAAGCATATCAATTATCATCAGTGTTCGAATTGTTATAAATTACGAAGGGGGATCCTAAAACTAGTGGTTGCTGATTAGTTTCAAAATACTACTTATTTGGACAGAAATACAAAGATTTATCCCTGGTTGGGGTGATATTCGGCATCAACAACCAGGAATGTAATCCTCACGCATCAGGGAAAATCCCCAGCATCCCCCACGACAAATCGAACACTGATTATCATGACAACAGTAAAATCGTTTTTCACAATTCTGATGGTTATAAAGAATATTTCTTTTAACAGCCATTTTTTATACGAGTTACCAAAGCACGCACGACCATTATTCATCCCCAATTTGTAAATCTGTAACTCTCTTCAAACTAAAATGTTAAAGGTGAAATTTGTACTGTAATTGCTCCTGACAAATAGAATTTTCTCTAATCTCCCATCAGAGCTACGGATTTTCAATGTTCCTACGAAAGCGTGCACGAGCATCATTCATCAACAGTTTGCAAATAATTTGTAACTTCCTTCAAACTCAGATATCATTAAAGTTCAAAATTGTACCGTCATTACTCCCGACATAAATGTATAACGTGTGAAAAAAAATATTTCTATATTTTATCCCTCCAAAGCTACTGGGCCACCAATATGCATAAAATACAAATTTTTGTATTTTCAAAAATTCATAAGATATCAAGGAAGCATACGATTCAGCCTTCATATATTGTATAGGTTGAACATACTTAGATATGTAATAGTGTACAAGAAATCAACTTTAATATTCAGTCCCTTCCGGGCGAAAAAGCGCTCTGAAAACCGAAATTGTTTCTATTTCGACAATTACATTTGAATACCATCTTCAGCAGTTCGATTACGTTTTAGGTTTTTCATTCAGAGGACCAAAATTATCAAGCAGATATTACTGGGAAGGACAGTGTTTGTTTTGAATACCCTAAGAGAAACCAGTCAGCAGGTATTATATTTTCCGTAAACATCTCCTAACATAAATTTTGGTATGCGCCGCAATACTAAAATGGCCGCAATTAATTAATCGTTTGGTATAAAAGTAAAAGAATATACGGTTTGAACTATCCTTATTTAAGAGATATAACTACTAAAGAAAATGAAAGGGATCGAGAGGCCAAGCTGGACAATTTCAGATACGTTATGCAAAACCTTGCTTGAATAAACGTTGGACTATTTTAGATAAACACGAAGTATGATATGGTGATCCATATATTTATATTATGTGTATATCGGGGTAACCAAGTAAAAAGTAATTAGCATTAAAGATCTAGCAAGTGCTGTTAGAAACCTTTCACACCTAATACAACAATTATGAATATTTTTATCTGAAAAGGGCAAAATCATAAAGAAAGTATGTCACCGCCTTAAAAAGAATAAATTTGTTAATGTATTTTTCCAGCAGCCAATTTTATTCAGCACGGCGAGGTACGTGCTTGCTGTCACTGTGGATTCCACAAAGAAGAATTCAGTGTACAGTTTTTCACGTGACATGACATAAATGTATATTGATCTTTTTTTTCTCAGTTTCAAATGCTGCATGAATACTTGGGTTGCTCCAGACGCTTAGTTTGTATCTTCCGTAGTAAAACCACGGTAAAACTAAAAGAAAATTCAATCTTTCGTCCAAAATATAATCACTTCCGTACATTTACGGAATATTATTCATTGACACCGGTCATGACTTTGCTATCCCTCGGGTGAGGCATTACATCATTTTCCTTCGATTACTTGAATCTGACATCAAGTGATCAGGTTCACTTGACCTGATCACGTGAAGTTCGTGATCGTTTAATGAGAGTGATTATGATTACATCATAATATAATATGCTTTATGCATCTTCATTAAATGCTATGATTGTAGAGTGCTGTAGGGCACAGATATACTCTTAAAATATACAAAATATGCATGCGAATATGCACTAAAAAGAAGAAAAATATTCCAAAGCAATATGCACTTTCGAAAACACATTAGCTTTTTTTTACACGCTTTATTCCAGTTACAGCAAAAGCCTTCATGTTCACAGATGTTCATTCTTCATTTAGCTCCTATAATTTAACATGGTAAAACCTGCAGTTTTTAAAACTTCCACTCTCAAATACACTTGTTTGCATACCAAATACACGTGCTTAGAACAACATTTATTTCGAATACAGCTATTTTTAAATGAAAGGAAAACCTCATCACATACATATCAAGATTGCACTAGATTACAACATGGTGTCTTAAATTTTCAAACTTGAAACTTTTGTTTTTGGAAAGAATGATTTTGTACTCCGATAAAATCGCGTCTACTTCACTAGATAGAATTGAACATTATTTAAGAGTAACAATATCCGACACAGCTCAAGATCAACTGCAGACTGTCCATGTCTCGTTTTCATTTAGCTTCTCTAGGTAGAATTTCGTATCCAGAATTTCGTTTCGGAGGGGATCCAGCCTTGGCATGTATACGAAATGGACGTAAGTACACCTATTATATTCATTTTATATAGAAATCAGAATTTCGATGGGGGTACACCGCTGTCTCTAGGTATACAGAATCTTCAAACATGCTTAGCGTTTTTCTCACATCCTTTATTATTTTCATCCACGGTAACACCTTACAAACGGTGATCTGGAAGTTGTATTTACATTGCACGTGTGTTACGTAACAACGCTACGAGATTTCATTGGTGCGTGTGGATGGCACGGCCTCGCTTCATATTCTTATGCTCTCTAATATGCTAAAAATGCTCTCTAAGAAAAATTTATTGACGTGTTATTGAACAAAGGAATTATGCACCACTTACACAATTTCTTTTCATATATTTATGCTATCGGTTCTTAGCAATAAAAGCTAACCAACTACAGCCTATAGCTCAATGACAAGCAGTTCCTGATAGCTTACGTCATAACATGGCGGCAGTTGATTTAAGCGCACGACTGGAAATGTTTGGAAACAAGGCTTGATAAACAGACCACAGAAAGAAAAGAAAGTGCTTTCCAAAATCTGCTTTAGCAGAATATTTTTTTACTGCAATAAAAGAAAAAAAATACCGGAAATGTCCATTGTCGATATCTGAAGCGTAGTGACCATGTATAAGAGTAGTGACCATGAATAGGCTTGAGTTCACATTTTACACAGCTTCGTTTCTGGAGCTGTGCTAGGTATTGAATTATGAACCTAAAAATGCTTGTGATAAGTCGTAATTTTAAATAGGCTAACTTTCCTCGCCTCAAGGTGCGTCTTAGATTTGAATTACCCGTACCGAAATTAGAAACGTATGTGGGCACTATACTCAATTCTGAAAAGAAAATACGAAGAGCATTCAGACAGATGTTCACAAACATGTCCTTAAATATCATATTTTTGTCGATTAAATTTATTAAAGCAGATAGTCTGAAGACCATGTTCTTTCTGCACTTAATTTTCGACAATTTTGTTTGTTTTTTCTAAGCTGAGGGCAAATGGTTGTTTAATATTACTTGTTATTGCATGAGAATTCATTCTTGCTAAATAAATTTCCAAAAGGAAACATTTTTAGTTCTATAATTTGTATACCGGTACTGTATATAACGATGCAGATATTATGAAAATGTACTGATCGCAACATACATGATATTTAACATTTTGGTTCTTCTTGACATTGAAAGGATATTACTGAAAGATACTAAAATCTGTACTTATAATCTTGTTACTGCAATAAAACCTTATTCACTGAATCTGTT
This sequence comes from Lepisma saccharinum, assembly GCA_022664845.1. Lineage (NCBI taxonomy): Eukaryota > Metazoa > Arthropoda > Insecta > Zygentoma > Lepismatidae > Lepisma > Lepisma saccharinum. The sequence continues at coordinate 45,109 of JAGDQP010000129.1, forward strand.
TTACGGTATGAATTTGTTCCAGTGTAGAAACAACGTTACAGCAACCGTACATTACTTTCTCTCTCTGCAAACATTGTTATGTGCTTTCTTCAAATGAAGAATTGGAAATAGTCTTGTACGTGCAACCCTTTAGAAAGAATACTAGAATTCTGAAACATGAAGATAGGGTTTAGAAGAAGAATTTCGATAAAACCAACATTAAATGGTTTGGTGATGGGAGGGGTCTTCTAACAAGACCACCATTCTCAGTAGTTGGTCTCTAGGATTGACCATAGAATTTTTTCCCCTTTTCCTTTACGAAAACCACCCCATTTTCCCTGTGTCCATCATTTATACGATCTTCCTCCCAGGAAATGGCAGGAAGTAAGATTATTCCTTCGCCTTTTCTTTCTTTTTTGCCTCTTCTTTCTCTTCTCTGTTTCTTTCTTTTCTTCTCGTAGAAAGATTGGTGGTTCGGGTAGAGCCGAAAGTTCTTATCCAAAGAAAGAAGAGGAAGACATCTTTCTAAGTTCTGGATCGCTAAACATGACGGACTTGCGCACTTTTGGATAAAGAGTTTTCTGAGGAAGTAAAAATCATCATTTTGATAATGCACTAAGGACAGAAGAAAGAATCTATAGGATGATAAAAAAGGATGATGATCATGTCCTTTTCGTCTCTTTTTGACTACTCTATAATATAACTTGCTTGTGGTCTGTATAGCTGAGAGAAATAAATAAATTGGTCCATACATACACGTCATTAAAACCAAGGACTTCTGTTTCCTTTCATAGTGATTGCCCACGATGAGGATAAGGTTAGCAATCATATTTTTTGAAAAGACCATTAACCAAGAATATTTGACACGTATGAACGAATACTAGAGAGCAAAAATTGCTTTGTTACCTTTGATCTCCACATTGCACGGTAAACTAACGTCATAACCAATAAACGCGGTCATCATTTTCCTTTCCTTTTTATTTTTTTCTCAAATCAGGTTTAATGGATGAGAATACGGATATTGAAGATTGCCTTTTCCTTTATGACGAGGAATATGAGCCAGTTTCAACATCATTGGTCAATTTCACTAACATTTTTGTTCTCTATCAATTCACTATTCTTCGTGGGATTACTGTCTTCATAATATATATACCTGTAAAGCCCTATTGCTGGTGAATGTAGGTTTCATTTTATTCCGATAATTTTGCTATAATTTGTCTATATTTTTTATTTGTCCGATGAAGAGGTCAGTCAACATGTATCATTAAACAGCAAGTACATCGCAAATACTCTTAGAAAAGTAGGTAAATGGTCGGATGTCGCAATATATTGGCAGTGTTTACCTTTTATGATTCATCAACTTCAGTTATAGCAAAACTGAAGCCATTCTGGTATTTTCCCCTCACAACATATATTAGAATATACGTAGATATTTTAATATATGCTATGCCCACGAACACATATTTTTCTTCCGATCAAATTTCATTCCCAAGTTTCGTACGTATGCATAAATAGTGAAATACTACTAGCTTGTTACTTTTGATTTAAACGAAACTCACTTTAACATTTTGTTTTGCAGCTTGTGAACCAGGCGCTTAGGCTTGACGGAAGTTTAATGACAATGGTCCCCGTCTATTAGTAATTTAAGCTATACACATAATTTAGTGTGTGTATTTAGTTGCACTTTATTCCTTGTCTTCATGAGTATTTCTAGTACGTTTCGAGAGATTTACTTCCTCTTTTTTCATCTTAAAATTGTACCTATTACACACCGTATTTTCTATTCAAACTGTACCTATTACAAACCGTATACTTCTATTCAAACTGTACCTATTACAAACCGTATACTTCATGCAAACTGTACTTATTACAAACCGTATATTCATATTCAAACAGTACATGTTACAAACCATATATTTATATTGAAAGTGTATCTGAAAATGAGAGAAGAGGAGCTCTCTGAAACTTAGTAGAAATAGGAGGATAAGGGACAAAATACAACTAAATATATAATCTGCTATTATTATCTTTCTCCCATACTAAATTATTGAACTGCTGAAATGACGAAATTGAAGCACGTATATACATTTCTGGTTTATTCTGGAGTTTAAATTAGTATCTGATTTTGGATGCTGTTTCAAATAGCTTATCTCGAATTACGGAACTTCTTCTGGTTAGATCGCAAGTGACCCAATATCTGCGTTACCGGCTTTATGTTATTCGTGTTGATACCTGTCTATAACGGATATCCTATTCAAAATTGTCACTCCCGTCATTTTCAGCTAATTTTGATCCAATCTGGTAGAAAATGCGTTGATTACGTGCAAAAATTATCGATTAAGTCTGTGTGGCAACAGTTACTCCCATTTGTTTCCGCAAGGCGAATGTTATGCTTTGACTTACGTAAACTCTTAAAATACTTACGGGAACAAATAATTAGTGGGAATATGGCAAAGACCGAGTAAGTAAAAAATTTCACCTTTTGAGATGTTTGATCTTTGTTGTTCTTTGCGACAAACTCAACCAGCTTCTTTAAAAAATGGAAAGGATTCAACATATTAAAAGTAAAAAAAATGGAGATTGGAGAGAAAACAGATAAGTCCAAGGAAAGGAACTGCAAACAAATAAAGCATTAGCGCGTTACCTATATAACACGGAAAGTTAAATACATCGAACTAAATCGTACATATTTAGTGGTATTATTTGACGCTACTTTCCCTAACATCATGTGGGAATACACCAGTGTCACATAATTCCGAATGAAACATTAGGCAAATCAGCTCCCTAACACATACTTCCATCTGTTAATCTCATCACAATATATACGTGCAGCATTCTCGACACAAACCCTCGAAACACTAATCATTTTCTATATTTCTAATATGCGAGACTATGTACGTATTTCCATATTTGCGCTTCTCATCCATTTTCATTTCGTTCAATTAGAGCGGATGTGTCAAGTAAAACCTCGTGCAACATGCTGTCGAAGGAACTGGTTGCTATGAACCTGAGTTTCTTGCAAAGAAATATTGTACAGTATGTTTGTTGAAAGAATTTACAAAATTCTAGTTTGTTTGTTGTCGTCATATTTAAAGTTAAATGGCAGTAAAGAAGCCCCTAAATCCTCGGCTGGTCTTCTATTTTCATTTCTCACAGTACCTGGTAAACTTTCTTAGTCTCCCTTCTCTTTCTTCTATCCATCTCTTCGTTGTGACTAAGTCTGGAATAAGAACTTGAAAGTCATGTTTATCAGTGTCGCAGTGTCTTTTACAGGGCTAAACGGGATCTTTCAGGATTAGAGAACTCCGCGACTTCTCCTTCTTTGCGTGGATTCCAGATAGAAATTGGAATTCCATGCGGAAAAGACATGGGTTCGCGTCTCAAGACCAATTTTCCTTTGTTGGACTCTAGAGAGATAGCTCTGGCTCAAAGGGATGCTGGAAGAAACTCCGTTGCATCTTGTGGAAGATAGGGCAGATGAACAAAGAGGGAAGCAGCCCTGTTTTAGGAAATTAAGTCAGTTTACATGCAAGGTCACATGCGCCACCCTCACCCTTCCTCCTTCCTCACCTTGTTCGCCTGCTTTTACCTTCTCTGTGTCGTCACGTGTTCAGTGAATTGAAAAGTTTAAAAGTAAACAAATGTTGTCAGTTTGACAGAGTGAAAAACAAACAGATTGCTAGCTCATTTATTACTGTTTCAGTTGACGTTCAAGAGAGAAAAATAGTGTAATATCTATATACGTAGTTTCGTTGTCATTTTCTCTCTTAAAAATGCACATTACTCTTAACAACTAGTTATGTTTGTTGCTTATTGTAACAATAAATTAAAAAAAAATCAATATTAAGTTGAAGTTTCCTATAAATAAACTGCACTTAGCAACAAATGAGTGAGAAACTGCCATATGTAGTATGTACACGCTGTCAATGATATTGATGAAATTTAGAGATTTACATTTCTAACTTTCCTCTTTATTGACTTCACAAATCAAGTTTCACATAAATTTTCTTATTTTTTTATTGTCTTGATGCTAAATTTAATAAACAATATGAAGTTACCTAAACTACTTTGATAGTGGCATTGGATAAATGAACCTTTCCATGAGAAATGCTCAAACGACAGCTAACCTCAAAAGGTGTACTATTTAGCTAGTGATAAAGATTATGATACATGTTACAAAACTGAAGCGTGAAACCAATTCTCGCAATTTAACTTCGAAGTCTCAAAACGGACAAAAAGCGAACCCACCCCCACCCGCTCGCTAGTTCAGCTAAAACCATCTCATGATTCCTCGAGATTGAAAAAGTCTGACTGATCTTTAGGGAGTTTAATCCGTTTATTAGGTTAGCTACTTTTCATATTGTTCTCGTTTTCACCCAAACGACTGTACTTGTGCATGTTACATACGTATCTGAAAGTTCATAAATTGTTACTGTTAGCTATCTAATTATTATAACCAAAGATGTTTTAAGACAATTCGCATAAAGTTCTCTCGTTCATTGATTTCTTGTGTTTTGAAATGAAATCCTTATAAGTTTTATTTAATCAACATGGTGATAAATTAAGTCAAATAATTTAATATTAGAACTGTTTATAATAACTGACAATATGTGTATGTTTTAAAGTCGCAAGACGCCGTTTAGTTTTCATCTCTCGTAATTGAAGATAATATTGTAGTTCTTTCGTAAAACATTTAGTTTGATTCATAATAAATAGAGAATTCTGTATTCAAATATTTTTTCATAATTAACATATATTGTAACTGCCGTTCTGATATATAAATAAAAGTTTTGTCCGGTTTGTATATATATAACCAACGTGAATGATCTATACACAGAGCTATAGAGAAGAAATTAAATCAAATAAAAGCAAAATAAATGGACGGCATTGGGAAGTAAACAACTGAAATTGAACAAAGATATTTTTTCACAAAAGGATTTATTTTAACAATCCAGCATGGTTATTTAGACACTAAAGTGTAGTTGTTCATTTCATGAAAGTGTACATTCTTAGATCCTGAAGTCCATAGTTTCTACATTGAAATTTCCCTAGAAGATTTTTATATTTTATTTTTTTTCAATTGCCATACATATATTTCATTTTATTTCAGTAAGGTAATAAAATGTAATAGTTGTCTTTCCAATTACTTTAGTCTTGTGCGTTCTGTCTTATTAAGGAGAGGGAAATGTATTATTCAGAACGCAAGACTTGATGAGAAAATTTCACTTTAAAAATGAGCGACCTACTTTTCCTTTTTACTCTTGTTTCTCCCTTTTGTGAATATCTTAAATGGAACCTATTTGTGTCTGAAAGAGTGAGTTTTAATAAATGACTAAAGCATGACAATGCTTCAGCACACTAATGGCTAAAAAAAAAAGGGAAGACCTCCTTACGCAATTTAAATTATGCGAAAGGGAGAGGGGAAGAACGGTTGTAATACTATCATTTGACAATCTGAGTTTCCCTTTCTATACAATATCCTTTCCTCATCTGACACACTGCGCTCATTCAACGCTTTATTCTCAATGTTGTTCCCTATTTCCCCCTGTTCTGTAGTCTTGGCTTCCCTCGAACGTAAAGCATTTTGTAGGGTTTATGAGCGCTACGAGAATATATTTACGGTCGTTGATGATCGTCCCTTTAACAGACGAATTTTCAAACGATCCTTAGAAAATAGGATTTTAGTTTTCCCCTTTACGTATCTGAACTGTTATTCATAGTTGCTAACAAAGCAATAAAATGTCCAGACTTAGTGAATATGGCGAACTTGCGAAATTATATAAGAACTATTAAAACATAATTTGTTGAATTTGAATAACACAGGGTTGAAGTGTTTCTCTTTGGAGCTTTTATTGTTTAGGTTATCTCGAAAGAAATAAGTAGCCTAGTGCTGCCTTACCTGAGGTTTTTTCTTTTAGCTTAGTGGAAGGTTTGTTCATCTTCATGTTCTGTAATACTGTATTCTGAAACAAACCTCATCATGCTGTATTAAGCTATTAAACAAAATATTTGTGGCTGTCCATCAACTGCTTATTATTTCAGTTTTTTAATTTTAAATAGTCGTTAAAGACTTTAAAAAGAGGTTTAATTCCACTTTTGAATCCACATATTCGTGTTCATTCATGTATTATTTACCACATCCATCTCTCTCCCTCTCTCTCCTGCTCTCTTTCATAAACGTTTGAAAAATTTTAAAAAGTATTATTAGTGATTTAGCGTATTTAGTGATTCATAATTTATTTATCTTGATATCATATTAGTATAAAATCAAAGCGACATTTTATTAAGTTAAATTCTCAGTAATCTTTACATGCTAATACAGTTTTACATACTTACTAAACGCGCTCCTAGGTTTCGTCTTATCAATTTCATTTAGTACTACAAGTAATCCATGAATATTGCTGTGTATTTTGCCTGTAACCTTAAATAAGATCATTAGTGACTCTTACTTTAAAGCACACTACTTATCTGTTATATGGCGTATGCAACTTCTTCAGTAATTTGTTCATTAAATGCTATAATGTTGGTTCGTCCTGCCCAGTAATCTTGGAATCACAAACCTGCATCTAAGCAGAACACTTTTCTTTATACAAAAAAAGCAAACTAATTAAGAAAGAGGGATGCCCCTTGATTTAAACCAAAAGAACAATTTAAGTTTCTTTAAATTTAGTCTCATTAAAGTGAGGGACCTGAACTTTCCTGTATTGTTCATATAGTAAGGTTATTGCACAATTTTATTGACCAGGGAAATATTTTGCATTTAGAAAATCTACAAATTTACAGCTAATCGCTCAATTAGAGACTTTAAAGTTTCATCTACAATAAACTAAATCATAATGACTGATCTGACCAGAGAAGTATCCCAACAGAGAAATCAGGCTCCAGGACAAGAACCATCTTTTCTAACAGAACATCGTATGTACAACGGTTTGGTGAGAGCAATGAAAAAAACAGGCAACTTTGAGTTACAGTTCATGATACATGTGCGAAAGTAAGAGGTAGCGTTGTTTGACGTTGTGAACCAGAGAAGAACAGTTTATGATGCCAAATGTAGAGACCACAAACTAACGACTATATAATTTGGTATATTGGTATTAAGTCAAATGCTTGCAAGAAAATACTATAAAGAAAGATTTAGCACAATTAGGCTATAGATATCTTATTTGCCTTTTTTCCTGATTGCTTGAACATGAGTTAATTCTATTGTGATGAAGAATAAATTCACAGCAGGATAATAGTGTTTCAATAGTATTATCCCCGCTGCAATGCATATTCACTATTCCAAAGAAGAGTGGAATATAGCTACTGTATTGAAGCGCAAGCAGTTTGTGATTAAAAATGGGGAGCAATTATATGAATATCCTTGCTACAGATTTTTAATTCCAGCTTGATACTAAGCATGGTGCCAAGACCGAGACTGGTCTTGGTCTCGTGTTACTCTCGTCTCGAATTCGAGACCGAGACTAAGGTCTAGGAATCGAGACGAGACCAAGACACTATGCATCGAGACTATCCCTCGAGACGAGACTGAGACTTGCCTCTCGAGACTGCAAGGATTTTTTCATGAATGTCGATAATATTAACTTAATGCTTTTATTTATTGTTTTATAATAGGAGTCTTATGATAATTAGATTCCTTCTGATAAATTTTATTTAACATGTTATTATTGCAGTTTAAAAATATGACTAAAATTCAAATAAGTTGTCAATGCCAAACTATTTCTTGTTTTTTTTTTCAACAGTCATGTAAATGTGTTGGAGATTGATTCGAGAACGGGTAAATACAGACATTAATTTTCTTCTGGGAATTTTTATCTCTATGCTTTCTTCCTGCTAATAGTCTTTTACTCTCCCATTTATATTAGCCTCTATTAGACTGATTCCGTAAAGACTGTAAAGCATACGTCACAAAGTAAAACAGTCTAAATTCAAATATAGGTCTTTTCTTATATCATTTACTTTAAAAAAAAAAAAAAAAGAAAGAAGGTGGAAGAATTTTTGTAATACTAAAACGGTATTTCAGAATAGATGCAGATAATCTAACGTTCTTTAAAAAAACTCGGGGCTCAGCCACGGGACTGTGCACATGAGTTGCCGCCAGGTTTCATCACCGGGCGTTCAATTTGGATGACCTACGCAGGCTCCAACTCGTCTCACCCAGACAGTTTTAACGACATCTAGCCAACACCACTTTTGTAGCCCATATAGCTCCTGAGTTGGAAATTATTAGGGTGAAGTGGATGCCAAATTTCTCGGGACCCACTTATTCAAACTAAATGATCTGTACGTGCTTTAACTCGTCTCGTTGATACCTCATCAACGATAGCTCAAGCACCTTCGTACTCCTAGCAGTTCCTTAGTTGAAAGTTACTATAATAGGTGGAGATGATACCTTTATCTCCGGACTTCTCAATACCCTGATCCAACCTGGATGATCTATAAGGGTTTCAACTCGTCTAGACGATATTTTTCCAAGGTCACGTCAATCATCTTCATAGCCCTTGTAGTTCCTGATTTGAAATTTGTTGACAGAAGAACATAGAGGGGATATAAGAGTGTACATAATATGCCTTAGATACAGTACAGTTATTTTTTTAAATCTATGCGTTGTTAGGACTGTTAGAATGGCATTTTAATCTGATAATACGGCTACTTTGAAATACCAGTGTGCTTATTCCAGTTTATAAGATTCGCAATACGCTGTTATTTGAAAGTTGCGCCTACCGGGAACACACTTCACTCTTTCCTTTTTGCTTTAATGCTTCACTCTTTATTTGTTTACAATAATCCACACCTATGGACATCTGAATTGATTGTTTTAATCAGTCAAGAGCAGTATTGTAAACAAATCAATTCGTGTAGAGGTCGGTAAATAGTATTTTCATTTTCTTTGCATGTGATTATTTTTTGTACAAAAGTTGACGATAGCTAATTTGTTACACTCTTTAAACTTGTTCTGTAATCATCTCCGGTACAAATCTTGTAATTGATTTTTAACTCACTTCCCATCATCCGATTTCTTTGAAATTTTGTAAACTTGCTTGCTTCCGATGACAATACAATATTCAATCATTAAATATACAATAGAATAATCCAGTTAACTGTAATTAATTAATAAATAAAATAATTGGAAGTTATCCTTAAATGCACGCAACTCCGCATTTATTGTGTGAAGTTTGGGTTGCCTATCCCGCAGGGAGTTTAATATTCATATAAAAAATAACTTAAAAAGTTTTTTTTTTTAGAAAAACACGTTTGTTTAAGATGAACTAAAAAGTAAAAAAAAAAATAATAAATTGAATTAATCTTATGAACTAATCGGAAAACAAAAGCATGGGTGTTCTTGCTTACCTTATTATAAAATCATAATAAAATCGAGACCAAGACCAAGACCGGAATTTTCAGGTCGAGACGAGACCAAAAGCAAGACTGTCTTCAGAAATTCGAGACGAGAACGAGACTGATGCCAGTCTCGTCTTGTCTCTTCTTGATACCTATTGGCAATTTTGAACGGAAATGTCTATAAATTAAATAAATGAGATAATGCAAGAACGTGCAACCTAGACTGATAAAATATAGACATTGCCTATAAATACTGTCAAATTACACTTTCAGATTTAGAGCATCTTCGACGTAAGTAGCAAGATAAGAAAAGTAATAATAATATTGTATCACAAAATATTGCTTCTACCGTTTGTAGATCTTCCACTGATAACACGATATTAATTTAGCGTTTAGATAACATTGAAAGTCCTGCGTTTCAACATTTTATTCACGCGGAAACGTGGATTCAACCAGACTTGGTTGAATAATCCTCAAAAAGCCGTAGGCCAACTTGTAACGGAGGGAAATCTACGGAAATACTTCAGGCACGTTTCCTCTGGAAACGTGTTAATTGAAAACAGTAAATTGTAACTCAATCCAATTCAAGTTCTCAACGGAGAACAACCCATTGCGCCAAGAAAAAGATGGCAGGTCTTTGACGATACAAGTTGTAAAAGGACTAATCTAGAAACGAACCACCAACAGTCTTGACGCAAATCTGTAATAAAGCTAAAATCAATCATGCCGATGGATAGGAAGCGTTTATTAAACACACCTTTTAACCCACTTATCCGTCAAATCCCACGCTAAAAGTTTCGGACGATTCAGTTAATATTAGAGCAATAGCTAGAAATAATAACTTGAAATTGTTTCTTCATGTTACCAAACTTGCACGATGATAGTCACTTGATTCTGGTTTATCTTACATTCGTGTTAAACCAATGATAAACTCCAGTAGAAAGCCGGTCAGGAGATAATAAATATTATGCACACGGTTAAGGTTTGATCCACAAGATGGAACTTTACTCCAGGAAATAGTTTACAATGTCGTAATTATAATTTTCTATTTTTTTCCCCCTGTATTACTAAGCATTATTACGTTTGTTCTCTTATTAGAGTTTTCTTTAGTGAAAGCATTTGCAACACTGAATGAAGGTCTATGACGATGACGTTTCTCGACTTAGTGTCCGCTTGACTAAGAGACCGTGAGTTTTCTAGATTGCGTATTTATTTCTTCGCTGAATGTATTTCGGTATTCACATACATTTCTTTATGTCAGTTTCGGATTTTTAAGTCTAACCAGCGTATTAGTAACGGTAGGACAATGCTTGAACCTTCCCATCTTGCCCATTCTTTGAAGTTTTAGCGTATGACAATTTTATGCCTTTTTCTGTATTCTTTTACTTCTGTTTTTCTTCTCTAAGAAAACTCCAAGAAGATTGCTTTCTTTCTTTCTTTCTTTCTGTGTCAGAGATTTTTTCCAGTTAGTCTTATCTTTTTCTCATGAGTTTCTTTAGTTTTGAGATATTCTTTTTTATGATTTTGCGAGTTACACTAATTCACAAAGTGCAGTATTAGCATCATCATGGACAATTACAAGATTAAATTGAAAACACATGTATATAAGTTGTTTGGTGAATGTCGTGAGGGAACTACTGATAATGATCTTTCCGTAGCCAGGTACCGACCACAAAACTATTCTTACTAAAAGAAGTGGTATCAATTAAGAAAGATGGTACAAATTCGAATTTAGCAAAATACTCACTTATAGCTTCTACTTATCCAAATGGTCAACGATGCTCTTGGTATTTGCGATCCTGTGTTCGATCCCCGTGAAGGATCACAATTTTGTTGTTGACTAACATCGTGATTTCAATTTAAAAAGTTATTTGAATTAGGAGGTAGTGGCCTCCGGTTTCGAAAACCAGATAAAGGATAAACGGGTGTCGTTGCTTTGACCACGTAACTTAACCGTTGAAATATGAGCAATGAGCTATCGAGCCAAAGGATGTTTAATTATAGTTTTCAGTGTTTACTTAGAACTTACCCCAGAAATTTTTAGTATGTGGTGATTACTGTATGAACGTTTCTTAAGCATGTATATACCCAAGTTCGGGGTAGCATCTAAATCGTAGCCGAAGTAAGATAAGCAAGAAAATATGATTGAAACAGGTTTATATGAGTACGTTAGATTAGTTGAACAAGCGGTCATTTATTTTTATTTATTAGAAGTTAGCACGGATACAGCAAGGGCCATTTTACACCGTTCTTGTAACAATGTGATATAACAATAACAGTAACAACAAATAATTATACAGTAGGAATAAGCTCATTGTTTTCATTCCAGATTCTCATGACAATTCTTTAGAAATTTACTTTTACTGAGCCAAAAATCTGGTAGCAATTGAAGAGTATTGTAAAGATATGACAATCTGTAGACGAGAGATCGTTGGACCAAACGCAATCTAAGTTTTGAGAGGTAGAAATGGTGTTGGTAACGGGCATTTTATCTGGGTACTCTTAGGTTAAAAAGCGGAAAAACATAATTCGTAAGCAGAACAACTAGACACTCATATGCCTAAACATACAGAATTGCGTATTTGGAGTGAATACTCGTTCATTACCTTTTGTATACACTCTTGATCATAATGTTGAAATGTACTGTTGTTCGATAGATGACTTCCAAACCCATATAGATATACAAGACGTTCAGATAATCTTGATCATGTTGTCGAAGTATATCTTGAAGTATATCGAAAAGACAAGAAGCAAGCGTCATAATCTTCCACAAACGAGAAAGCTAGAATATACTTTCGTTTCTGACTGTTTGCCTTAAATCCGAAATGCTTTTCGCCCAATGTCTAGGGTCAATATAGTGAGTACTTTTTACCCAGTAAGAAGCATTTTCTAAAGAAAAAAGAACATTTGGTTTAATAGTGCTAATTAATTTTTGCACTGCCGCTTGATCAAATATATATATATATTTTTTTTTGCATTGAATCCAACGTTTCAAGAAAGATGTACATTTTTCTGCACATTGTCCATCTTCACAAAGTACCCGTTTAACAAGTGCCCAATAGTGCTAAAAAGGACGTAGTTTAGGGGTGTTAGGTTAATCCGATTGCTTCTTATTAAATTCCACCTGATTTATTGAAAACAAATTTGTTGCCAATTTGGAATAATATGCTGTTACAAATCAGGCCAGAATAGTACAGTACTTTGGTGTTTCTTTAGGAAAGGCAATAAACGTTTTCTTTAGACACTGAGGCAAACACACAAGAATTTATGGTGCTTTTATGGAAGAAAGGGCGCCTCGATCTCCACTTTGGCAAATTGCTTGATTTACAAGAACTTTGAGGTCAAATGTTTTAAGCGAAAATGATTTTAAAGCATCTGGAATGTCAGTTTTATTCTCATAGCCAAAATACTAAAGTTTTGGAGCTGTGGCAAAATCATAATATATGATTCGTCATCCATTACAAGGCAGTAGTTTGTTTTGTAAATCAACAAACGATACAACTGCTTAAATCTTGTTAAGGCAATATTTTTTTGAACGCTTCCTTTGGGGAGTTCTGCTTTCAATAGAACTTTATGTTATTTCGTTTTTTGATTCTTTCAGTGGTAGATTTGGTTGATCCAGCATTTTGTGCCAAATTTTGCATTGATATTGATGGCGTCTTCTAAATGAAAATGAGTTATTTTTTGTCTAACGTTCGATCTTTTGTCCCTCGTGGTCATCACTTTTTGGCTTTTCACTTGTCGTCTGCGTTGTGGTAAACTATTCTATAGTTCTTTAGCTGTCCATCTTGATGTTTTCACCTTCTTTGCTATCAAAATGTCAGGTTACCATTGCAATCCAAGTGCGCAAAAAATTGGACCTTCTTCACCTTTCAACGTTATTCTCTTCAGTATTAATTCGTAGAGAAAGAAATATACAATGAATAAACTCTCTAGAATGTACTTTTTAAAATCAGATATATCCAAGTTTACATTCAACAAACAAGGTATGAGAAAATTGTATTTGAAAGACGTGCAAAATTTTTGTGACAGACCTTAATTTTATGAAGAAATTTATTTATTTTCCCGTTATAAGCAGTACGTTATTTCTTCATTTAGCGTACCATTGACCCAGTGTAGATAAGTACTCCAAAGTACACATCCCTTTTCTTAATTGCGTACATTTGCCACTTCGTAATGTATTCACTCATTTATTACAGTGTAAGGATATTAGTGTCAAGAAAAAGGTGGTACTGGAATAGAAGTTCAGGTGATGTAGGTGATCACCGCCCATTATGGTTGGGAAGTTCCATCTATTCAGGATGCCTTACCGTTTCCTCTTCCTGCTCTTGGGAATGCCGTCTGTAACTGAACTAACCGACAAAGTTGTGTTCCTGTGTGGTAGGCTTTGAAGTGACGTGATGAAGGGTTAGAGTCAATGGTCATTCACTTTGAAAATATTCTTGGATATTATTTGTGCCTTACATATCCAGACCAAGGTTACCGTTCTCACATAATTACTTATGTACGATGATACTTTTGATAAATGTTTACAGTTTACTGAGGATGGAAAAATTACCTCTATTCATTCAAGAATTAGTGCAAACGTATGAATTTCTTGTCTTTTATCTGTTTGGTTTTTACCTAATATAACTTGACTACGTTGTTCTTACTTGTACAATAGTTCTTGGTGCGAATTTTCCGAACTTCTGACTACTTTTGGCCACTTTTCATTTGCAGAGGTGGTAGTAACTATACTATAACTCCAAAATATATTTGAAAAAATCAGCAGGTGTTGCCCAAATGCTTCAAACGATATTACCGTTTCGATATTATCATTTACTCTTATCTTATAATTAGCTTCATTGTATGTTTGAAACCTTTCACATATTTAAGGGGTGGTATTCCTTGGCGAGCATGATTACCGGAATAGTGATAAGACAGTATCGGAATAACAACCTATCTTTAGGTTCTCTATTTGCATTCGTCTGATAAAATTTAGGCGAAAAATATCTCAATCAGGATGACCTGTAACTGGATTCGAATACGCGCAACGTCCCAGTACTGATTCAAAGTCTGCAACATTAGCTACTGAGCCATTGTAGCTGTTTTCTTCACAACTATTACGTAAATAGTCATCCATGTTTCATTATAGTGACACACAGTTCATATGGATTGGGCAGCTTACAAATTAAGGGACTAAATCTATTATTTTCATTATATTCGTGAAAACTAGCGTAAAGAATTTAATCTCTGTAGTGGAGTTTCAGAATTAAGGTTTAAATATTATTCGTGTTAGATGATTATCCTATACTAAGCAATGCTATTTATATTAAATATTTCAATTATTTATACTGTCGCAGTTTTACTTTATTTTAAAACTTTGTGTTCTAAATATGCAAGAATTACAGTACCAACATTTTGAGAAAGACCTTACAATTCATTACGTTCAGGTGTTGTAAACACACTCTACAAATATGTTTTATTACTGTATTTTCTCTTGTGTCCACGTATAACGGCTTTTCTATGTACTCTACAAGTATCATAAAAGGCAAGCTTTGTCCTGTTTCTGGTATAACACCAAAATTGCCTGGCATTTGCGGCAATGGGAAGTTCCTTTTTGGGTTGCATTTAATGCAGCTGAAGTGGGGCGTATTTACCTCACCCGTTGAACATAAATCTCTTCCGCAAAGCGGGAGGTGTTTTTGCAGAAGTCAAGAGGAAAAGGAGGGAAAAAAATAAAAGGTCAAAACGCCTCGCGTATTTGAGTTTTCATGGTGCTGGAATTAGCGTACTTCACCCTTGGGATTTGTTACTTTCTTCCTTTCCTTTCCTCTCTCTTTCTCTTTCTACTTCTCCCACCCCCTCCACTTCACTTACTCCCTGTCTCTCTCTTTCTCTTTTGTTTTAAAATCAACCCATAATGCGCAGAAGTAAGCGCCATGTATAAAATATGCAAATGAAACGCATGAGGTCACTCATTTATAAGTGTATCTCATATTTATGATCGAGCGCGTGTGAATGCTGATTAGTATTTAACTCTATGACGTCAACACAAAGATCTGTCCCAGCAAAGGTGATTTCAACTTGACGATTTAAGTATATAGATCAAAGAGACGAAGTTACAAACAAGTACCTCCCAAAGGTTTTAGATAAGACAAGGATGACAAATACATTTCACCAAATGTCGGTCTTGTAGAGATTAGATTAAGTAAACCATTGCTTTAAAAGAATATAGAACTGCTTTCAAATATAATAAATTTAAGAATCAGCCAAAACATTTACAATAAGTTTAGAAAATAAATGAAACATTTTCAAGTGCTTTTTGGTAGAAATTTCCGATGATATTTAGGCTGTAGTTTCACAACACAAAACATACTTGTTTCCTGCTTAGTCTAATTATTGTGCTTCACACCTATTTTGTAGCGTGTACTTTATTCCTGTTTATAGAATATAGCATCGCTTTCAGAATTAGGATAACGGTATGCAGGAACGAAGAATGTTGCTGCCATTTGCGGATATTTTGAAAATGAGTGCTTCATCACAACTATGGATAGCTTTCATAAATTGATATTAATTTAGTATAATAAATAATAATATGGGAAAATAATAATTTAGTACCCCGTCTAGTAACAAAGTTGTAATGGTTGGAAGTAATTAAAACTAGCAGCCACTTAAATCAGGAATTGTTTGAGTGTTCAAATAAAGAATACTACCTGTCACAGTTTTTGTTCACAGACAACTAGTTTAACTGCTGCCGATTCTTTAAAAACTAGAAATAAGTTTTTTTTTTCATTAATCGTTTCTTATGAGCCACTTGAACAAGTATAACATAAAACAAATTATGAGTTATTACAGAAGCAAATTGTCTGACGAACATGGTAAACAATGTTTACGTAATTTTTAGAAAGAAACTATTCGTTTACGATTCTGTTTACTAACTCTCGGTTTGGTTAGCTGTTACCCCCAAATAACAGTTTCTTAGTATTGCTTTCCAAACATTACATACTTTCTAATAGACTTCCAATTTCTGCAAATTAAACCATGAGATTTATAGAACTTGCCCTTTCAAATTATTATTTTTAGTCGCTTCCGAAACTTAAAACAAATGATGTCATTGGCCATCCATGGAGCCGCATAACATTTAGACCAATAGTTTAGAAGAATGTGGTCAATCACTGTCCGTTGATCAGGTAAGTTGGAGGTCCAGCAGGTTCAAAGCTATTCATCCTGACAACTCTTTCCACTGCGTTTCTCTGTTACACCGAGCGAATGTCGTTATGGAGCAGGAATAAATGATCCATACGTTTTCTATCTTATCGTGCGTGTTCTCCGAACGTGTTTGTTGTACTGTACATGTCATACGTAAAAGTGTTAATTAAATCATAGACGCTAGTTTAGACTTTAGTAGATAATTGAATTTAGCAAATAATTAATTTACACAGCATATTTGAATTATCGTAACTCCTTTCTGGGAAACAGACAAATCGATATGTAGTACATACCATCGTTTGCGATAATTAAATTCCTCGAAGTAATGATTAATTTCACAAGAACGCATTGCCTTACATTCTGAGTAATTAGCTAATGAGGCAATCGCATTTATTTGCAAGCTATTTATTATGAAGAAGCTGTGCATATTTTTGCGAAGGAAGCATAATGGATTCATCGATGTACCATGATGAGGAAGACTACTTCTAGTGTGTATGCACGTTGTCACTATCTTGGAACAAACCATTAACGCCAGCCTTTTATTATATCTTATACTATGTTCTCATCTTGTTTATTACTTTGTTCTTGTTTCATTCGCACCATCTCCTGCAACGGAACGGCCAATTTCCATTACTTAAACGAACGAGCGCCTATATTGCTTTAAAGCGAGGGGAGGCAGGCATTTGCATTTAAATTATCTAATATGTTATCAAAGGTCGGTCGTTGAGGATTTGGCGAATCGCGGGGAGTGAGAGTTTATTTGTGGTTGCTGAATATCCAAAGCGGGAGTACCGATAGAGTTAACTTGTTTACGCTTCCTCATGATTGAATGGGTATGGGAATGAAGATACGTATCGAACGGTTTTCACAATATCAAACTTCTCACAGAGTTATGTGTTTCAAAAAGGAGTCTACCTCTCTCAGAGTCCTTTAAAGAAGAAACTCAACTATATAATAAACAAGATAAATGTTATTTTATAAAAAATCACAACAGAAACAAGTGTTAATCTGATACACTTTTACATTCAAAGTGGATTTCTAACGTTTTCAATCCATGACTTATATTTTATGTTATACATTACGTTTATTTGGTGTTATAGGCCAAAACCAAGCTGATTCCTGTATAAATACTGTGCAATATGTATTGACATAGATATTATTGGCCTGGATTCTATTACTGTTTGGAACGTCGATGTTTTGGATTTAACTACGTATACGAAGCATAAATACATTCTAAAAATCTTTGGAAAATTAACATTAGCTCATTAGCTAATAACCATAAACTAGTTTCTAGCTGCCGTTGAAAATAGGCTCAAATTTGAAAGAAGAAAATCGTTATTGTTGCGTTTTACGGATACTTATATACTTTCGCTTTTTCAAGTTCGGGAGGTTCTGTACTTGTTGATTTTTAGACTCTAATTGTGCTATTGGACTGTTTCCTTATCTGTTTGCAGTTTTCCTTCGTAAAACATGAAATTCAATTTTGCTTCAATTTCAATTTTCATGTTACTGCGCGTAAGCATGCTGCCATTGCTGTACTAAACCTTCATTGTTTCTCTGTTGTCTTTAATTTTTCCAGTGGTACTTTTAAATTTGAAACATTGCATTGCTTCTTCCTAAATTGTTCCGTCTTTTTTCTATTTCGATAGGTATAGTTCTAATTATTCTGGGTTCGTTTTATTTGAATGTTTTCTAATTTCCTATGTAAATATGTGATTTACAATAATCTTTCTTTTATCTGTGTAGTCTTAGTAACTGGATTAAGGATTTTATAATGATTTTTCAATAATCGCTTCTCTGTTCACAATTAAATTTTTGTATTTCGAATAAGAGTGATTTATTATAAGCAGTTTTATCTTTCTAATCATGTTTTTCCCTTTAACTGATTTTATTTGAGCAGCAGCCAAAAATTATATTAGGATCTTTATCTTTTCTAAGAATTCAGCTATGTGTTTTTAAGGATCTTGTTCGTATTAGTTCTCAAAAGTTGTTTCATACACGGTCAGAAAAAGGTTTTCGGTCAAAAGAGCTCAACGACAAAAGGGCTCCGGATAAACCGTTTTCGGTATTCTGACCTGATGACCTGACCTTTAACAATTTCAATACAAGTTTTCAAGTTTTGAAAATACTATCTCCGAATGCTGTATGATTAGTGCACTTGAGATAAACAGAAACCAACCTGAAAATAACACACGGTGGGGACCGAGCGAACGCAGTGCATTGTACAGAAAAGTGTTATCAACTGTTAGTGAAACAATTGTAATATTCTTTTGGTGGCATTCTCTGAAACTCTTCTGCTAAGAATATCTTTACGTATAATGGATTTTAGCTCTTGGTTTACAATGTTCGCATTCCATGATGGAATATGCAATAACAAAGTTTAATCATTCACTTATTGCTGGTAAGAAAAAACTTTTTCTTTTATGTCAAAATCTCAGTTAGGATGATGGGTACCTCACGATCTTCTTGACAGGAGCCAGCACGTTATCTAGTTTGCCACACCGCTCAGTTCTTACTTTTAGAATATCTAATTGGCGTGTAATACACGTACAGTACATTTTCCTTATTAATTCTAAAAGTTAATAATTATCTGATACATGTTTTTTATTATGGACAAGGATTCAACCAGATACTTCACACAAACAGTTGAGAACTCTGCCACTGAAATGCTTTTAATACTGCTGGAAGCCTGCTTATTACACGCATGAAGCCAACGTTGACATATTCCTTTCCAAACGAGCAAATTCACATTGTCTTACCCAACTAAGAGGCAGGGAAGGTAAGGGTTGACTTTGCAAATGCAGTGTCACCGCTCTGCGCACTATTACCTATTTTACATAATCAGCCCTAGCCTACATATGAATAAGGTATAATGGTGGATTCCCTCGAATAGGTTTTAAACATCTATTGTTGTAACAAACGTTACTTTAGTATATAATGTTCTTTGCCGCGTACGCTAATATTGTCACAAGTACTGCTGTCCTGAGATGCCATACAATCCTTTCTCCCCACTTAAATCCTATGCTCAAGTCTGGATTCATAATTATCCTCTACTTCCCAACAGTTACGTTGTTTAGCTGTATTTCTTACTTTGTTTTAGTGAGATAAATGTGCGCCAGGCAACTAAAGCTTATGAACAGGAAGAGGAATTTGGGAAGAAAGCGCGGTGGCTTCATACTAGAGTTGATCTTGTAATTTGACAAGTCGGACTGAGGGAGATAGAACACATGCAGTCAGAATGGACGGCCTAGATTTGAACTCGAGACCTCCCAGATGCGAGTCAAAGACGGTGCTCGACCACATGATATAGACATTGGTTTCAGTAATAATCTTTAAATCAATATTGTGAACAGAGAACGACGTCATTTCACCATTTTGTTTCAAACATCTCCAAAATATGAATTCTTATTACTGTATCGCAATAAACGTATTTTTTTATATAATTTTATACATTCCATTGTCTTAGGAAGTTAGGCGCTTTTGTTTTGATCATGAAGAACGGCAGTTCTTCGAGTGACGCTGGAAAAGGACACTGTTAGCTTTATTCAGATAGTATACAGTTAGTTTCGGATCTACCGAAGTATAAGTTCGATTTTGATGCTTGAAATTACATTTGAGAGCTCTTTCCAATACTAAGACAGGAAAAACAATGAGTCGGTAGGATCTTCTTGGGACCCCCTATGGCGCTTTGAAAAAAATATCAAAATTTCACATTTTTTAGGGTAGCACTGACCCCAGACCATATAGGCGGCCGAAACTTACTGGATCTTATTCTACGCTTCAATACGTTTCAAACGGTGTATCATACGTTAAAATCGGTGGAGCGGTTCAAAAGTTACGACTTCTGTAACCGAATCACAAAATTTTCACAAATGATAGAAAGGTATGTCCGTCATTCTGTGTGTCTTTTTGTTTTAACCCCAAATGGGTGGTACCGGAGGTTTATAGGGGTGCGGGCCTAAATCCAAGCTTAGATTTTTGATAGGAGTTACGGTTTTCGAGATATGGAGCAAAATCGATCTTGTATCCTTCCGCCATAGTGATACGTGCCACTTTTTAAATACGAGCCCGTACGGAGAACACTCTCCGCCGCTGTTCCACTCATCTGGGCATGAGGTAAAGGAGAAAAATGTAAAGATACATGACCGTACCTAATTTTTTCTAACCTCCACGTTCCCATGGTGAGTAATTTAAAATGTACTTTCTGCCAAGAATGTAAATGCATGTTTTGCGCGGATATATATATACAGCTAATTTCGGATCTAGCAAACTATAAGCACGATTTTGGTGGTTGAAGGAGTATTTGAAAGCTCTTCGCCATAGTAATACACTGAAAATGAATTGGATTGGTAGGATCTCCCTGGAACCTCCTAGGTCGGTTTGAAAAAAAAAATCAGAATTTCACATTTCTGGTGATACCACTTATCACTTATCATATAGGCGGCCGAAGCTTGCGGAATCGTAATCTACGATTCAATTCTTTTCAAACGGTGTTTCACACGTCAAAATCGGGAAAGGAGTTCAAAAGTTATGACCTTTTTAGTCCAATCACAGAATTTTCACAAATGATAGAAAAGGACCTCTGTCATTCTGGATTTAGCCCAAAGTGGTTGGTACCGGTGGTTTTGGGAGTCAGTTGCGGGCTTCAACAAGTTGTGGTAAATCGAAGCTTATTTTGTTGATAGGAGTTACCGTTTTCGAGATACGGCCCAAAATCGGCCTTTTGTATGAAGACTATGCACTTTTTTTTAATAGCCAGCCTTACAAAATAAGTGATATCAGTATAAAAAACCCTTCGGGGTAAAGACAAGAGTGACGCAAGAATTCTACTCACAAAAGAAGTGATATCCATTTTGCGAGTTTCTTTCTGTGTCACTATGGCGGAAGGATACTAAATCTCCTAATTTTATTACTTCCGTCATAGTGACACAAAGAAAGTAACTCGCAAAATGGATATCACTTTTTTCATAAGTAGAATACTTGCGTCACTCTTGCCTTTACCCCGAAGGGTATTTTATACTGATTTAGGAATACAGTGATGCAGCAATTTAGCAATAAATTCAAGACTTTCCTTAGTCTTGAAAAATATGTTTGAAACGGTGTTACAGGTTTTGTCTTTAAGATTTTTATAATTGGAGCCGTTTTATCATTGTAATCTATGGCCAATACCATTTCGGACGGGTCTCTTTCCGTTCTCAAGCTTTTTCGGACTGTACTGTTTCGTCCTCTGTCCTTTTTGGTTGTCGCCCTTTTGTCAGAAACGTTTTTGTCCTCAGGCTCTTTTGACAGAGGCCCTTTTGTTCTCCAGCTATTTCGTTCACGAGTCCTTTTCACTAGCATCTTTTCACTCTTGAGCCTCTTTGATCGGTACTGATTAGCCCTCCCGACTGGGGTCCATTTGGACGGATTCTTGTGGCCTAGTTCTTCTGATCTAGAATCGTGGGATAACCAAGTAGTAACTATTTAGCCATATTGGGTCCGGGAAAGTGAAAACAATCAACAATTATAAGATTTAGTGCGGATATGTAAATAATAAGAAAAGAAAACATTAATTCTTAATTCATTATTTGCTGAAAGTTAGAATCTACATTTATAACCTCCCAAAATTGTTTAAAAATATCTTTTGCGTGGACCCAAATTCCATTCTGGTGGGAAACCGTTGATTGAAATAGTCCGGAGAATCGGAGTCTACTCTAACATAAACTGTTTCTTGTACCCGTAGCTACCTACAGGCTTGCTTAAAATGTTAACCAAATGACACACGAGCAAACTGATATTTCAATTAAAAGGTGCTTTAAATCATAGAGTATTGAAAGTGTTCATGCAGGCTTGGGTGGAAATCATCATAATCATTAGTGTTCTGCCGAAATCTGCATAGCTAAATTCATCCCTATCTTACGCTTTCCTTTTCATCTCACCATACGATTTATTTTCCTTAATATTGTCAAGGAGTTGGGATATTGTCGTCTTTTTCCTTCTCCTCTTTCCCTCAACCATACCTGAATTGCATCCCTCAGTATACAATCTCTTCGCAGTCCATACCCCCAACCAATTTCTCTTTCTCTTCTTTATTGTCTTCAGGATTGTTCTTCTCTCGACTACTCTCTTCAGCACTTCTTCATTTCGCGTCCTTTATATCCAATTGATTTTTTTTCATTCTTCTTCATGTCCACATTCAAACACTTCCAATTTTTTTCTTCACTCCTTCCTAGAATCCACGTTTCCCTTCCATACAACATAATACTCCATAGAAAACATTTATTTAATCTCTTCCTCAACTTTTTGATCATCGATCCGCAGTGAATGCCTGTTTCGCCATCGCTTTTCTTGCCTTGAACTCTTTTTCACATTTCATATCCTCATTGAGAATACTACTTAAATTCTACCTGTTCTAATTTATCTCTTCCAATCTTGATAGTTGCTGTGGCTTGATTTGTTCCAATTACCATCCCTTTTCGTTTTATGTTATTTCGTTTATTTTCATTTCATGTTTCTCACAACTTTACTCCAGCTTAGAATAAGTTAATAATAAACTTCATTGAAAGAAAATATAGATGGTGTAGAACTAGATTAAAATAATTTGTCTTTAAAAGATATTCATATACCATATTGGTGCTTTCTGGTTATTGAGTTCGTACAAAATTTCTGCTGTCAGAATGAGCGTGATGCAGCGCCTTAAAAGTACAAAAGCATTGTTGTAGATTTTTTTTAAGCTAAAACTTTAACCTTACGTTTCTCTGATGCTTAATTAATGACGTTTGGTTTACTCTGGTTCTACAGCATACTACTCTTAAAATACCACATTCTAGAGGAATATTTGCACTCATGTCAAGCATCAAAGTGTGGTTACTGTATGCGAGATTGTAACATTTGAAAAATAGAAATTTACTGCTTTATCTAATATGTATTGCCAAAGGAGGAAAGACTGATGGAGAAGAATGAGAGATGAACGCTTTTTTTTCGTATTGAAGATAAACACTAACATAGCTCGTGACAACTTACATTTGATGGAACTGTCAAACCATGCGGAGCAATACGGACAAAGAAACACTTTTCGTTATCCCACAAGCAATTTTCTGGAGATTCAAATGCGTCAAATGAATAAGAGACTTATTTTTCACAGCGTTTTCTTTTCCTCTCGTATTTTCCCTGCAGTACCACCAAACACAATGTTTTCTTCTCTTTAAAATCTTATTTCGTGCAAGAGTTTCTTTAACATCTCTATCTTTCTCTCTTACAAGATCTTTAGTTGCTTAGAAAATATTAGGAGAGTTGAGTAGTAACTAACCCAAAAGCAAAATTGGTGAACATGACAGTCCTTCTGCAGAAAACATTTTCACAAGATGAAGAAGGAAGTACGGAAAATTTGAAGACTCGTGCTGCATGTTCTTAATTTAAATATTTTTCCCTTTCTTCTGCTTCTTCCTTTTTGAAGAAAAAGATTGGATCGACATGCTCCTTTGCTTGACATGCAATATCTATAGAAAAGAGGCTCGCAATACGAAAAGGAAATACGAGAGGGAAAAGAAGAAGAAGCAGATGAAGAAGATGGAAAGAAAATCTCATCACGTGTTAATGGTGTTCACCGACAAAAGAGGGACGTGTGATCTTTTGGGGTTTTCTGTAGCCAGTTGTCTCCTAAAAGTTGTCGTTACTAGATCCAAAATATCCCTTGATCTTAAAATAAGAAGGAAATAGTGGTTCTATCAGAAATAAACTTACACGTTCACGAACTTTCAGATGCAGCTTGACATTTTGTAGATCTGGTATTAAAATTGTCCTTATTTCTTGTTAACAGTTGATTTGCGTGCAGTCGTGTTCATAAAGTCATGGCCAAACCATACGATTAAGTATAAATTTAAAAAAAATCAATGAAAAATATTTTAATTTTTGGTATTTAACGTCGAAATAGATGTTCTAGAATGTATCTATAATTATTGCGTAGGATTATATAAAGGTTTGGCTATAAAATTCACTTTGAGAAGGAAGTATTTATGCCATTCGATTGCGATATATGACCTCTCATAAATACTGTGCACTAGGAGCATGAACATCCTTGGACTAGCCATTTTTTGTGAAAAGTAAAGTCTAACTTTGTCTTGCTGAGCTAATAGTTTTATAGCCTACAACATGGTCATTTAAGGATTGATTAACGTGTTATTTCATTAGAGATATGAAAATTCTATACTGTTCTTGTTTAAAATGTAAAAAGTATTCTACATAAACAGAAGTAGTAAGGTAATGATTACAATGAAAATTACAAGAGATAAAGTTGAATATTCCAAACTACAAGGAAAAATGTTCTCAGAAAGACTAACATAAATTCAGTCATACTGGAATTGATAGACATCCAATTAAATTTAGACCTTAGGCATATTTGGTTCAGCCCGGCATGGGCGCCGACATGCAGTATAAAAAATAGCTGGTATAAGTGGTAGTCCAGTTATATAATTTCGGCTGTGGTTATAGTGGTTGTAGTGGTGATAATGATTTATAGTGTGCCTGTTGTGGTGGTGGAAGTACAGACACGAAATATTCACAGTACAACGTACGTAAAGGCTCCCTGGTTCGACACTTACACCTCCCCTCCTTACGACACAGATAAATATCGTCACCCTTGGTGCTCCTCAATGACGTTGCGTTTACCGAAATAAAAGGGCTGCCAATGGTCGGTGCGTGTGTGTTCAATAACTTCACCGTAGAACGTGCACAGCACACCAGCATATAACTCAAATCGTACCTGTTCTGCACACACGACTGACAAGGGAACCTTACGAACCAAGTTCCGGGGATTTTCGCCCGACTGGTTCCAAAAGAGAGGGGACAGGGTAGGAAGTCAGAATATGAAATTATTTTTTTCGGAGCAGGAGTGTGAGAGGCAGAAGAACGGGTTAAGGGTGAACTGGTGCTTCGGTCCAGTAAAACTGTATCCGTTTTCTTTTCCCAGTTTCTCATAAACGAAAGCAGAGAATGAAGTGTAATTTACCATGATTATAGGTAATGCTGTTCTACACTAGAAGCGACTAGTGTGAAGCACCGTCAGTGTTGCCAGCTGTAGACATTCGCAGTGTTGCCAGAATATTAAAAACCCGAAAATATCGGTGAAGGCAGGGACTATAACGATGAAGTCAACGTCATTTACTGACAAGTTATAGTTTATTCTAGTGCTGTGTACTACTTCGCCAATACTATTTTGATTTCAGTGGTAATAAGCGAAATCACCAGGAATGCTGAAATAGTCATCAGGAAATGCGAGTTAAGTGCAATTTATATGCAGACTGTCAATGAGTAGATGATTCAGACAAAACGTGTTGTTACAATGAGCACATCTCATGAATGAAAAAGCACTGCACTGATCTGATGAACAAACTTCAGAGCCAACACTGTCACAGCAGTACTGCATCGGCGTCCTGAATGGTTCCGGTTCTTCGTCCAGATATCCAGACTTGTACCATACATACTTGATCATGTTTCGAAACATTTGGGACTAAAACTGATAATGAGTGATGGATTGGAGACGAATGAAGTTGTCCCGATGCCAGATATTGAACTCTTCGGTCGCGATAATGGCATCAGTCACGAACGTAACAAATGCTTGATACGGGCGGAAGAAATAGACATCCAGTGGCTGAATGAGTCCTGTGCATCCTGGTGGAATCAAATGCCATTCAAATTCACTAATGCTTTCTGGAATTGTTGATTTGATTAACACTTCATAAGTATTGGCTGACCACGAAGCAAGAAGTAGAAGCATGGGTTCATCGTATAAAGTAGACACACTTGGCCAGAATACACTGGTCAGCATTATATTCTGATCTTTTTTCATGTTAGCAGAGCCAGAAGCATAAGACATAATATTTGATGGATCAGCTGGTTTGCTTTGAGGAAATTTCCGGCTGGATTCTCCACAAAGCATGTACATCGGTGAATGTAGATCTCCGTCCATTGAGATTACAGGCATTATCATGTATGAATGCGTCGTTGCCGACGTAGATCCTACAGTTGTATATACTCGTTTAGTGCCCATTGGTCGAAGTGTTCGTCCTGAATGCATTTCTTTCTCGAAACGACTTTGATCTGTGTTAAGGATCTGTTTGGGAACCAAATGTCGTTCGATGAACAAGGATTTCATTTTTCTGACGAATTCATCTGATTCCGCTGTATCCTCCTCTTTTGAGACGCCAGTCTTTGACACTGTATGAGTAATTGATCGCGAGACGATCCTATTCCTTTTCTTAAACTTGTAAATTCATGAATCTGATGCCTTGAAATTCAGTTTATAATCTGGATCAACCTGGCGTTTGATTTGCAATGCCCACGGTCTGATTGTTCTGTCGTGAATTATGGCATTGCGTGCAGACATTTCTTTGAAGTGCTCAAACACTCTGGTGTTTATAGTACTCATCTTCACGCGCGACGTCATCTTTTCTCGCGATCGTTCATAGTTCTGCAGCACGCCAATCGATTTGATCTTTGAAAACTTGGATCGAACAGATGGCAGAGATCTTCTCTTTCCTCCAGCTGTGCTTGTCCAGTACTGGAATGCCCGTTCTTTGTATTCTTCTGACAGTTCGCTGACTCCTTTCTTCTTTCTTCCGGTGACGGAACATACGATGCGCTACTGCCTTGATATTATGGTGTTTCTTCTTCATCCGACACTTCCGGCACATGTTGCGTTGATATGGCTTGCGATGTCATGTCGATATCCTCATCCCCATATTCACGATCAGTTGAGTCAACATCCAGGTCTGAAGCGTCCTCATATGTCAGAGATTCATACCGCTCAACGATCACTCGTTCATCCAATAACTCAGCACTTATCTGGTCGAACATTTCCCGATCTGCAATGGATGGTGCGTCATCAGATGTGCCAAATTTCTGAACCAGCAGGCGAATGACCACTTTCGGATTCATCCTGAAATGACAAATAAAAGAAAACATTAGAATCCCTATAAAAATGAACAACAGGTTTATCAGCACTCCACAAGAATTGTAATATTTCATCCCATAAATATTTTTATAGACACACAAAAAGAAAGGTGAAAGCAAGAAAGTAGGAAAGAACTTCGTTTTAGCGTACGTGTCCACTGAAAAAAGAAAGAGAGGAGGGCGAGTGCCTATAACAATGGACTCAACAGCATTTGATGACCAATTATTATATATATTCAACTAATATCTTGATTTCATTGTTAATTCGCATCATTGCTGTTTTGTGTTATTTTGCTTTCTTTTTATGCTTAATACAATAGTATTGGCGAAGTAGTACAGAGCACTAGAATAAACTATAATTTGTCAGTAAATGACGTTGACTTCATCGTTATAGTCCCTGCCTTTACCGATATTTTCGGACTTTTAATATTCTGGCAACACTGCGAATGTCTAGCTGGCAACACTGACGGTGCTTCACACTAGTCGCTTCTAGTGTAGAACAGCATTACCTATAATCATGGTAAATTACACTTCATTCTCTGCTTTCGTTTATGAGAAAGTGGGAAAAGAAAACGGATACAGTTCTACTGGACCGAAGCACCAGTTCACCCTTAACCCGTTCTCCTACCTCTCACACTCCTGCTCCGAAAAAAATAATATCACATTCGGACTTCCTACCCTGTCCCCTCTCTTTTGGAACCAGTCGGGCGAAAATCCCCGGAACTTGGTTCGTAAGGTTCCCTTGTGGGAACTACAGGTAGAAAATAACTCTGCACTCTAATTAAAGCATGCAATACATTAGCAAATCAGGGAAAACACAAAAAAACATTTGTATGTTAAATACAAAATTTATAGAGCATACGATGATCTTGCGCCTACACAACTACTAATCGAGCTCGAAGATGCCAATACTAATTTATGCCACTCTTAATTTTGAAACCTGTGATAATTTTGCTTGAAAACTGGAAACCATATGATATGGGCACACTTAATAATATGCGAAGAAAGACTGGATCGATAGATCGCGATACGAGATACAAAAGCACAGTTTTTGAGATGTTGTTGCATGTACTTTCTTCTATGGCAGCATCCTATCTTCATAACATGGAAACACCAAAAACATGACATCTGCTGCATGTGACTACAGATTTTGCACGCATTTACTCGCCGAGTTGCATGTCGAATCTTGTTTCACTAAACTTATTATTTTTCTGAATAATACATGAAAATACGTCGCCAAACACAACCTAGGATCGTTGGAATGTTCTAGCTTGTAACACTTTGTTCTTCTTGAATTAGTGTGAATCTTCGCGCTCTCCGTTGTCCGCGCAATCGTTGAGTCCTCCCACTTTTTCATATAAACTTAAAAGTGTCCAATAAGGGATCTGCGCTAAAATCTTTTCGTTATTTTAAATGTTCACCAACACACGTGGGGCGCTGCAACAAGCGTGAATAGATTTTCACATCCTACTCCGTTGATTACGTCATCACAAAAACACAGTAGATGGAGGAGTATGTTGTTTCATGTTTTTGGCCAATCTAGGGAAATAAACACTACACTAAGTATAACCACACAATCCTTAAAGCTTTTCACCTAGTACATATAGGTGAAACCATTAATTTTTGTAGTATTAGTGAGAAATCCGATGAAATGTTCACGAACTAGCGGGAAAAACCCGATTTTATCAGCAATGATGCTGCTCTTTTTCTACTGGGATGAACGACAAACACAGTCAAGTAGGTGGCGGCATCAGGCGGACAGGCAGGGAACTGCTTAAAGTATGATGCAGACAAGCGTAACTAAATGAGATGGTGAGTGGGAGAGAAAATAGGTCAATCTCCGTCGTAACAGCTGGTGAAAAAATAAATGTGTATGTTAACTTTCCGATCGCTGCGGCAGCCGTGGAAGAACTCTGTCACAGTAGTAAACATTGGGAAGGGGACTAAGTAACTTTAGTTCGAAATAACGAAATTTGTAGAAGCAATCATTAAAATCTTGAGCTTTTTCTAGTTGCCCGCGAGCAGTACTCTCCACGGACAGTCGTTTCTTCACAAACGAAAACGTGGGGCAGCAATGGTTCATGGTTAGAGTACTCACCTCTGGCGTTTGGGCCTGCTCGTGCCATGTGAGCTGTGCTGGGTGGACAAACACCGTATGCGTGGGTTTTCTCGGAGTTCTCCCGTTTCCTCCTACTTTCTTCATTCCACCAATAATTGCATCATCATCCATCCGGCCTCAGCCGAAGTTGCCGAAAGGCCTTAAAAATACAATTTAATTTCAATACAAACGAAGACGTAGAACAAAATCCAGCTCAAAAGAAATCATATTCATAGAACAAATCTTTTTAAAAATGCATAGAACAAGAATCAGCATCGAGAACGAAATTTTACGATAATAGTTGTTATAATTACTGGATGATAAAGAACCACTGAAAGAAAAAAGAAAGTTATTTCGCATAAACATTGGAGAAGTGGTATGCGTTTAAATCCCGCTCACACTACCCATTCTGGCTGAGGTTTTCCAGGGTTTCTCTTAGTACTGCGAGGCAAAGTATGAATAGTACCTAGAATACAGATCTTAACTATTCCTTCTTCCATTGCAGTATAAAAATAATTGGGTTTGAGGGCGTGTAGTCTTTAGGCCCTGTAAAAGTCAGATATTTAAAATTCGAGAGAAGTTCCTTGATAACGTACAATGGACACAATATGAATTTCCTTTGCAGTGTTCAAGAACTATGCGAATGTATAATACCAATGACACCAAATCCTCCGAAGAAATATGTAGTTTTATGCAAAGAGACGCAAGCAATAGAACGGAAATTGTACAAATGGAAACTCTAATCAAATATAAGTACTGTACATTTTCTGCTGGAGAAGTTAATATTAATAGCTTTCTATTTGTAAACAATGTTACTCTATTAAATTAAGAATCGTAGCCACAGACATGTACTAAGAACTAGTCTAGAGACTGATAGATAGCCCTTTTCACGTGACAGCTCTAAATATAAACATTTCTAATATTTAATGTATAATGTAAGTTAGAATCTCAAATACTCCCTCGATACACCGAGCCACCATGTAGCTCAGTAGTAGAGCGTTTGCGTAACATTGGCTAGGTCGTGGGCTCGATCCCAGCGGTCTACCATTCTGACTGAGGTTTTTCCAGGTTCTTCCTCAGTCACACCAGGCAAATGCCGGGATGGCACATTCAACATAGGCCTTGGTCTACACCTTTTCGAATCCTTTCCCCTCCTTTATCATGACCTGAGCCATAATTGCCTAAAGATCATAAATAAATTTAAAAAATTAAATTAATAAGCCTATGCCTATTTTATGAATTGGTTGTCAGATTAAGATACAAACCTTCGGTAAATTTTAATTTATAATTCTATGGGAGACAGCATAATTTGTTATTTTAAAGTTTCTTTTGGAGAAATTATTATGAAAAAAGGTAAAAAGAAAATCTGATTGTGAGTTATTTTTTAAACTATGCAAACAATCGTAGTTCCTATGAATAAGGATATTAAATTATCTTTGAAAACATTAAGGGAGCTGGAAGCTGGATTACATGACTTTGCTGATTATGTCCGTTCATTGTGAGTGGTTACAGAAAAGCACACTACGTAGCCCTACTCATAATAACTGCGCAACCTCGTCCAAAACTTGGGACCTTGTTGTTTGATAAATTAAACACCCATTTTGGAAGGATGATAGATCCCAGCTTTGCTTCACTGATCATACATATTCTCTGAACATCTACTAATCGAGTACTTCTTATACCAGTGTTTGCAGAATCATTTTATAGATATTAATTTAAGAATGAAGAAGACTGGAAATCGGATTCAATATTTTAGTTACATTTTTTTCATTGGTGTGTGGGAACGCACGTGGTATTAGCATGTTGAATTCCAAAAATATAACAATGTTTTCTGTGATATAACTGTTAGTTTAACAAGAAATACGAAGGGAATTTAATCAAAAACTAACTTTCCGTATTTTCTGTTAAACTGTTTTCAGTCTTAATGTATGATTAGGAGATTAATTTATTTTAATTGGTTTCATGTTGGAGCTGCAATCAATTGAAAGCAAAAAGTCAGAATTTATTAATATTTTGTAATAGATACGCCGACAGTTGTAACACGATTATATACTCATGCAATGGTGATTAAATGATCCTCATGTATCTCTAACAAATATCAGTTTAAACAACACTTCATAAAAACGTGCTTTCACTTGTGTTTGAAACACTTTGTCAATTATTTAAAACATCAAAAATAAACAAAAAAATAACAGAGATCAATATAGTTCCATTATGCGTGCTTTGCCTTTATACAAAATTTATTTGAAAAATACTTATGAAGCGACTTTTTTGTATAAGCTTTAAAATTTCGTTTTAATTGTAGAACGTATTTGATAAAACTGAGAATTATGTAGCTGCATTTGCATTTTTCGTGTATCAAAGATTTCGTTATAGAATTTGCTACTTTTAGAAGTTGATTTTCGTGGATTTAAAAGATTGCAGTTTAAGACAAACAAGTTATTATCTTTAAGGTCAAATAGGACATATGAGGACAAACCTGTTTTGGAAGATCTTATCTGAGATACATTGTATGCAACAACTTCTACCTTTTAATATAATTCTGATTACTTAAATGCATCATGACACGACGAGACATTTAGTTGCTATGGCATTACTTTCATTGAAGACACATTTTGTAAAGTATGTAACATACATTCTCCTGTTCTGTTCTTTTGTGTTTTTAAGTTCTCTGAGCTAATATTTCAAATTTCAATTGAGAGGAACATTCCTTATTGTTATACTAATCATGAATGTTATTTTAAAGGTTCGTCGTTTAAAATATATTTATTAAATATTTGCGCTTGATAAATAAGACAGTCAAATAGTCGGTAGTCATGGCCACCATCCTTTCCTTCTTCAATCACTGTCCAACACTTCTATTTGTTGACAATAACACTTAAAATTTCATGATCTATATGAAAGTCACATCCAAAATATGAGCTATTCATTTGAGTACACAATTAAATGTAAAATTTTAACGTAAAATCCGAATAACGGTGAATCAGTACAAAAAATCACTTTAAAGTTTGTTATGTTGTAGTATTGCAATAATTAGAGATAAAGAAGACATTAATTACATTTCTATGATGCGACAGACGAAGACAAAGGTAAAAATGTTTGCGAATATCTCAGACCTACTAAAAGAAGAAAAAATGAAGGAACGAAATATCGTAAAAATACCTAACAAATTTTTGTGAAAACTAAACAAAGCATCATAATTTAATTATCCACACATAAAACTTGATCATAAGAACTGTAAAAACTTAGAATGTACGGTACATGTTGAACGAGAACAAATATTTTCGATTCGTTGTGATTAAACATACAGCTTAAGGTGAAAACACTGCCTCAAAATATTTAACTTGCTCAATGCTCATTGTTTTCTTTAAATGATTTATCATACTGTAAGAGTAAGGAGTTAAAAAGTGTTCTAAGATAAGTCTTATGTGTGAATTCAGCATGGAAACATTTTGTTTACCCGATGAAATTGAAATAGATGAATTGAAATTTAATCGTTCGTTAGAAAATTAGTAAACTTCAACAATGTAAGGGCGCAATAATAGTCAAGAATCTGGAATTCTATCAGAAAGACAAACAAGAATATGATGCAGTCTGTAAGTTGTTTTGTAATGTTTATCCATGCGAAGTTAATCCGAAAGAAGTTTATCGAAACGAAGATAATCTTTTGGTGAAGCTGTGAAAAGTCGTAAGATGGCGAATTTGAAAATTTAGTAGTCAACATCACAATTGTAATATTTAGTTCAAGTAAACAATTTTATTCCGTTGTATTGCACTGATGCAAAATTTTTAATAATATCAGAAAGCTATAAAACTCGAACCAGAAGAAATATAAAAAATAGAAGGTTCTTATATTTGTCCATAGCTATAATGTGAAATTTTTTATTGAAATCTGACATCGCTGAACGATTTGGCGTGGAATGATCCTCCGAGTTATCTCCCTCTTTTTTGGCGATACGCAACTAATATTTGTGTAATGGCTTAAGATTTACTTTGCTTGAGATAATATTAGCAAATAAATTTTATTTTTAACCCTAGTTGTAGCTCGGGAGTATGTCGTTTTTAACGTGCTAATTATCTATTTTCTCGTAACCACAAGAGGATAGCAATTAACCACAAGAGGATCTTATATCCATCTCACCTTTTCGTAACACCTCTAAATTCCACGCACTGCACTTTAATCTCAGTCGTAAAACACAGTAACTAAAGAAAATACAAAGACATTGTTTGCATAGTAGCACAAAGACATTATACCTAAAAAGAAAAGAAAAAGAAAAAGACATTATTTGCATATAACTTAGATTTTTTAACCCAAAATAGCCAGAACAAGCTGGTCACTCCAACAAAATTCTCAGCGTTTTGCTGATATCAAGTCAAAATAGAGTGTATTATCAACTATTCTCTTTTGATTCTCGGCACCCCGCTTGGAAATCATTAGATTATAGTATGTGGTTTCCAGCTACAACTACTCTCCTTAAAGATACGACCAATAGAAAAAAAAAAGAAAGAGCAACTTTCATTTCCGTAAATTAGGAAATGAAGATGAACTTAGGAATTAGAGATAGCAATTTCTGAAGAAGCAGTTTTCCGGTTTCTGGAAATAACTTATTTGTATATTCCGGAAAATCTTCCATTTACCGGAAAATTTTATGCTTTTTGCTTTCCGGAAATATTTCTATTTTCCGCTTTCCTAAAGAATTCCACTTTCCGTTTTCCAGAAAAGGTTTCGTTTTTAATTTTCCGGTTTCCGGAAAACATGGCCATCCCTAATGGGAATCACTGATCCCTGTTAATAAAACAATTTTTTTAAGGAACGTTTGTTTTAATAGTTTTTACAAATTGAAATTAGAATCATCCAGAATGTGCAAAATATTGAAATATATATCACCACGTAAAATTGAAACAGTGGATATTTGTCACAGGATAAACTAATTAAATGTCGTAGTTTGTCTTTTAATGTTTCAATTGATACCTTTTATATTGAAACGTAAATAGTGACGAATGCAGAGTCGTGTGCAACCACTCGTAGCATTCAATTGCAGGAAGTGATTAATAAAAGAAATAAAATAATGTAACTATTGACTCAACACTAATGAACAGTTAATTGATAGCGGAATTCAGTTTTTTTATCTGAAAATCTGAGCGCAGATTGCAGACTTGTCGCCAAACATTTAATAAAAATGTTTATACATAGAAATAAAATATATTTTATTGCTCTAAATGTTTGCAATTCTTCTGAAAATATTCTTATAAAATGGAATTATACAGTTACAGAACAATATTTACTATTTTTAAGACTTTTAAAAACTAAAGTGACTATTAAACTTATATCTTGTGTCAACACTTTGTATTGTTTAAGTGATAATATTAATTAATATTATTTTTTTTCTTTACAGGTAAGAAATCAAGGCACAGAGGTCGTTCTTTGTCATTACACTGTGAGTACATGCATAACTGCATAATAATGAAGATCATAAAAGCTAAAATGTGAATAAAATATTTATGTTATTCATTTTTACTATACTATCTCAAATGTATTATTAATATTTAAAAAATAGACGACATACTTCAGGGACGAATTATCTATAGTCCAAGGGTGAAAATTATGATTCATCTTTGGCCAAAAACAATCCGTAACTTTTAGAAGCATATTATTATACTGATAACGGAGAATATAATCAAGTGCTTCCTTACCGTCTAACATAGATTTCATAACAATGAAACGTTTTTGTCGCGATTACCCCAAAGATTATAAACTTTGATCTAGTAATCTTATGGTATTGATTAACAAACTTCGAGAGTCATTTGTTAAAGAGTTAATGTTGCGATATTCTGTTATTTGTGGCTATGCTGCACTGAATTTTCTAGCCTCGTAGCTACACGTTATTTTCGACAGTCAATTTTCATCTTTGTAGTACTCGGAATTTATTACTGAAATGTTGTTATGTTATGTAGGTGATCGTTTTACATCAATTTCTGCAAATTATCCCTCAAAATGTGTAGGGGATATTTATGAGTCCGAGCGAAAACACCAGAGGTGCAAAAAGTTCAGCCAAGATCTTCAGCCCTAAAAAGTGCTGAAATGGAGGACGGCTGAGCCAAGTTCCTTGGCGACAGCGTGTAAGAGGAACACTGGAACTTGGCGCGAGTTTGCAAGGTTCATACTGTTCGACTTCGAGCATTAGGTTGGTGGTGGTGTGTTTTACAGTCGCCAACAGCCTTATGGCTTGAAGATCATGAACCTTGCCACCTCGCGCCAAGCTCCAGTGTTCCTCTTACATGGAGTCACCAAGGAACTTCGTTCATCCGTCCTCCATTTCAGCACTTTTTAGGGCTGAAGAACTTGGCTGAGCTTTCTGCACCTCTGGTGTTTTTGCTCGGATTTCACAGCATTTTGTAAGTTTATAATATTGCTACGCTGCCTCCAGTATCCCGTGGCGGGTTGCACCCATAACTTGTGGAGTTTTGAGGGACTGCGCTCCTTTTATCGCAACCAGATTTTCCGGGGAACTGCGCCCTCATGGTTACAGATCTTCCCCATACCCCGGGTAGTTTGCCCCATTTATTGTAACCTACTCGTGATGGTACACCTTCATACCAAATTCCGTTCCTCTAGATTCCGTGGTTTGAGAAATGGATTTTGGGCGGCCATTTTGGATTAAAGATGGATATATTTTTAACATTATCTTATAGTGTTGTGACCTTCATACGAAATTGCATTTCTTTATATCGAACGGTGTGGAAAATATTTTTTTTTTTGGCTGTCATTTTGAATCCAAGATAGCGACTTTTTCAAAGTGTTGTAATATTTTCCTAACCTACTCTTGATAATACACATTTATGCCAAATATCGTACCTCTAGGTCAAACGATGGGTAAAATGGATTATGAGGTCTGCCATTTTGGTTCCAAGATTGTGTCTTTGTAGACATTTTCTAATATTTTCCTAACCTACTAATGATATGTAGCGTCATACTATATTTAGTTTTCCTAGCTCCATCCGTTTAGGCTGTGCATTGTATAGAAACTTCATTTTAGGGTCATTTTGGATCCAAGGTGACAACTTTTTCACGATGTTGTAATATTTCCTTAACCTACTAAAGATGACGTACCTTCATACCAAATTTCAGCTTTCTAGCTTCAGCCATTGGGGCTATGTATTCTTTGAAATTTTACGTTTGGCGGCCATTATGAATACAAGATGGCGACTTTTCAAAATGATGGAATTTTTTCCCTTTACCTATTTATCATCCTCCACCTTCATGCCAAAATTCATGTTTCTAGCTTATCCCGAACACCCTAAACAATATGAGTGAGTGAGTGAATGTAAATGTATGAATCAGTAAGACTAAAATACGCAATTTCAGGGGTTCACAACTTCAATATGGTTCAAGTTACGAATATGAAATTTTGCACACCTCCACATACTTACCTTATTTCCTAAACTTTGAAAGACAATATTCCTATCTTTAACATTTTTTTTCTTAAGGGGCCTCGAAATCGCCGATTTCGCCAAAACTCTTGTTCCTGTATAACATGCTTCTGGCGGTGCTGACGTTTTGTCACGCGCAAAACTTTGTGGGACACGCAGGAACACTGGAAGATGGCGCGAGATGGCAAGGTTCATGATGTTCGAGCCTTGTTTGCTGGTGGTGGGCGTGGCTGGTTTAGACCCCCCACCAGCCTTATGGTTTCAAGATTATGAACCTTGCCACCTCGCGCCAACTTACAGTGATTCTCTTACATGCTGTCGCCGGGGATCTTGGCTTATTTTTCTTCCATTTTAGGGATGAAGAAGTTGGCTGAACTTTTTGCACCTCTGGTGATTTTTCTCACAGTTTATTCTACGTGTATTATATTGTTGTCGGAACTGCAATACCCCTATGTGGCTAAGTTTGAATTTTTCACGCACAAAAAAACGGTTTCTGGACTAAAGTCTGGAATACAATTTAGGTACTTAAAAGTTGCTATATCTAAAAAAGTAGAAGTTGTTTCCGCATGATTTTTCTACAGTATGCACAGTACATAGAACTATAAACTGGTACCAAATCATGAAAAGTTAAAAGAAATCCACTTAGGGGGTGTTGCAGTTCCGATGACGATATGTATACTTGCTTCTCTGCCCCCATTTACCGTAACCAGACTCTCCAGGGGTTGGCCTCCATGGTGCAGATCTTCCCCCATACCACCGAGGGGCTTCACCCCTGTAACCTACTCGTGATGGTTCACGTACAAACTAATGCCGACCGGGTGAACGTGCGGTCTGCGGCAGTAGACCAACGGCTCGAAGGTCCTAGGTTCGAGTCCCGGCAGGGGCATGGGTGTGGATTTTAATAGCTAAGGAGTGAATCGTGACGGGTCGAAGTCCAAAGTTACTAGACTGGCCTATATAAAAATAAAGTTTACCAAAGTTTTATTTTCAAACCAAATTTCGCTTCTCTAGCTTCAGTGGTTTGGAAAATTGGCTTTGGGCGCCCATTTTGGATTAAAGATGGTGACATTTTTAACGTTTTCTTATATTTTCGTGACTTAATCGTAATGGTACACCTTCGTATCATATTTCATTTCTCTAGCTCAAGCGGTGTGCAAAATGTATTATGAGGTCCGACGTTTTGGTTCCAAGATTGTGTTTAGAGACACTTTATAATATTTTCGTAACCTCCTAATGATAATGTACCGTCACACTGTATTTCGTTTTTCTAGCTCCAGCCGTTTAGGCTGTGTATTCTATGGAAATTTCATTTGTGCGGCCATTTTGGATCCAAGATGGCAACTTTTTCAAGATTTTGTAATATTTTCCTAACCTGCTAGCGGTGATGAACTTTCATACCAAATTTCGTTTTCCTAGTTTCTACCGCTTAGGCTGTGTATTCTATGAAATTTTACGTTTGGCGGCCATTTTAAATTAAAGATGGCGACTTTTTCAAAATGTCGGAATTGTTCCTTTGCCTACTTATCATCCTCCACCTTCATGCCAAATTTCATATTTCTAGCTTTTTGTATGATGAGTGAGTGAGAGTCAGTCCGTCAGTTAGCCTAAAATACGCAATTTCAGGGGTCCACAACTCGAATATGCTTCAAACTACAAATATGAAGTTTAGCCTACCCGCACATATTTACTATATATCCTTAACTTTGAAAGCTCATGTTCCTATCTTTAACATATTTTTCTTACGGGACCTCGAAATCACCGATTTCTCCAAAAACTCTTGTTCCTGTATAACTTGCTTCTGGCAGTGCAGACGTTTTGTGACGCGGAGAAGTTGGCTGCATGCACGGTGTGTTTTTTCTGTTTTATTGTTTTATTGTTAGTATAATGTTATCATCATCGTTAAATGATTAAGTTTCGTTACCACGGCAATAAGAATTAATTTAACATTCTAATGTATCTAAAACCTTAACAGTAGTGCCCTTTATCAGCGTATCAAGATAGGATTGAAGTTGTTTAACGTTTCTGATGGAAACTATGCAAACAGTCTTTAGTTTAACATTCTAAATTTGATTTTCACCATACGGGCGAATGGGTTTAATCGTGCTCACATAATACGCGAATATAGCTTTTAGAATATGATCCTTATTACTATGGTAAAGATGATTAGCTTAAGATTCGAATAAGGTAAAGACTTGTCGGATTATTCTCTCTATTAACATATCAATTTCAGTTGGAATCGGGCAAGTAGTTCTCGCGTGATGCGAGAAAACATGCATTTATGCCATAGAAACGATTTTCAGTTTAAATTTTAATATGCATATAACCTATTCAGTGACACTTATTATTATTATACAAAACTTGGTAGCACTCGGTTGAAACGTTTCTACATAATAGAGGAATGTACGACAATCCACGCATGTATACACACATATTATCTCTGTTTCTACGTATAGATAGTTGTGTATTAACTTATGGTCTTAAGTCTTAATGGTCTTAATTAAATAAATGGTCTTAAGTGACCATGGTTTGTTAATCGAAAAGAGTCGGATTTATATCTCTCGATTGCTAGTAATTGTAATGTTAAAGATTTTGCCGAATCGTGTGAGGTTTGTTCTATTACGGTTTTGTCTGCTTGACGTTAAATGCACAATTTGTTATTTTTACACTTAAATTCACAATATTGTCTGTTTTGATTATTATAATAGCAATCACTACACTCCTATTATTTTTGTTGAGTTTCAAAAACGTAAAGGTTTGAAGTGAATTTTAAAGTAAAATTTCGTTGCTTACGGATTGTTCTACTTAAAAAAACAAATTAGGTACAATCATTCACAACACCTGTGTTGAAATTTCTATTTGAATATTAATGGTATTTCTTTTTTTGTTTTTTAAATAAAAGTTATAATGAGTTTTACTAATCTATTGTCGCTTACTTTGTCAATACATTTCTCTTTATAACAGAGAAAAGTTTCTGAAAGTTTCTCGTTGATTAATTCCTTTTTGTGTTGACAAAGTTATTATCTAACGTAGGAATATTAGAATCTCATCTGTAAGATCAATCTGCTATCAAATACCTTTCATTCCTCTTCCTGATGCTTTCACTTTAAATGCGCAAAATTCCGTTCTCGATACATCTTCAAGTTGTGAGTCATTTATAATGTCAAAATAGAAGTTTGTCAATAAATTCAATTTTGAATTTTTGAATTTAATTTTTAAAGTTTTAAGGCAACTTTGGCTCCGGTCGGGTGGATGATGATGGGATGGTTGGTAGAATGAAGAAAGTGGGAGGAAACGGGAGAATCCCAAGAAAACCCACGTACATGGTGTTTGTCCCCCCACAAAACCCACATGGCACAAGCAGGGTTTGAACCAACGAACCCAAGCGCCAGAGATGAGCGCTCTAACCGTTGAGATATCGTGGCCCCTCAATAAATGCAAGTCGAACATAAGTATTGTGTAATTACTTTTTAGCTGTTTTCTTATAAGTAGTGAGAGATTCCATTATAACAGCGCACATTCCATGATGATGAAAATATAAAGGGTGAATACAAATTAGGAGTCATATTTCTAGAAAGGAAAAAAATTCTTATCCAACGAAGAAAAATGTCATATTAACAAGGACCCAATTCCGCTTCCGCTTCATTACACTAGCAGGCTATAAGGGTGCCCACATACAAGAACTTTGTGCTCAGTGTTTAGTCGATTGATCCGACCCATGAAGATGTCGTAATAACCTAATTATTCTAATTACATTTGTTTACGTTACATGTTTGGTTGGTAGCCTTCCCTCCTCAGAGAAACCATTTTAGTTGAGCTGAAGAGATTAGCATTTAATATTCCAAATTTCTGATCTACCTCAAAACCTATAAAGTTATCTCTTTGTAATTATCACATCTCTGTCTCTGTAGAATCTAAATCTCGACAGAAAAAGATTGGGCACATATTTGGGTTTAGGCGTAAATCGTATAATTATTATTGGCTTATTAAGAAGGACTATTCCTGATCAAGTGATCAGTGACGTTAGATGAGAAGCAATTTCCCTTGACATTATCCCAGTTAGATTAGTCATTGCAATAAGAATTGGCATAAATTTTTAATAGCTGGAGTGTCATATGAATTAGTACAATTACTAAAAATATATTAAATACATTTCACATCTGTAGGGAACGGGATCTTATCTATTTGTCTCGTTTGCACACAATCGTATGTTTTTCAGAATGTTGCATGGGCTGATAAACTACTTTGATACGACAGCTTCATTATAATAAATACCTTCGTAAGGCCTTCAATGTTAAACATCACATAGACCTGGTGTCTTTCAACCTATCTAAGCCTGAAATAAAAATTACCCTAAATAAATGATCCACCACTTTTAACAATATAACGTACTTATGTTAGTTTACCACTTCCCTGATTATTTGGTGTCAGCGTGATAAGTCTATTGACAAATACGTAGATTTAAAAAAATCGGATTGGTAATCAAACTCTTATTTTTATGTAAGAATTAACTTTCTTAACATGTTGTGACTATACATTATAGTTTATATTTATAGGTTTATATTTATAAGGACAGTACCTTAAAATTTCAGGTTTCACTCTACCCTAGAAACAGCAATGAGTCAGGTACTGTCCTTTTTGAAAAGGTAGTTCCCAGGAAATTGGTTTCACAGTATACAGAGAAACCTTAATCATGCCTTGGTCCCTAGATTTAAACTCGAGTTTTTACAATAATAAGTCAAATAGAATTTATCTCTGATATATTACGCACAGTCAATAATTTTACTGTATTAATAACCGTTTTGGATCAACTTTAACAAAATTTTATAGGTATGAGCTTTACAGCAGATACAGAAGTTCACGAGGAAGAAAGTAGAAGTTAGTAGATCTTGTTTCGTTTCGAGATACTAACCCCGGCATTCACCTAGTATGGCAGATGAAAACCATGAAAAGGTTTATTATGAAGGAAGTACATCTTTCGTTGTACCTTCTCTGTCTGTATAACCTATGAATACCTAGATTGAGCTGTTATTTTTAGCATTATTTCGCATTTTAATTTCAAGGAAATGTTAATAAAGATTAATTGCTTTATAGTTTTAGTAGGGAAAGAACGGCCATTTCTTGCGAAATAATTTAATAAATAATTAATGTTTTATTTATTCTGGTAATCACTAAGAAAACATACGTACATAGAGTAGGATGGAAACATTATAATTCATAT
The DNA here is from genome assembly GCA_022664845.1 of Lepisma saccharinum. Classification (NCBI taxonomy): domain Eukaryota; kingdom Metazoa; phylum Arthropoda; class Insecta; order Zygentoma; family Lepismatidae; genus Lepisma; species Lepisma saccharinum. Next base: position 87,297 of record JAGDQP010000129.1, read on the forward strand.
AACAAAGGTAAATTGAGGCGAAAGACGGGAAGATAGATAAAAGCGTTTGTTGCATGATATTTTAATGAAATTATTAATGTTTCACTCTTGTTGACATTTTTGTTTTAATTCTTAACAAGGTATTTTCCCCAAACCTTTAAAGTTGTATATTATATGGCCTCCTAAAAATCATTATTTTAGAAAAAATATGTTGTACTGTTTTTCCTTCTGAAGTTTTATGAATAAGACAAAACGAAATTATACTTCCATTTACAGTCTTTCTTGAATTTAGCATCAATTGTAAGAACATAAAATGTTTTCTTCCATAGACATACATTTATTTGGGTCTAATATCAGACAAAACGTTTTATTTGTTGTAGAATAAGCAATTCTACGTCTTTTTCTTCTCATATACCATGTTTAATGATGCTTACACCTGTTTTAAATAATAATAGTAACACAGCTAACTAAACTTTTAAATGTATCAATTTCTTCACAAACAACACGTCTGGTGATACTTTCACTTGTACACACAGTTACAAAACAGTTCTACTGTTCTGTATTGCTGAAATACTGAATTGACGTTTAATTGGAATGTTCATTTTAGTGTTATTGCTAGCCTAAAATTATCCCCGACCAAAGGGCACATAGGTCTTTTGGATATTCACCCAATTCCTGAATATGACAACGATAACATTTTGCTTGAAAAGGAAATACGTGAAACTTAAAATTCTATTATCTAATTGTTCTTGGTAAACGTATTCTTTTTCATAAATTCATGAGTGTTAAAGAAAATTTTTATTGCAGTATGAAGACCTACGTATATATGATATTAAAATGTGTTACACTTCAGAGCATCATATTTCATTTCTGTACCACATAGAGCTACTGCTTAAGAGAATTGAGGTTAATTCAACTTAAGCCAAGATGGGAATTCATAGCTCAGCAAGTCGTAGATACATTAAGGCAATTAATGGCTGGCTTCTTTTTCCGGTAATTTCAGCTTGCTGCTCCCATGATGGGCTCATTACAACTTTCAAATTTTCACACAAACTTTACAACTTGTTCTCTTTTGTTCCTTCCATAGCAATGCTGAAGATAAATTCCAATTAATTTTCTTTTTTATAGAATATGGAAATTATCTTTTCATCTCTCTTTCAACTCTCTCTCGATCTAGAGAAATATTCCGTAGGCAAAGTGCATGAAGATTCCTTTTTCTTTCGTTTAATATATTTCTTACAAATTATCAATTTTCACTACTTTCCTTCCATTTTCGGCAAAATTGCATTGGTAATTTAAGCTTTAAGTTCCTTATTTTTCAGAAACTTTATTGCTATGTTAGCTTCATGTTTCCTTTTTTCATTAATATCTTTACAGATAGGGTCTATTTAGAATATTGTGAATGAGCATGTCTTCAAAATGCGAAGAGTAATTATCATTATACCTATGTACTAACATGTACAGAGAGCGGCGCAAGAGATCGAAAAATGTATTTTATTAATGGAAAATCTCATTAAAAGGAAAGAGTAAAGATCATAAAAGTATATGTGACAATTAAACTATAATAACCATATTAAAAGTATCAGCAAAAGACTAAAAAGGAATATAATGAAACGATGCGTAGCTCTCTCTACAAGTCTTCGTTTCTGGAGATATATCGTCAAAACTTAATACAAACATAATTATACTTTTTACCAGTTTCGAAACAACGTTAATTTTTCATACGTTAAGCGTTCTATATTTATGATAAATTCTAAATTAATATACGTATATTAATAGAATTATTTTAATTACAATTACAGCTATGTATCATATCCCTGAAAAGCAGCTCAAAAATGAAAGTTTTCCAGGAGAGATGAAAAACATTACATTTATGTAGAATTTTATTTTCACTACAGAACTTTCATATTTTCTGAATCAGTAAATTGTACTAGGACATGTGACATATGCACAACTTTATATGTGACAATAGCAGTTAAAATATACTTGGACAAAAATTACGGAAAATGGTGCTTGGCACCTTTCTGCTTTCTGTGATAGATATATTTATTGATCATGTTTATTGGAAAATTATTCTTGTTTAGTGTGTTACAGAGGAAAGAAAATAGCCTTTATTTTCAATTATTCCAATTTATTTAGTCTTCATTTGTTGTGTTATTTCTCCCTTTTGATGTTTGAATAGAGGGTGCGGCTGCAGATAAACGTCTTGCGGACACAGATGAGTATAGCGATATAATATATATTGAATGAGGTCCGGATGGGGATGTTATTGTTATTATCCGTGCTGAGCTCTAACAATATGTTTTTCCAACTGAACTTCCGGTGCTTGAGTTGGTATCCATGGTGAACGCTTTGGGAGGTGATTAGCAGAATCAAAACAAGAAAACTGGGCTTTGAAGGAACGTCAAAGCATGCGTAGTGATTGAGCTAGAGCTGGTGAAAGTAGCGTGGTATCGTCCCAAATCACGTAATATTTCTACAAACAAAGGCGTGATCGGGTAGAAAATTATCAAAGTTGTACCGAAAGGATTATTGTAGCAAATTTAATGGCCTTATCCTGAGATGCCGAAAGGCCATAAATAAATTCAAATGAGTAAAATGTAAAATTAAAAAGTTCAAGCAAAGTGGATATTGAAATGCTTGCTCACCATCGAAGTCAATTTCATCTCAAGAAGTTCTTTTATCGGGTATACCCAAAGTTGCTCACCAGAATCATAAACTTGTTTCTAATACAAGATGTAGGAAAGAATTATATTTTCTTCTAAATTTATATTTTGTGTACTGAATGTATATTGGCAACCCCTCAAGCAATGGAGAAAGGCGTTCACATGGTGAATACTGAATAGGCTTTACTAACACCCTAATAAACACTCAGTTTCAGGTCGTTCACAATATTCAAGTACATAACTTCATTACTTGTCAGGAATGGTATATCCTTGACCGTAGGTCAGTTTGGTAGTGTTGATTTCATATTAAGAAGGTCGTGGTTCGCGCCTAGTTATAATGTCTATCCTGACTGAGGTCTTCCCATACTTTCACACAATTGTATCAAGCGAATGGTGAGATTATACCTGAATAAGGCAATGGCCAATTTCTTCCTAAATCATCTTAATTATTACTGTTGTATCTAATGTAAAATGACCTGTTGGTGGTATTTGGAGTTGATTAAATAAATAGAATACGAAGATTCTTCCAACATTTTTTTTAATATGACTAATATCCCATATAACAGTCTTTATGCGAATGCGATCACTGCATGTTTGATGACTGTCGCAATATAGATCATACATTTTCTTTTGTTCTATTACTTAGGGTCGAATCATCCAAATTCTGAACTAGGAATTAAGAAACGCCCATAATATTCTGTTTATTGTTGTTGTTTTACTGACATTTTAAAAAAAAATGCGTTATAACAGTTTACGGTCAGAATATACTGCAGATTAATTTCAATGTCTTATAGCGGTGTGTTCTGTTTAAGAATATACTATTAAACGAGTTGTATTTTATAGCATTACAGACAACTGCGGTAAGAATCGTTTATCGTTTGCAGCATATGGTGTTTATAGCATCCTTCCTTCTGACCGGTTCAAGCGTTCCAAACGAAAATCGAAATTCTGATCCTAAAACAGCCTTTTGTGTTTAGTGCAGTCACACACACACACACACACACACCCTCACGCATATATACAAATACAAAAAAAGTTCCTTCCGGGTACTGTTGTTTTAATGCTATTCTTGCGTTTTTGAATATTTTTATTCTTTGTTATCATTGTTTGTTTTCTAGAGTGTTCATTGTAACATTTGCATTCTGTTATGCATTTGCTTACAGGCCAAAAAGCTTTAATACAGAAAACAGAGGAACGATGTCTGCAATTCGAAGGCTCATATTATACATACGAGTAAAGATTAGCACGTTCATTACATATATAAAATACTTCATGCTTGCTTAATATGGCAGATTATAAGAACTAGGGGAACTGTATACTTCATTATTCTATTTTTGTTACCTCTAAAATAAGAGAATTCTGATTAAGTTTACAAACTTTTATATCATTCAGCAGGATTTTTAAAGGATAGAGTTACGGCTCCTTGAACACAACATCATCAAGTTTACGAAAGAAATGGCAAGAGAATCCTAATAAATATATTACTATTAAACTAAAATATTTTGTTTCAATGAAATCATCACAATATGATAGTGTTCCTTATTTTTAATTTTTGAAGGTGATAGGTAATACATTCTGAGACATTAATGTATGAATGATTTCTTCATTCTACCGGCACTAAACATTATATAACTCATACTATAATTTTTGTACCGTTTTGAAGAATGACTTATTGTTATAAAATTCATCTCTAGCTCTGCTTGATTATATAAACTTATTCTTTCGGCGTCAATATTAGTCCTGTGCGGATTGTAATACAATATAAATAAAGTCAAAGGTTTTTATATTTTTCTGTGCAAAAAGAAATACATTTCAAAGCCTGCGGATTGTTTTGTCGTATCTCCATCAATCGTATCTTATATACTCTGAATACAAACCTAGGGTTACCAGAAGAAGATGCGAAAACAGTTAATAGCAAGTTGAAATACAAGACTACTGATGAAATTCCTGAATACCTTAAAATACCATATATTTCAATTTTTGGTACAAAATTTTAAATTTCCGTTTCAGTTCAACCTATTGCAACTCTCCATCAAAGCACATGCAGCTACTTGCAGTAATGCAGTAATATGATTGACTATTGGTGAAGAAATGATTACCCTCTTTTTCATGAAAACAAAGGAGATACGAAACACATTATTTTGGTAATTCTTGTGTTCATTTCGTAATTATGTTTGTAAATTATAAAACTAATATATAT